>OX451741.1:269103443-269498318 GCA_948472305.1 Vicia faba | reverse complement strand
TTTAATTGATTTTAATTCGACTATTTGAGCCTTTCATGAGATAAAGAGTTGCTGCCTGGAACTTTGTTTTATGGTTCCGATACTTGTTCAGAAGTTGTTTCTTCATGATTTAATTTCTATTTTAGTTGTAATGTGAATGTTGAATTTCAGTCATCGTTTCTTGTTATTAATAACTCATCTTGTGAACTTGTGCAAGTTTTCGAAGATGTCTCGGTACATGAGACTTGTGGTATACTTTTGTTTTGTCGAGACTTATATCTTATGCAGGATCATTTGTTTGATATTCAAATGTCAATTGTGATTTATTTTCACATCGATGATGCTTCAACGCTTATTCCGAGTAATTGATTTCTGGCTCTTTTCTTTGATTGGTGAAGCTTGCGCAAAGATCTTCGGCTTTCTTGCTTTGATACACTTTCCTACGAATTTTTTGTTTGTTTGGTAATTTTCCTATTCTATTTATATTCTGCATTATCTTTTAAATTCTTTTCCATGAGAAGTAGGAATAGAGATGCATGAGCTGAAGACCTATCCCCGTAGGCATTGCAAGACTGTTTATTTTCTTATTTGCAGAAAGACCTCAAAAAGGGGCAATTTCTCGTGTTTGAAAAAGACCTCAAAAAGGGGCAATAATGTTTGTTTGTTTAAAGTCCTCAAAGAAGGCATTTATTTAAAGACCTCAAAGAAGGAATTTGTGTAAATTCCTCACATAAGGAAATTCCCCCTCCTTTTACTTTGTAATTGCAATCGTGTCAATAAAAAGTGAACAATAGGGCTCACAATCATCCCCCACAATCTCAAGTCCCTTGGTCGTTCTTAGCCCGCATCTTACATTGATGTTTTGAATTTTCTGTCTCTTGTCCTTGAGTCAAATGAAAATAGAAATGGATCGTAATCATCCCCCACACCTTGTCACCGCTTCAGAAATATCTTAGCCCACGTTTGTTAACATTGATTCTTCGAGTTGTTACTCAATTTTGTGATTGAGTTATTCTAATGGAAGAAGAGTCCTTTGACTCATCGACCTTTGTTTTTATGTACAAATAGCTCACGTTTGATGTCTTGAGTCGATGCTTGTTATCATCTTTGTTTGTGTTTATTTTCTTGCACTTTTGCTTGTTTCTTTTAGGTTCACCTTTGCTTGTACCCTTAGGATCACTTGTTCTGTTCTCGATTCAAGTTAGACATTAGGTTTGTAAACCATGCATGCAAACTCAGGTAGAGATTTCCCTTTTGTATCCAAATCTTAGGACAACCATTGCATGATAACATTAGGATTTTTAGTCCTCCCTTATGTCATACCCCAAATTCGTCCGCCCCATTATTTCTACAGTTAAAAATATTTTCAACATTGGTTTTTATAATATTCTTTGGTTCAATTTTACTAACATTTTAACAATAATTTATTCCGCTCAATAGAGTTCTCCTAAAAGTTGTTGCTCTTCACATTGAAGAACAACAACAAAGAAACCCTGAAGTCTCCATCAAAAGCCATTTGAAGATCAACAATATTATCAACAATTATTTTAGGACTCTGAACAGAACACCTAAAATTTTTCTCACAATTTGAAACCCACTTTTCTAATCCTTATTCCACACACGCAAACACACACACAAACTCATGTACATGATTCACACATAGTACATATTTTTCACACAATTTTAACATCTTCTTTTACACCTCATGTCTTGACTTTTCTACACTACTAACCTTTACTCACACTTGTAACATACATATGATTTTCAAATACATATGATTTTCAAATTCTTACTATGTATATAATTCTCCCAAAATCAAAATCAAACTTTCTTTGCTTCTAGTCAAAATATAATTGTGACTCACAAGATTTTACTAACACCCATACTTTACAAAACAATACATCATTACTATCTCCATCACCAAACCATAACACCCTGTAAAAACATCACAGCCATTAGTCCATCATTCTCACCATCACAATTTAAAGCTGCAGAACACAAATCGACATCACTAAATTTTTCCCATAAACATCAGTTTTTACGGACACAATAAACCATATTCATTATTAGAATGCAAAAAGTAGAAATAATTTGGTTTGTGCTTTTTGTCAAACAGGTTAAATGTAGGACGCAATATCGACAAGTTCATAACAAAGTGACGACAATCAAAAGCGAAAACGAAAGAGCAACTCGAAAACCACCATGCTTCAGCCGTAAGACCTTCCGCGCACCACACACCTATGTCGTCGACGATCTACTCCCGGCCATTCTTTCGCCAAGACCGCCACCCATCATTACCCTTGTGGATCGCGCTCGGTCGTCTTTTGTAAACTCTGCGCATATCCTCTGCCTTTCTCAGACCAACACCGCGACTCCCTCCTCCTAACGACTGTGAGATCCACCTCCTTGAAACCTCAACCGTCACACTCCCACCACTTCGAAGCCTTCGCTATCTCTGTTAGTTTCCATGCTTTTGTTTTTTCTATTTCATGTTGTGTTTTATTGTTATTTTTTTTATGGTTGTGTGAGAAGAAAAGTAGTACAAGGAAGAGAGGATTGTAGTCATGGAAGGAAATTCTTTCTCTATACAAACTAAACGTGGATGAGACAAGAGAGGATAGAGGTCCATGTTTTCTTTCTCTTCGAATATATACAGGTTACATTCTTTGCTATTATTTATTTTTTCTCTTCCTTTATTTATGTTTACCACGTGCTTGGATGTAATTGGTTAGGCATAAAATTGGAAATAAATTGATACTGGTATAACAAGGAGGAGGCGTCCCATCCTTACCATCTCATTGTTTTTTTTATATAATAACTTTGTTATGTATATTAGGGTTTGGTTTGTGTTTGGGCCCTTATGGGCCTTTCTATCTTTTTACTTATCATAACTCCATTCCACTTCACACCTCATTTAGGTTTTCTAATTAGTCTCTTTGTTTCTAAGTAACTAGTCATTCTATTTTATTAGTTTTATTAAGTTATTTAGCCAAACATACTCTAGAGTTTCTTCGATTAAATATTTTATGAATAATCACTAATCTTGTACATAAATCACATTTTTAATTAACTCAAACATTTTCAAAAATAATAGGATTTTACATCCTTGAGTGATTAATAAGTCGACTCAACTTCTATTTATTAATTATTCAAATTCAAAACTAAAATTCACGCGAACCTTGGTTTTTCTTAACGCAATAATCAAACGCTCAAAACATCTAACCAATCTCAAACCATTTTTCTACTAACATAATAAAACCCAAGATATTTTCATGAAAAGTATTAAGGAGAATTCCTTTCAAAATTAACTGTGAATTACGTCTACGATCACTCTTTTACAAAATCCAGACAATGTTCAAGGATGATTTGAAATCAATTCTATGTAATCCTATAAAAAACACCAACAAACAATGCGAACTACGATTTGAGACTCTGATTCCTTATAAGAGGATACATAGGCATGCGGCTTAAAATCATGGCAAGTTCCCCTAATTAAAATTAAAACCATATTCCTAAACCTTTAACCTAAACCCAAACCCTGGTATTGTTTACCTGGGGATTTGGTAAACAACCGCTGATCCTCCAAATGGTTACTTATTTGGTTACTCGCAGGATCGATCAGATTGATCCTATGGACATAGGTTGATTTTGAAGTTCAATTAATGTGGATAAGGCTTTAAGTAAATTGTTTAAAGTAAATTGCATAAAGGAAAAGGCTTGGTAAAAACAAGGCTTGAATGTAGAGGTTCGACAGGAATCTTAAAGGGAAAAAGCATGTAAAATACTGGAAAAGTAAATGACTTGAATTGATTAAATTGGTGTTTCACACATACATTTCTCAACAATTCGTTCGCTCACACTGGGTACTTGAATCTAAATGAGTGACTATGTATCTATTGTGAACACACGCGAGAAACTACACGTCTACTCCTATTTATACAAAAACATTCCAAGTAACCGTCGGGCAGTTACACTGCTTCGAGATCAAGCCACTTGTCACGTTCTCCCTGTTCGACGCTCCAGATCCTTGCACGTTCGCACGTAGAAACCGCTGGAAACCGTTTTCCCTCCAAAGCTTTGAATTTCAAACTGCTCCACTCTGGACCATCAAACACGTTCGTCAAGAGACGTCTTCGACGAAAACTCCTTCGACGTCGAAGGCAATTCAGCCTTCTTCCTTGGAAGAAATCTTCTAAGTATTTTTGCCATCTTTCGACAGGCACTTCGACAGGCTTAGCCAGTCGAAAGCATCTTTCAGCTTTTAATGGCTGCCATCAATCAAAACAAAGGTGTCGAATTTAGGAGCCAACAAATTGCCCCCCAAGAATGCCTTATTTCGACTCTGAAAGAAAAAGGCATTCTTTGAAAACGCCATTCGACACCTGTTTTTCCACGCTTAGTCACAAGTTAACTTGTGCACTTTTTGTTGCTTTTTACCAACTATTGGCAATCCCAAGAAATCATCATTGATTTGATCCTAGGACGTCACTGTCAGTACGGCGTGCAGAACCAAAACATCACTTCATAATTTGTCATTATGACAAATTCAAAAAACGAGGACGCACGCTGCGTCTCTCTGTTTCTGCAGAAACGGCCAAGACAACAGGATGCTGCCACGCGTCCCACTACTTCCTGCAGCATTAAATGACATTTAATGCCCTCGTTATTGGGAATTTCTCCCACTACTATAAATAGTAGTGAATATCCCATTGTGGGACTTTTCACGCAAACCATCTCTCAAACTCCCTTGCTTTCTTGCAAACTTGTTCTCTTTGCAGAAAAACTCTTCATTCTCCAACTTCATCTTCATCCTCAACAATGGCTTCTGCTTCAACTGCCCCCAAGACTAGCGCACCAACTGAACAACTTGCTAAACCCAAGGTCTTTGTAACTGCTCCGGTAGTGAACGCTACAGGGAAACGAAGGGTCCCTGAACCATCTGACATCTCTGTTCGTGATGCTTACTCGCGTCACTTGATGATTCCGGTTGGATACTCCAACCAAATCTTCGCAATGTCTGGACCCATGAACCCCAGCATCTCTGAAGCTCTGAAGATCAAGAGCTACTTCCCCATTGTCGAGAAACTTAAGCCAGTAGCCTGTGCTAAGAAGGATCCAGAAGACAACGAAGATCCCACACACGAGAAGATCGACCTTCGTTTCTTCAACAAAAGTGTTAGAGTTTTTAGGTCTTGCCCTAATCTCACTCAGGACTATGTTGCTTGGCTAACAAAGCTGGAAAAACATCAAACTCCAGTCTGGAAGGAAATGGGAATCTTTGACCTAGTAATGCTGTCGAAGACAGGTCTAAACTACTCCCCAGAGATGCTTATAGCTTCGATGCTTTTCTGGGATAACTCTCACTTCACCTTTCACCTTCCATGTGGGATGTTAACCCCCACACTCTTCGACGTAGCAGCCATCACTGGCCTTCGACCAACCGGAGATTATTTCGACCCGGAAGAGATGTCGGAGGACCAAATTGGCTTTTCTGAGACGAAGCCAACATTCACTACCTTTATCAACCATTTTCACGACCAGTCGACAGACGCAGTGTCCGACGTTGAACACATAGCGTTTCTAGCCTTATGGCTAACTCGCTTCGTGTTCTGTTCGAAGTCTCTGCAAGTGACCAAAAAGATGGTCACTCTGGCCACCCAACTGCATCATCGCCAGAACATCTGTTTGGCAGAACTAATTCTGGCCAGTCTTTATGACTCCATCAGCAATGGGGTTACTCTCTTGAAGCATGTCGAAGATAGGAACAGTTTGCTACTCGCTGGGCCTTTCTGGCTACTTCAACTGTGGCTTAACGCCACTTTCGAGTCTTTCATACCCAAGAAGACTCAGATAAATGAACAAGCCCCAGCGATAGCTAATAGACGTATCGAAGGAATTAGGCTGGCTCTACAGACACCTGTAGAAGATGGGCTAGAGTTCCAACAAACCTTCACTAACTTCGTGCTGATGTTCGCTCGAAGGAAGGAATTTGTTTCGACTATGGCTCCATTTGCACAACGAAAGGTGGGGCCAGCATGGTTTACAAGGCCGCATCCCAAGGAGTCGAGTGGTCCCAATGTCGATGAGCACTCTGTACTTTGGGAGGCATTTCTTACCCCAAGGATTATGCCTCTTCGATTTAAGAGTTCTAAGACTCATCTGAGTCTGCTTGCCTATCAACCAAATCTGGTATCTCGCCAGTTTGGTATCATCCAAACCCTGCCCTCTCCCATTTTCCCAAGAGAGAAGTCAATGTTGTACTTCTGCAACGATTATACAGAAGAAGCTGCCACCAGGCATATCGGAAGATATGCTGGTCGAACCATCCTCTCGCTGTTCAACTACCAGCTTAACTTCCTTTGCTCACCATCTTTTGAAGAGTGGTGGAGAAGTTATTACGCTGAGTACTTCTTCGACGAGAAGGACTTCATATCAGAGTTGCAGAAGTCTTTTGTCCTTGTGTTGGACAAAGTAAAGAAATGTAAGTTCATACTCTCACATTACTTTTTATCTTTCTCTTCGACTGTCAGCTTGTTAACTTTCCTTTTTGCTTCCAGTTGTTCGAAAACCCTTGGCCAAGAAGGCTACAGGAGGCCCACAAGGAGGGGTCCCTTCGACGAAACCTCCACCGCCGGCGAAGACTATAGCGCCGGCGAAGACAACAGGCAACCAACAGGGGGAAGGCTCTTCGAGGAGGCCTCCTGCATCGGTAACCAGATTTTCTTCATTTTTCTTCTGGCTTTCGATTTTTTATTTTCGACGTAATTATTCAATCGAATTCCTATTGGTTTTATAGGCCCCTTCGCCCAAGAAAAGGGCAGCCTTTGTGATCGAATCGGGGAGTGACGACGAAAGTGATTCCCCTCCTTCTCCCCTAAAGAGGCGAAAGTTAACGAAGGACGCTTCTGTTCCTACTCCAGCTCCTGAAGGTCGAACCGTCAGAATAAAGGTTGGCGTGAGGAAGCCTAGGCCACCTGCAGTGGTCATCGAAGAACCAACTGAGGAGGAACTGAACGCTCTAGTTACCCAGCCTGTCGAAAGTGATAATTCCAGCCCTGGGGCTGAAGTCAATCCACAGGTAATCTATTGGACCCTTCTTATAATTTTAGGCATAGATACCAGTATTTGATTATGTCTCTTTCGACATCTGAAGATTTGTCTTCTTCCTCTTTTTCAGGACACTACTGGAAGTTCCCCACCAAGGACTTCAGAAACTCTGGAATCTGCTGACCTTAGCAGGCCTCAGGTGCAAGATTTGGGCAATGACGAAGCCCACACTGAGCATGAGGCCAATGCTGAAACAGTGGAGAAGACAGCTGAAGAACCTATGGCGGAGGAAACACAGCCAGAAACGGTTCCTGTGGTGGTCTTGTCGTCAGAAGAGAATCCTGAAGGAAGAGACCAAGGCAATGGCGAAGAGAATCAAGATGCTGTTGACGAAGAGCATGAAGGTGGTACTGGCGAAGAACACCAGGATGACGCCAGCGAAGAGCCACAAAATGACGCTGGCGAAAGACCCCAAGGTGATGTCAACGAAGAACCACATGTCGACGCTAGTACCGCCTCAGTTCAAGTCGAAGAGCAACCAAACAAGGCACTCAGCATTCAACAGCCTCCATCCCAAGATAATACTGTGGCAAAGGTCACCTCCTCAAAGCGTAGGTCGAAAGAAGATTTGGAAATCTTGAAACAAACTGACCCTGTCAGCTACCTCAATGCAATCGTCGAGAGTAAGAGTTCTTCTGACACTAGTCAGGAAATTCCTACTCTGTCGGGGAAATCTACTGAGACTTCTCCTCTTGATGATGCGTTGGCGAAGGTCAAGGCCCAGTTCTTCAAGAGAGATTTAATGAAGGCTTTAGAGGGGGACCCCACTGCTCCATCTTGCTTAAAAGGGGTTTTGAATGCTGTTGATATCGATGCTGTAGCCCCAGAAATCTCAGACTTAATCATGGAATTACATTCTATGATTGACCAAGTCTCAGCGGATTACCGGCGCCAACGAACTTTTAACAGTCAGCTCGAAACGTTGCATGGCAAGAGCTTATCTGCATGGACTGCCGTCTCAAGTTCGACTTCTCGAATTGCCGAGTTGTCGAAACAGAAAGCGTCTGCACAGGAAAGGTTCGACGCTATTGAGCGAGAGAATGTCTCCTTCCGAGCACAAATTGCAGAGATAGAGGCGAAGATAAACGCCAACACTGTGCTCCAGGGGGAAATTCTTTCGACCATCCCAGACACTGAGAGCGAGACTGAGATCAAGCAAGGCCTGGAGTTCGCTGAGAGGGCCCAAAGCCTCGATGCTCAAATTGCCAAACTGGAGCAAGAAAAATCTTGGTGCAAGAAGAGGTTGGATCTGCAGCATGCCAAGTATCTTCGATTGAAGAATTCTCTTTCTTTTTGATTCTCTTTTGTAACCATCTTCTGTAATCGCTTTCGACAACAATTGCCATTTTGGCAGAAATTAATAAAATTTCCATTTTGGCATTTTTATGGTTAATTTAGTTTATTATTTTATTTTTATCTCTTGAAGTATAGGCTTATATTTTTTCAAATATTTACCATTTACTCTCAAGAGCCTTTTATCACCACTTATCTCTTCGACTTCATAGGCTCCACCAGAAAAAGTTTGGATAACTCTGAAGGGTCCTTCCCATTTGGGTGACCATTTCCCCATGCTTCGATCCCGTCGATCCATGGGAAGAATTACCTTCCAAACTAAATCTTCAGGCAAAAATACCTTAGGTTTTACCTTTCTATTATAAGAGTCTTCGACTCTTTTCTTCTGAAGCCTGAGTAAGTCGAGAGCATGTAATCTCTCTTCGTCTAAATCCACCAATTCATCTAACATCATGTTCCAATAAACCTCAGAAGGAATATCATAATGCCTCTGAACTCTTGCAGATTGAAGACAAATTTCTGCTGGCAATACTGCATCATGGCCAAAAGTTAGCCTATATGGTGTTGTACCAGTGGCTTCTTTTGGGGACGTTCGACAAGCCCATAAAATCTGGTCTAACGTCTTATGCCAATTCTTTGGTTTCTTCCCAACATGTTTCTTTATCAAGCCAATTACCACTTTGTTAGCTGCTTCGACTTGACCATTCGCCTGTGCATAGTAAGGCGTGGATGTTAGGAGTTTGAAACCTGTTTCCTGAGCAAATTCCTGCATCTTTCGACCAGTGAAAACTGAACCTTGATCAGTTGTTATTGTCTCAGGGATTCCATACCTAAATATAATGTTCTTTTGAATAAATTCAATGACATTTTCTTGGTCTACATTGACTAAAGGGACAGCTTCGATCCACTTAGTAAAATAATCAATGCCTACCAATATGTATTTCTGACTCTTGGATGATGCTGGTCGAATCTCTCCAATAAGATCCAACGCCCATCCTCGAAAGGGCCAAGGCTTCACTATCGAGTGAAGTTCGCTTGCTGGTACATGCTGGATGCCTGTATGAACTTGACACTCTTGGCAACCTTTGGCGAACTCAACACAATCTTTCAGCATAGTGGGCCAATATAGTCCTTGTCGAAACAACAACCATTTCATCTTATGGCCTGCTTGGTGAGCCCCACATGCCCCAGCATGTGTAGTCGAAAGGGCTATGTATGCTTCAGTTTCACTTAAACATTTCAGCAACACCCCTTCAGGCGTCTTCTTGAATAACTCATTACCCATGAGTACAAAACTCAACGCCCTGTATTTTGTTTTTCGTTCTGTCGGAGCTCCTGGATTTTGAAGATAGTCCACAATGGGTTTCCTCCAATCCTGGTCTGACAAATTATCAATGAACGAAATCTCGAAGTTTGAGTGATCAGCATATCCTAACCTTGTTGATTCCAAGTCTGTTGGTGATAGACAGGTTGCTCTTATCTTCTCTCGAACTTCGATTGCTCTTTGTAATCTCGTTTTTGAAATTTTATACCCAGATGCAATCTGTGCCAAGTCATTGGCTATTTGATTTTCGACTCTGGGTATGTGTCGAATATTGACACTTTCAAATTGTTTCAATAAACGATTTGCAATCACAAAGTACATAATGAGATTCTCTCTTATGCATTTATACTCCTTTGTGACTTGCTTGACGACTAACTCTGAGTCTCCCATTATTTCGACTCGAGTTGCCCCCAATTCCAACAATATTTCAAGGCCAGTAATAAGAGCTTCATACTCAGCCTCATTGTTCGAACAAGAACCTTCGATTTGGTACTTGAATGTTGTTGGAATTTTATTTGGAGAAATAAGCAAGACTCCTACTCCTGTTCCATTTTTATGGCTGGAACCATCGAAGTAGAATTTCCAAGGTTCTATCTCCACATAGTTAATATCCTCGACTTGAATAGAGTGGTCGACTATGAAATCTGCAACCACTTGTCCTTTTACTGCCTTAAGAGGCATAAAGGTCAAGGAGTATTCAGTCAATGCTAATGCCCACTTGCCAACTCGACTATGCAAGATAGGTTTCGACAACATATATTTGAAAACATCAAAATGAGACGAAACATAAACATCAACTGGTTTTATATATTGTTTGAGCTTTGTACAAGAGAAATACAGACATAGACACAATTTTTCAACTTCGCTATATCTAGTTTCTGCATCATTCAAGACTCGACTGAGATAATAAATGGGTCTTTCGACTCCATTCTCATCCTCTTGGGCTAACATGCTTCCCAGAGTTTTGTCAGATGCAGCTATGTACAATCTCATACTCCTATTGCTACAAGGAGGCACCAAAATAGGTGGCTTAGTGAGGTACCCTTTGATTTTGTCGAAGGCTTCTTGTTGCTCTTGCCCCCATTCGAACCCCTCCTTATTCAGTCGAAGTAAGGGTGAAAAGGCCTGAGCTTTCCCACTTAGGTTAGATATAAACCTTCTCAAGAAATTTATCTTGCCCAAGAGAGATTGCAATTCCTTCTTATTCGATGGCGCTTTCGCTTCCAAAATTGCCTTCGTCTTGTTCTGATTTATTTCGATTCCTTTCTTGTGGACAACGAAGCCCAGGAAATCTCCAGCTTTTACACAGAACGCACACTTCAAAGGGTTCATCTTCAGACCATGTTCTCTCATTCTTTCGAATGATTGTCGAAGGTGGTCAATGTGACTCTTCCTGGAAACAGATTTTATAACAATATCATCAATATAAACTTGCATAAACGTGTTAATAAAATCATGGAAGATAGTATTCATTGCGCGCTGGTACGTTGCCCCAGCGTTCTTTAGGCCAAAAGGCATCACTACCCATTCGTAAGTGCCTAAGGCCCCAGGACATCGAAAGGCTGTTTTCGACACATCCTCTTCAGCAATGAAAATTTGATTATATCCTGAATAACCGTCGAGCATACTCAGGTATTCGTAGCCAGCGGCAGAATCGACTAGCATTTCCGCCACAGGCATAGGATATTCATCTTTGGGGGTGGCAGCATTCAGATCTCTGAAGTCTATGCACACCCTTAATGTGCCATTTTTCTTAATTACTGGCACAATATTTGCAATCCATTCGACATACCTTGTAACACGGATGAATTTGCATCTCAGAAGTCTTTCGACTTCCGTTTTGATCTTCGACAAAATTTCTGGAGCGAAGCGTCTTGGATTTTGCTTGATTGGCTTCTTTCCAGGTTTGATTGGCAACTGAAGTTCTACCAATCCTCTGTCGAGACCAGGCATTTCGTCATAATCCCATGCAAAACAGTCTTTAAACTCTTTCAGCAATTGGATTACCTCCAACCTAAGTTCTGGATCAATTTTGGCGCTGATGTAAGTTGGCCTCTTCTCTGATCCTTCGCCCAAGTTGATTTCTTCTAAAGGGTCTTGTGCTAACATCTTAATGTTGTTCGCCAAGGGATCCTTTTCGAAGCCCAAAGGCTCATCGTCATAGATCGCGTCGAGCCTCTGTTCCTGCATTTCGTCTGGCATGATATCAGGAGGTCTTGGATCGAAATCCTTTCCTGGGCCAACAGCAGATAATTGTTGATCATTGGCCTGTGTGGCCATGTACTTTACTTCGGCTTCGAGAGCCGTTATCATCTTGGTTTCAGCCACATAGGCCGAAATTCGCTTCAGAGATTGTGACTCAGTCATTATCACTGAATTCACTTCCCCAACCAGTTGGTTGGATACCAGTTAGCCCACTGAATTCTATGTGGGACACGTCCTCTCTGTCCCACTGGAAACCATGCTCAGGATGCAGGTATAGGGAACAAAAGGTGTTTGGCGCTGGCGCCATGTCGAAGTCAGGGGCTGGACATGGCCCTATGTGAGCCAAGTTTTTGTCGAAATCTGTTACACCCAAGTGGTTTACTTCGCCAAGGTAGTAACTCTGATCAGCCTCTATGTTTTCGACCAGCCCATCTGGGCGCCATAGAAGCAGTCTTTGATGCATCGATGAAGGCACAGCACCTACACCATGTATCCACTCACGGCCTAACAAAAGGTTGTAGTTAGGTTTGGCCGAAATGACCATGAACATTGTTGGTCGAAGGATCGACCCAACTTTTATGTCGAGCTGGATCACTCCCATGGTGGTCCCAATGCCTCCCTCATAGTTGGACAGGACCATATTGTGAGGTTTTATTTCTTCATCCCTTTTGCCAATCTTTATTAGCACAGAATGAGGGATAATATTGATAGTGGCCCCACAGTCGACCAATATTTTGTTCACAGTGGTCTCTTCGAGCTTGGCCCTTATGAACAAAGGTTTGAGGTGATTCTTCATCGCCTCTGTAGGTGGCTCGAAGAAGCCATTTTGTTCCTCTGTAGTGCCATTGTCCATGACAAAATAGCACACTGGCCTGTGTCTGGCCATTTCTTGTTCCATCTCCCAGTCACTGGTTTCGACTTCTACTTGTCGATTAAATTCCCTGGGTAGCATTGAAACAACGTTCACCATTATATCTAGAGTATCGTCGGATTCAGCATCATCTTCGTCTTCGACTTCACTCTGGTTAGGCCAAACCAGCCTGTTGGTAACTGGTTCTCTTTCGAGAGGCTTTCTTTGTTTCCTTTGAGGCACATTCGAACTAGTTTCAGCTTTAGGTTCGTTGGTAGCCTCCCTTTCAGCTTTTCGCCTTCTCTGATACCTCCTCCATTGGGATCTCGACATAGGATTTTTTCCCTTGTAGTTGCTGGACACTTGAGCAACCTTGGGTGCAGCAACTTGAGGATCTTTCTTCTGAATTAAAGAGGAACCTCTTGGCACTTCGAAAGAATGCCATTTCTCTTCACTTGGCCTTTTCCGGCCAGATGTTTTGTACCAAGTGTCTACTGGTACATTTGTTGGAGGCCTAAAAGTCAAAGGCCTCTTGTCTTGATTAGAACCCCTTCTGGGATCATGTCGAAGGTTAGAATTCTCCCTTCTCTTGTTCGCTGCTCTCACGCCTTGTATGTGCTCAGCAGCTTTTTTATCAAAGATAGAACTGCATCTTGGACACAGCATAACCTCTGATTTTTTCTTCTGGCATCTTTGTAAAAAATCTGCCAAGTTTTCGTTTTCCTTAGGGAAAGCCGTTTTATTTGCCTGCTCTTGCCTTATGGCTTCTTCTGAAGTTTTAGGGTCAGAAAGTTCAACCATGTTGATATTCATTGTATCCTTAGTAGCAAGAGTGAGTTGTTTCATTTGTGTCTCCAGATTCTCCGTCTGGCCTTGTACAGTGGCCAAGTGGGAACTGGGCTTTGGTCCAGTTTTTTGTACTTCAGCAGTCTTCGACTTTGGATCTTCGACCGCTTTCTGGACAGCCTCTATTGTCTTCCTGGATAAGTTTCCAGAAAAACTGCCAAAGATTGGCATGTTGATGTGGTCCTTAGAGACTTCGACCATGTTAATGCCTGGCTTCTTCGACTGGATTTTGGTAGCCTCTATCATGTTCACCTCAGAGGGTTCTGCATAGTGGGCTTCAGCCTTCATTGGATTGGAGTCGACAGCCATGGGGGATTTGTCAGCAAACTTTAATCTCCCTTCCTCAATAGCGTCTTGGACAAGATTCCTGAAAAGAAAACATTGAGAAGTCTTATGGCCCAGAAAATTATGATATTTGCAAAAACCTCTCTTCTTTCTTTGATCAAGAGGAGGCACTTTTACCCCAGGGGGTACTATCATTTGGCCATCTTTAACTAGCAAGTCGAATATTTCATCACATTTTGTGATGTCAAAACTATAAGTCTTTTTTGGGAACCTATCGTTGGTCTTGTCTGGACCAATGGGATTTTTCCCATTTGAGGGGACTAACTGTTTACAAGAGTATGGAGGCCCTTGTTTTAGTTCTGCTAAGTCGACTTCTCCTTCTTCGACAGCTAAAGTATCGTCGAAGGATTCTAGATCTTCGTCGTCCATCTCAACGTAAGCTATTCTCTCTCTCTTGTGAGTTTTCGTTGCCTTAGCTTTCTCAGCTTTGAGGCGTTCGACTTGTCGAACTCTATCGGCCAGTTGGGCCATGTCTCTTAGGTACTGGGTATCTAGCTTCTTCCTAATGGAATAGTCTAAACCGCCTGCGGCCATTTCGACCAGCTCATGTTCTGGCACTTGTGTAAAACATCTCGCTTTAAGCAACCTAAACCTATTCAGATATTCGTCTATAGGTTCAGTGAAACGTCTCTTCACACTCGCCAGTTCTTTCAGGCTTATCTTGGTTTGCCCCATATAGAATTGTTCATGGAACAATCTTTCCAATTGGGTCCAATGGTGGATCGAATTGGGGGGTAGAGTTGTAAACCAAGTAAAAGCGTTCTTGGTTAAGGAACTTGGGAAGTATTTGATCCTTAGGTTTTCATTATTTGAAATGTCTCCTGCTTCGATCAAATACCTTGCCACATGTTCGACAGTAGATTCTGTCGTGTCCCCAGAGAATTTAGTAAATTTGGGGACTTTGGTTCTAGGGGGTAGGTCAGTTTGTAACACATATTCTGACAATGGAGATGTAAAGTTGGGCCTTCGAAAGCCCATGTTCATTCCATTCTGAGTCATGATTCTTTCGATCATGGTTGCCAGATTGTTTTCCAAACCCATGTTTTGGTATTGGACATGCTGAACCACTTCGTCAGCATTTTGGTTTCTGTTAACTAACCTTACCTCTGGGGCTATTACCCTAGGTTCTTCGACAGGTTGTTCTACAGGCTGTTGGGCCTGATTAATGGTGGTTTCTTCCTCTACAAATATCCCCTGATTTCCTCTTATTTGCGCCCTTTGGGGCTGTCGAATAGGTGGGGGTACTCCAAAGAAGTCAGCCAAACGCGTCATTTGCGCTGTAACTTGCTGATTCGACTGAGTAGTATTTTGTATTAGAGGATTTAGCACTGTACTCAAAGTTTGTGCCAACATTTGCACCATATCATGGTTGCTTTCGTCCATCTGTTGCCTCAAGACTGCTGTCGAGGCATTTGTAAGGCCATGGGCTACTTGGGACGTTCCTCCTAAGAGTTGGGTCCTATTTCTATTCGCCATGCCTACTCCAGAGCCTTGGAGTGGCGAAGTAGCACTCACGAAAGGTTCTGAATAAGTGGACGCAACATTCGTCAGGCTTGCCAGTTCAGAAGTTGGCATACCATAGAATGGAATAAATCCTGGGGGAACCACTGGCCTTGGGCCAGTATTTCCCCTTGGAGGGGGGGTTCCCAAAGGCATTCTGGGGCCTGTTAACGAAGTTATTGGCCCCGTGGTTGTGACTGACACTGCTGGCATCGAACCAACATTCGTCGCTTCACTAACGGTCATATTAACCGTTGCTCCCACACTTGGCGGTGGAATTTCATTATTGTTTGGCGGATTCGCCATCTCTTCCCTTCTTCTGGCAGTATTATTATCGTTGGTGTATATTCTACCACTCCTCAATAACATACAACTCGAAAAGACGAGATTTTTTCAACAATCAACACACTGTCCCATCAGGTGTGCCAATTTGTTTACCTGGGGATTTGGTAAACAACCGCTGATCCTCCAAATGGTTACTTATTTGGTTACTCGCAGGATCGATCAGATTGATCCTATGGACATAGGTTGATTTTGAAGTTCAATTAATGTGGATAAGGCTTTAAGTAAATTGTTTAAAGTAAATTGCATAAAGGAAAAGGCTTGGTAAAAACAAGGCTTGAATGTAGAGGTTCGACAGGAATCTTAAAGGGAAAAAGCATGTAAAATACTGGAAAAGTAAATGACTTGAATTGATTAAATTGGTGTTTCACACATACATTTCTCAACAATTCGTTCGCTCACACTGGGTACTTGAATCTAAATGAGTGACTATGTATCTATTGTGAACACACGCGAGAAACTACACGTCTACTCCTATTTATACAAAAACATTCCAAGTAACCGTCGGGCAGTTACACTGCTTCGAGATCAAGCCACTTGTCACGTTCTCCCTGTTCGACGCTCCAGATCCTTGCACGTTCGCACGTAGAAACCGCTGGAAACCGTTTTCCCTCCAAAGCTTTGAATTTCAAACTGCTCCACTCTGGACCATCAAACACGTTCGTCAAGAGACGTCTTCGACGAAAACTCCTTCGACGTCGAAGGCAATTCAGCCTTCTTCCTTGGAAGAAATCTTCTAAGTATTTTTGCCATCTTTCGACAGGCACTTCGACAGGCTTAGCCAGTCGAAAGCATCTTTCAGCTTTTAATGGCTGCCATCAATCAAAACAAAGGTGTCGAATTTAGGAGCCAACAGGTATCCTTGTGAAAAAGGTAGATGAAGGGTGTCTAACACCTTCCCTTCGTCTAAAAGTGAGTCAAAAACTTAGAATATGTGTCCACTTAGGGTTATTCTGTTATATTCCCGTCTTAAGATAAAAATTAATGGTGACGACTCTATATTTTTTTTCCAGTTATTACAGGTGACGACTATGCTGGGGAAACTCAACCCTAGGGTTTAGAAGCCTCTCATTTTGGGTTTAGGGTTTTTTAGATTTTTTCTATTTTTGGAATTTTTCTATATTTGATTATTTTATTTATTTATTTGGTCTATTTATTAATTTTTATATTATTTTCATTATTATATTTTATTTGTGGTGGGATTTTAATTTCGAATAATTTAAACCCTTAGAAAGAAGGTCCGTCTGTTGACCAAGGGGATATATCATCCCTATGAGTTTTTGTGACGACTTCGCCTAGAGTCGGTAGAATATGTCTCAAGAGGTATCCTCTTGGGGGGATAGGACTTTGGAATGAAATCTATGACTCTTTGTATAACCCTAAACCAAAATCTCGTAGTGAGACCTTGTACGACCTTAGAGATGAAAGTTCTGGTCTACAATGAGGCTTCGCTTAAGGGAGACCCTTGTGCCTTTCCCTTTAGTGTTATCCATGATACCCTTAAATAAGCCACCTTATGGGGAGGGTAGAATATCCGTAGGCCAAAACTATGAACCTACGTACTAAGGAAACTATTGTCATCCCATCCTTCATAGGAAGCCTTCCCGCGAGGGACATTCTATTATAATTTTAAACCTACACGGGGTTACCTCTTATCATTATTATACCATAAACTCGTAGGGGTATTCTTTGGTTTAGCTCGTAGAGTTTTCTATTTAGTCATAATCCATATCCTGTAGGGATCCCCTTTTGCCGATCATTATCCTTAGAACTTTATAGGATCTTGCTCCCCATATAGAACCTTCCCACGAAGGACGTCCTCGTTGATGCACGCCACGTGGCCTATATCAGGCCATGTGATTTGGTGACTTTTGACCGGTCACCATGTGCTATATTCCATGTAATTTCCTCAAGTCCAATCTTTGTCTCAATTGTTCATTATTCAATCATAATTCCTAGCCTGTAGGAATTCCCGTTCCTCTCTTAATATCCCTAGCTTGTAGGGATTCCTCTTTGTCTTTCATTGTCCATAATCCTTAAGGAGTTCCTATCCGTCTCAATCTCTGAGTGAGTGTAAGGCATCCTCATTTTCATGTCTATCATTAAACCCGTATAAGGTACCCTTATGTTTACCTTCATACTATATTTGCATTGCATCACATATCCATGAAACTTTTTCTGCATACCCTTAAAGCCAAAAATATTTTTTGCATACCCATGTAATTTCGTACATTCGCATTTCATGCATTTCCACCTTCTCCCTCGGTCACTACCAATCTAGCTAGCAATATTTCCCGATACTCAAAGAACAAATTCCAAGCATACTTCAAGAAAGCTTGACGAAACTCAAGAAATTCATAAGTTGTTAAAGGAGAAAGTCAACCAGTGAGCTTGGTCCTACAAATCTTGTTAAGGAGAAAAGGTAACCATTCGTCATACAAGTCAAAGGCCTACAACTCTTCAAATGAAACTATCATTGGTGACTGCTCCACATCAATAGCAACTGCAATATCGATAACATAGGTATGCCCAAGAAATTTCAAGGGTCACCCCCATGCTCTGACAAGTCCAAGAACATCCATAAGCTCTCCTAAAGTCAAGAGAATCAATAAAGAAGCTCTTCCATAGGATCACTAGACTTTATAAATTTCAAATTGTAATTTCTATGTTGCTAAGTTATATTTGGTGTAAATTTGTATCTTTTGACTAGTGATTCAAATAAATAATGATGCATGCTTTTTATATCAATCAATTCGTATTCACTATTTTGTTACTTTTCATAAATAATCAACGAGTTTCCATTTTCATTTTTTAACAAGCTTCGAGGGAGAATGATGAAAGCTAAATAACTGAATTTTGCTAAACTATGCTTTCAATGGTAAGACCGAACTGACGATGTAAGGCATTGTTTCACTTCCCAAATAATGGAGATATAAGGAGATAATTTGTAGTTAACCCCCTCGAGCCAGGAGTTGAAGTTTTTTTCTATTTTCTAAAATAAATAAACCTTAATTTCAACCAGGGGCATGGTAGATTTCAATTAATTCAACGATGCATTCCAATCCCAGGAGAATCGGGCCATCTAAGAAAAGGTTCAAGCATATCTCTTTCCTCGATACATCATTGAGGGGAAAATCTAAGAAAAAGTTCAAGCATATCTCCTTCCTCGATACGTTATTGAGGAAACAATCAAATAAAAGGTTGAAGCACATCCTTTTCCTCACATTCATCATCCAAAATTGAGGAATCAATGAAGATAAAGTCCACGACATTCTTCCTCAGTACATCATTCATGATCGAGGAAACAACGAAGATGAAGCTTACAACAATCAATATGGCACTCACAAATGTTCAAAAAAAAGAAGAAATTCAAAAAAAAAATAAAACCCGCTAAGTCAAGTAAAAATCGAAAAAACTTGACTTAGGCAAAAGTTAGGGCATCCCAATGGACTGCAAATTCAAAAGGATTGTTCCGTGCAAAAATAAGTGATTGAAAAATATAAAAAAAAGAATATTGGAGAACAATCTGGTGACTGCCACCTCAAAAAAGGCTTCTCATTAATGCTTGGATCTTATCAAACACTTTTCATCGGTGCTTGGATCTTTATCTACGCTTCTCATCATTTGCACGACTGCGAAATTTCTCTTGGAGATTGAACGTATATGTTTCATTAATTGGATTTAGGATTGGAGAACATCAAGAAGAATGGGGTGGGATAAATAAGTTTTGAGCCTTATATCCTTTGTTTCTTGAACCATAAACCATGGCCATGTTACAACCTTCAAAAGTCCTAATTGAAGCAAAATTAACTATGAAAGCATACTCGACAAAATTTGTGTTAAACTGACTCCTATGTTTGTTAAAACTATTGCTAATCATTTAGTCTCTTAGAATCTCCATATCTAATCATCCATTCCTATTCCATAACAAACTTCAATTTCAAAACTTGCATGTGCATCAAACTGAATTACTTTTCAAAATGTACAATTTTATCTACGAATAGACACTTAGCATCAAAGGAGATATCAAAAATTGGCTTAATCAAAAGCGATCCATTTCAGGATGCTAGAGCATATAAGGAGGAACCCTATGGTCATAGGCAAGACTAATGATCATAGGATTATATCATATGAAGATACTACTAACAAGGGGAGATCATTCTGAGATTCAATCAACTTGGATCATGTTTCAAAGTATCGTTTAATCAGGGGCATACCTTTCGAAGGAGAATTCTTTAATCAAGTCATATCATAACATGGTATTGACTCGATTTACTCTTTTCAACAAACTTCTTAAGGCCCTAGTGATCAAGGGGCAACCTTTCAAGACTCAAATGTTGGGGCAGTGCATATCCGGTTCATCTTATGACACGTAGGGTCCATGTTCCTTTCAAGCAATTCCAAGTACAAACTTTTCAAAGGTTCAAATCTTGGGGTAATCTATATCAAGTACATGGTGGGGTCCAAGTTATTTATAAGGGGACTTCCTTCAGATCCTAGAGATTGGGGGGAATATCTTTCAAATTTTGAATGTTGAGGAAAACCACTACGAGACTCGATCAAAAGGAGTTGGTTCAAAACAACTCAAATCATCCAAGAGTTCCTCCTCCAAATTATGGAGATTGAGGGCATAATGTTTCAAAGTGAAAAAATAGTAGGGTCATTCATACTATGATAAAACTATTTCCAAGCTCATACCAAGGAGAATATCTTCCAATACCAGACATATTGGGGCAATATATCCCACAAAGAAGCAAGCTCTCTATGATCCCCCAATGGATCTTTCGCCTATGTCAACAATCTTCGAGTTCAAAACAAGTATCGGAAATCACGTTAGCTTCACGCCCTGTGATAGTGAGACAAGCATCCTTAGCAACCCCTCTACACTTTAATCATCCACGACCCATTATAGGGGCATCAGTCAAAAGCATACGAGTCTGTATAAATCATTGTCATGCATTTATTAGGTCACTTCAATCCAGAATCAAGCTATACCTAACATCTTATCCATCTGATGAATTCCGAAAGCATGGATATAAAAAAGAGCCCAATCTCACTTAGCATCTGCCATTAAGCCCAATTCTCATTGGTACATCAAAATTCCAACATATCCAAGTCTCTCATTACATACATTGGCCAGTCATTATATGCATTAAGGCCCGCATCTACATGCATACATGGCATATCATAGACCAAGACTTAGGACCCCTGTAAAAATCCAGAGTCAATTTCCAAGGGAAACTATATTCAATCCAAGTTCAATCTTTAGCTAAGCGAATAACATCTATTTTACTATCCCTCTCAGTGAGTTTGTCGTACGAGCGTTCTTTGTCAAACCGAATCGTAAGCAACCTTACGTAATCTCCAGCCATTTAAGACGTGAGCATCCTCACACAATCTTCATCAGTCGTCCTTACGTAAGCAGCCTTATGTAAAAGTCGTGAGCAACCTCACACTTCCCAATCACCTAATCTACGTCTTCAGGTGACCTTACCGATATTAATGACCTTGATGTTCATTACACCTTTCTAAGATTGATACTATTCCAGTAGCCTTACTGACGTTGGTGTAAAATCCCAGTTCATGTCTGACACATCATTTTAAAATCCCATCTTCATGTCTGGTGCATCATTTCAAAAGTCCAGTTCTCGTTTGGTGGTTTTCCAATTTTTGTTTGGAATCTAATTCTTAACCCTAGTTCTCATCTGGTAGCCTTTCTTAAGCAATGGTTTCGTAGTTAAAATAACATGGGCATTGCATTTATCAATCATTACATCATTTCAATTCATAAAATTATCAAGCATACATATCATGCATCATGCATAATCATATCAAACATGCATACATACATTATATTCAATCATATATACCAATGAAAAACTACAGAAAGTCTCAAGGAACGCTTACCAGCTAAGACGTACTTAATTTCAAATCCAGGCTCAACATTATCCATTCATCTTGCTATCACTATAGCCACCTCGATTGAGAACAGACACAACCATCAAAGGTGTGATACGGTGGAAGAACCGACTGTTTTGAAATGATAGTTTGCGTTTTGCGTTTTTTGTTCGCAAAATGTCGTAGTAAGCAAGAGTCGCCACCGAATTTTATTTCATCCAATCGAAAAGGAAAAAATTACAGACAAAATCCTTTTTCGAGATATTCTGAGTACGGGGGGTAGATTATAGAAAGGGAAGGTGTTAGCACCCTTTCTATCCATGGTTTTCCATGGGCTCTTAGGTACTTGCTCATCTTTTTAAATTGCTTGTGTATGTGCTTTGTTTTGAAAAGAGTTTTAACTTCGTGATAACTCGTGTATCAGTCCTCAAAGGTGTGACAAAGTTTGTTTTGAAAATTGTTTTAAAATGTGTAAGTGTGAAAAGTTTTGATTTGAGCAAGTACCTATTAGCATCTACCTACTCAAAAAAAGATCGTTTCTATTCTTGTTTCCTTTAGGCAGCGTTATCCTACTTTTGAGAAATAGGTAGCACCGTCGTTGGAGTCGTAAGGGTCAATTCGTAAGGGACGTACGATCGCTAAAGCAATGTTAGGACACCTTAGTAATAACCCTAGAGTCTTAAGATCATATTCGAGGCAACATTTTCGAGGCGACATTTTCGAGGCAACATTTCCGAACGGGACATTTGATCTTTGTTAGATAGGAGGGCAACCACTAAGACACCCTACACTTAATGATCGTTTACCGAAGGCAACCTAAGTGAGAGTATACCCTAAGAGTGATATGTGCGAGTGATTAGTTTCAGTTATTTATCTTTGCACGTTAGGGTTTTTCTAACTGTATTAAATTATCATGCAATCTTGTCATACAATCCTATTAACATACATCTAGACAGTTAAATATTTGCGAGAATTAAAATGCGAGAAAGTAAACCTATGTTATTACAAGGCTTCGAGAAGAGGATTAATTACATAGCCAAAAACCCGCAAAAGACGATAAATAAAAGAAAGTCCTAGATTAAACTATTACATACCGTGGACAGTTACATCAATATTGCAAAAATAATAAACACGCGCGATGAATCGAACACAAGATGATTAGGGTTTTGACCCTAACTTAAACTTAATTGCGATTAGTTCAAAAAAAAGGTTTTTAGTTTTGTTTAGTTTATTCAAGAAAATAGAGAAATTATTACATTAAAAAAAAGAAGAAAAGCCTAATTCTAATTAATTTTAATTTTAAGAAAAAAATTGAATTGATTTATTCTAAAACCTATTTTTTGTATTTTTATTTGAGAAAGAAAGATAAATTGAATCCATAGTTTAAACCTAATTTGCTAATTAGTTTTAATTAAAAACAAGTTAAAATTTCCCTAAATTAAATTAAACTAAATTAAATTAAATTTGATAAAAAAACCTAATTCTAATTTTTGTGAACTCTTGACTTTATGATTTTGTGAAAAAAAATATTAATTTTGTTAATTAAAATAATTAAGCAAAAATAATTAAAAGAATTAACAAACAAAGAAAATAAAAAAAAAGTGAAGAGATGGGCATGTGGTAAATAACACACTGGGGGTGCAAATATGATTTTCTGGCCCAATAACGGGGAGGAGATTAATTACATAGCCAAACACCCGCAAAAGACGGTAAATAAAAGAAAGTCCTAGATTAAACTATTACATACCTTGGACAGTTACATCAATATTGCAAAAATAATAAACACGCGCGATGAATCGAACACAAGATAATTAGGGTTTTGACCCTAACTTAAACTTAATTGCGATTAGTTCAAAAAAAGGTTTTTTGTTTTGTTTAGTTTATTCAAGAAAATAGAGAAATTATTACATTAAAAAAAAGAAGAAAAGCCTAATTCTAATTAATTTTAATTTTATGAAAAAAATTGAATTGATTTATTCTAAAACCTATTTTTTTTGTATTTTTATTTGAGAAAGAAAGATAAATTAAATCCAGAGTTTACACCTAATTTGCTAATTAGTTTTAATTAAAAACAAGTTAAAATTTCCCTAAATTAAATTAAACTAAATTAAATTAAATTTGATAAAAAAACCTAATTCTAATTTTTGTGAACTCTTGACTTTATGATTTTGTGGAAAAAAAAGATTAATTTTGTTAATTAAAATAATTAAGCAAAATAATTAAAAGAATTAACAAACAAAGAAAATTAAAAAAAAAGTGAAGAGATGGGCGTGTGGTAAATAGCACACTGGGGGGTGCAAATATGATTTTCTGGCCCAACAAGCATTAGGCCTGGTTAATGCACAGGATCTGGTATGGCCGTTGACTGGAGTGTATGGTAGACCTTCAATACTGGCACATTGGATTTGGCTTGCTGATGATCTGATGGTTGGATGCTGATGATGCATGGTGGACACATGGGATACTAGCGCACCTGATCATGTAAAGAAAAATAATATGAAGCAAATGTTGGGACCTGGGGATCGAACCCAGGTCCTTATGCATTCTTCCCTTGCACGCTTGCCAACTGAGCTGGCTGATTTATTTGTATATATAATCAAAACTAATTATAATATAATAAAAACAAAACATTGAAACTCAAAACGCGCGAATATTCAAATCACCCAACCAGAGGGCGCCACGTATCCATCTCCTTCCTCCCAACAGTCGTGTTAGGTTTTGTGACTTTTACCTACAAACATCAAGCGTAGGTATAGCCCCTGTACATTTCAAAAATCCTGTACGCGCATGATAAATGAAACCTAATGGTACCAATCAACTCATTTCAATCTCACGAGTATCATGGTACCACTATCAATGCCCAATTTCTCCTGCATAAAAAAACCCTAAAAATAACGAACAAACCCTAGCCATGGCATCTGCACATACAGGGGTTAAAAATTCAATTGAATCATGGTGTCACATTGCAAACATCTCAAAGGTTATAAATATGCCAATCAAATATGCTAAATATGCAAGAATTAGTGTATTCGATTTCAAGAAATCAAGCAAACTGTATGATTGTTGTAGGGTTATTCTGAGTGTCTCAGGCCTTGCCAACGGTCTTGTTGGCTTTAGGGATGATCCAAGAATATGGATTGCTCTTTTGAAGCGCTTGAAACGACCTACAGAGCAAGACTTGATCAGCATTTTTCTTTGAAAATTTTGAACTTTTCCTTTGCCTTTTCACGCTTCCAACCCTTCTTCTCTTAGTCTGCCTTTGTTCACTATCTATAATAGAGTTCATTAGGGTAAAAATTTGCATCAAATCTTTGCCATTTATGAAGATTGACCAATGATTTATTCCTTGCACTAAATCTTTCCAAAACAAGCATTTTCAATCTTTTTCTGTCCATATGAAGCCTTTCACGATTTGATCTTGTCACCAGCTGTATAATGACTCTAATCATGCACAAAATCTCAAGGTTTAATTGATTTTTGATATTTTCATTATTTTATATTGATTTTATTTGATTTAAATGAAATAAAATCAAAATAAATAACAAAAATAAAAGAATGACAAGTGGAAGGGCTCATGGTTCGTGGATCACATTAAAAACTCAATGCAAGCATAAAAAGTTAGGCCCATTTAGCAAAAAATGCAATTTTGGACACACTTGACTTTTGGCAATTTTGCAAAAAGGGTCAACTTGGCCAATGCATAACTCTCTCAATTTTGACCCTATAGAGGTGTTATTAGACTTTTTAGAAATCTTAGGATGTTCTCTAAGCAACCATTTTGGTCTCATCTCAATTGAGTCTTCCATGTTCATGTATGAAGCTTTGACCCAAAAGGTGTTTTTGTTGACTTTTCAAAATGACCTATATTGTCAAAATTTATATCTTTTTCTGAGTGCATATTTTGAACTTTGGAGCTGAAGATTAATTGTAGGTAATTTCATCCTCTTAAAAATGAGCTTTGGATGGGTCATTTCTGATGAAGTATGAGAAAGTTATGCTTGGTCAAAGTTGAGTTGACTTTTCCTGCAAAACCCTAATTTAGCAACTTTTGGGTTTTGATGAATTGTGAGCAATCCTTGATGAATCATGATCAACCATTGATAAAATGATTAATGCTACTTCAAAATGAGGATGTTGATCAAAAATCTTGAAGTTTGACTGTATGGGGGCCATAGTTGACTTTTGACCTAGCACAGTCGAATTCTAGGTATTTGAGCAATTGCCTGAGCAAACTTCCTCTGCAAGGATTGAAACTTGACATGGATGATCTTGAGAACATACTAGGACAATGGTGCAAATTTGGGATCCTTTGGACTCAAGCATCTTGATGCAAAATAAAACCCTAATTTGAGGTAGACTGCCTTAGGAGAGAGTTTGTCTAGTCAACTCTTGAACCTCCTTGAGCAATTTGAGGACCTCACTTGACATATATTGAGAAATATGGGAGGGAAAATTTTGGGGTACAATAGCTTCCCCTGTTCAATCTTCTTAAACCTGAGGATATAGATTGGCGTGTCTGCCTTTTGTGAACTGAAGGTGGAAGATGATTGAACACTAGAGTGCCCAGAAATTTGTACTCGCATGAAGTGATACTTGACTTGCGATATCGGATATGGGCTTATAGATGCCATTTGGAGGTTGCTAGAGGATTATCGGAGATGGGCTTAAAGATGCAATCCAAAGAAGTGTCAATCGCATAAGAGATTCTTTTGCGAGAACTCGTATGCCTGTTGTTGGGAAGGACTTCGTTGGGGAATGCTGGTCTCTGTCTTGAGAGAAATAGAGTTTTAGGAGCTTCAGTTGTCCGTTACTCTACTGGGGAATAACTCCGATTTGAGGAAGCGAAAGTGAACTGTGTGTTTGGTCAGGGTATATGTTGCACTGCGACTTTTTGGGGAAATGTGAAATCAATTGTATTTGATCGGGTCCCAGTCTTGCAGTGTTGTGGACTGCTGTCTGGGGATAAGAGAGGGAAAACTCGGATAGTAAGGTTATGAGAAGGAACCTAGATAGTATGGTTACTTTGAGATGAAAGCCTGGATAGTAGGGATGTGAGAAGGAACATGGATGGTAGGGTTACTTCGATATGAAAGCCTGGATAGTAGGACTGTGAGAAGGAACCTGGGTAGTAAGGTTACTCCGATATGAAAGCCTGAGTGGTAGGGCTGTGAGAAGGAACCTGTGTAGTAGAGTTACTTCGATATGAAAGCCTGGATAGTAGGGCTGAGAGAAGGAACCTGGATAGTAGGGTTAGGAGAAGGAACCTGGATAGTAGGGTTACTTTGATATGAAAGCTTGGATAGTAGGGCTGTAAGAAGGAACCTGGATAGTAGGGTTACTTTGATATGAAAGCCTGGATCATAGGGCTGTGAGAAGGAACCTGGATAGTAGGGTTACTTCGATATGAAAGCCTGGATAATAGGGCTTTGAGAAGGAACCTGGATAGTAAGGTTACTTCGAGATGAAAGCCTGGATTGTAGGGCTTAAGAAGGAACCTGGATAATAGGGTTACCTCGATATGAAAGCCTGGATAGTAGGGCTTGAGAAGGAACGTGGATAGTAGGGTTACCTCGATATGAAAGCCTGGATAGTAAGGCTTGAGAAGGAACCTGGATAGTAGGGTTACTTCGGAATGAGTTTGGGTGAAACTGCAGAGGGAACCTGGGTAAGGTTGTTCTTGTCGCGCCGATGATTACTCTGTTTAGCTTCGAGTGTTGATCATGGACTTGCTGGAAATTGTTGATAATAATTGTGTTTTCTTGAAATAAATACAGGTTAGTTATGTGCGATGCATGATATGCATTGTGAGATGATGTTCTCAAAATAAACGAGACTATGTTATATGTAATGTATGCGCATGTCATGATGTATGCACATGAAATGCTGACGTAACAATCTGAGTCTGGGAAAATAAATCCTTGACTGTTGTTTGGAGAGTATGAGAAATGGTATTCTTGACTGCTGTAAAAACCATAGTTCCTCTACTTATGTTTCGGGATAGTGAACAAAGATGACTATGCTGGGGATTTGCCCTTTGGCTGGTGAATATTCTACTGGAAGAGACCCTGCCTGAGGATAACTCTGCGGGGGAATAACTCTGTTGGAGAGGAAACATTGTTGACATATATGCTGATTTGGAGAAATAAACTCATCTGGGGATGAATTTACGTTGTTGGTGATAATGAAATCTGTTGGAGATTGAATCTCTGCTTGTGAGGGAAATAAACTCTGCTTGGGGAGTAATTTACTGACTCGCTCAGCTGGGGAGGGTCATGTCCTTTTCGAGAAAACTAACATCACCATTCTTGGATACATTTTACTCTGTGGGGAGTGTATGCACCACTACTCATGTTCTCAAGCTGACTCTACCTTGGAACCTGATGGGCAAAGTAACTGTAAGGTTTGGGCACTTCTTATTTTCCCTGCTCCTGAAATTATGATTAATTGTCTTTTGTTTCTTATGTAAATATTTATGAGCAGCAATTATTCTCAAATGCATATATAAAAAATGGTTCATTGGACGCTTTAGTAAAACAACACAGAAAAAGAAAAACAATTTGAAATTTCTTGTGAAAATGAATTGTATTGATTTGAAGTTGGCCCATAATAGGCGTTTTGTACAAAGAGGCTGACGTCCTAGTAAGAGGACGCCGCTGAAAGATAGGAATTATACAATTTGTGTAAAAGAAAGAAAAACAGCTATGTAAAACAATCCCATTGGGTTCCAACTCTGCTATTGCCTTTATATCTTCAATCATCTCATCACTTTGCTACTTGGCCGAAGGTTGATCAGATTGATTGGCGTTGTCTGAGCTTGATAGTAGATACTGAAGTCTGGTTACAAGATGATCCAATAAGACATAGTGTTACGCTTCAATCCCTAACTTTTTCCACGACCACCCTTTCGGGTTTTCAGTCCACCGGGATACTCTTTTTTGCCCAAGTCGCCTTTTTAGGTTTTCGACTTGCCGGGTGTACAGTTTTTTTCATTTTCATCCCTTACTTTTGCCCGAACCCTTTTGGTTCGCTGGGAAGCCCTTATTTTTGCCTAGGCCAGTCCACCTAACGGGTCTTTGATTATGCGCAGTATCTTTTCACTATGTCAGCATTGACGGGGTGAGGAAGGTCGTCACCATCCATGGTGGTTAGAATCATAGCTCCTCCCGAGAAAATGTTCTTAACCACAAATGACCCTTCGTATGTGGGGGTCCATTTGCCCCTGGGATCACCTTGCGGTAGTATGATGCGTTTGATCACCAGATCCCTGACTTGATATTCTTGACGTCTGACTTTCTTGTTAAAAGCCTTGATCATTCGCTTTTGATACGTCTGACCATGACAAATAGCAGTAAGTCTCTTTCTGTCGATTAGATTCAGCTGATCAAGTCAGGTCTGGATCCAGTCGTCCTCATTCAAACCCGCATCCTTCATGATCCTGAGAGAGGGTATCTAGACTTCAATGGGTAGGACTGCCTCCATGCCATACACCAAGGAGTAGGGTGTTTCCCCTGTCGATGTCCTTGCCGAGGTACGGTACCCATGAAGAGAAAATGGTAACATCTCATGCCAATCTTTATATGTCACTGTCATCTTCTGTACAATCTTCTTGATGTTCTTGTTAGCCGCTTCAACAACCCCATTCATCTTCGGCCGGTAGGGAGAAGAGTTATGATGATGTATCTTGAACTGTTTGCATAGCTCGATGATCATTGTATTATTGAGATTTGTACCATTGTCAGTAATAATCCTCTCTGGTACACCGTATCGACATATCAAATTGTGTCGGATAAACCGCGCCACGACGTTCTTGGTTACTGTAGAAAGGAAATTGCCTCGACCCACTTTGTGAAATAATCAATTGCTACCAGAATAAAGCGATGCCCATTAGACGCAGTAGGCCTGATCTCGCCGATCATGTCGATGCCTCACATTGCAAAAGGCCAAGGAGTTGTCAAGACATTCAGGGGAACCAGAGGTACATGCACCTTATCAGCATAGACTTGGCACTTATGACAGGTTCGAGAATGCTGATAACAATCGGCCTCCATAGTGGACCAGTAATATCCTGTCCGTAGGATTTTCTTCGCCATAGTGTGTCCACTGGAATGAGTTCCGAAGGTGCCTTCATGTAACTCTGCCATGATCCTTTCTGCCTCGCTCTTGTCTACACACCGTAGTAAGGTTGAATCATGGTTACGCTTATAGAGGATACTGTTGTACCCCAAAATTTTCCCTCTCATTTTATCAATATTTCCCCTCACAAGACTCTTTGAACTCAAGACCAGAATTAAGGTTTGCTCTGCTCAAGACCTCTCCTTGCACTATTGACCTGAAATTAGGGTTTGAGTTTGCACAAGGATTTTTGGACTTCCAATGCCTCATGTGACTTTCATACTTCATGTTGGACTTATAAGATTTCCCATACCAAGTTTCAAGCCTTGAATCAAATTTTTGCCCAGTCAATTGGACAGTTGACCTAAAAATCAGTTGTATTGAGGAAAAAGTCAATTGTGGCCAATTTACAGTCAAACCTCATAATTTTTTATTCACATCAACATTATAAACTCATATGAACCATTTGATCAAGTTTGGACCATAACTCCTCAAGAAATTTGATCAGATCATCAAAAGGGCAAAATGGTCATTTTTAGGGTTTTGACTACAGAAGGGCAATTTCTGATTTTTCACCTAGACAATGGCAAATTGGGTTCAAGCATGGTTTCAAGGACTAAATGGCATCATCTTGACCTAATAACAAGGTTCAAAAGATTTCAAAAGCATTGGATTGACAAATGAATTTTCCAGTCAACTGATCAAAAATCAATTGTACACTGAAAAGTCAAACTTTGACTTTTTGGTCAAAATCAAGTGCCAAGGGTCATTTTTCATCAAGATGTGTCAAAACATGAAAAATTTTCACCAAGAAACCTAATTTTTAAAATTAGGGTTTAAAATGGAAAATTTCATAACTTAGAAATTTTCTAAGTTATGAAAATTTCTTATTTTTTCCCAACTTTTCCTAACTTTTTCACCATGATGCAATTGGTTTCAAACAAAACTTCCAACATGAAAGTTGTAGTCCTCCACAAAATCTACAACTTTTTTCATAAAGTTTTCCCAAAAGATGCTTGGATATCAAGTTATGATTTTGTGAACAAGGGTCCATGAAACTTTTAACTTAGTGAATTTTGCCCTAGTTTAGGCAGGATTTTGACCTATCTTCATGGAAACTTTTCACATAGTTACAATTTGAATATCAAAATTAATTTCAAATATGGATTGTAGAGCATGTTACAAGCTTTCCAAAATGTCCAATAACTCTCCAAGATCATTTGTGGTTAGGGAGAATCGAAGGATTGAAAATGGAAAATCATCACTTTTGTCCATGGCATTTTGCACATTGCTACAACTTGCAAATATGTCCAAACCTTGCTTGTACTTGTTTTACATGTCTTAAACCCTTACACACTCATAAATTAAATGCAAACACATTGGATTAAGGCTTTGTTCTGAGCTTTAGAATATTACACATTGAATTAATCCAGTTTTGCCAAAAAGATAACAATGCCATTTCCATAAAGTTCACTTTATGCATTTTTGTTTCTCTTGAGCTATGAACCCAATCTTTGGTAGCAAACCAACTCCACAAATATCAGGAAAAGTATACCAACCATGTTCAGGCTTTGAGCTAGCAAGTACAACATTTGGCATTGTCAACTCACATTTTGCTTCAAAAACAAGAAAGCTTGCAAAAGTGAGATAACTTTATAATCTGATAAGAGCAAGCTTTGTAAACATTTCAAACAACTTCAGCATATCACCCCAAGCCTAGAACACGATTCCATAAGCTCTCAAACACCCAAATACACCAAAACACCAAGTTCTTGCAAAAACAGGGCAAGTTCTACAAATTCACTTCCAAAACAATTTCCACTCGTGTGTTTTGTCCCAAACCACTTCAAACACATTTAATACAATACACCTAAGCTGTCCCGACCATTCTAAAGTAACTGTAATCTTGTTTTCACACTTAACCATTTTTACTTTAGAGCTTTGCAGGTTGAGTTCTACAAGTATATTCAGGCCATTCAAAGCAAGCCAAGCAATGGGGAAGGTTGAGTGAACTTCAGGCAAGCTAACACGACCTTCAGGCCTCATCAAAAACCCCTACATTGCCATATCCAAACCTGACTGAAACAAGCATTTGACAAACTTCTATCTCCTTATTTAGGAATCATTAGGCTTAGGTCTGTGAAGCAAAAATGTAGCCCTTAATGTCCTTGAACTGTACATATGCATAGAATTCATTTATGTTAACTGAGCTAGGAGAATTTAGATGATGAACATGCTAAAATTTTTAGGTCAGAAATTAGGGCCAATGAAATTCTCTCTGGTCTTTGAGAGTTAGATCAAGTATTTTACATGGTTAGAATCGTGTGATCATGAGCTATAACTTTCATGTTGCAAGTTTTTGTTTTTGAGCACGTATGCAGGAGTTCCAGATTTGAATATGGCGCACGCGTTTTCTTTGTCTCAAGGTCAGGGACGAAGGAAACTTGGGTTGGGCCTGGTTGTTTCTGCTTTTGACACCCTTCATTCTAATATTTTCACCCCCTTGGCCCATTTCTCTTATTTTTTATATTTTTTTCATTTATTTTAGATTTTCTGACTTTTATTATTTTTTCTAAATATTAAAAATCACCAAAAACATTTTCTTAATTTTTACATTTTTATTTTATTATTTTATATTATTTTTTGGGCATAAAAATAGTTTACTAATAATATATACTTTATTTTTCTTAAATAAATTGAAAATAATTTTAAAATACTTACATATTTTATTTTATTATATTATACACTTAACAATAATATTGTCATACATATTTTATTTTTTAAAATTTTTGTATATATATATTTTTATTTTCTTGTACATAAAAAATGAATAAATAAATATTTAGAATATATATTTTCTTAAAACAAAATTAGGGTTTCCACCCTTTCCAAAAAATAATCATTTTATTTTCTTTTTAAGATATTAAATAAATTCATTTTTACATACATAAAAATAAATACAAAAACATTTTGCATTTTTATATTTAATTGTCCATTTAAATATTTGCTTATTCATTTATTTGTACAAATAAATTCAATATGGTTGTAATAGTTTTAGGGTTTATTTTGAGCAATATCCCCTTATTCAAACTTGTACCCCCCCTCCCCATATCAATGTTGTAATAGTCTTAGATTTACTTTTACGCATTTTATTGCTTTCAAATGCATGATAGTAATATTAGGGTTTGTATGATAACCAACAAAATCAAAACAAATAGCATGACTAATACAAGACAAAAAATGCATGAAAAATAACAACACAATGCACACAAGCATCCTTAGGGTTTCACCCACTTGCTGCCTTAAAAACATGGCCATGGTATGCATGCTAGGTATCTTGGCAAAACAAAAACAAAAAGATCATAGTCCCTCGATGACGCTATCTTGGTTGCCTAAACAAAAATGATCTAGTCCCTCAAAACTTGCTAAGATACTTGGAAATATTGTTATCATGGCCATACGATGACCCATGCCCGTCCCGTTTAACATCCAAACACAAGGTTGTTTACCAAATACAATGGTAAAACAACAATGTCAAAGGGTTAAAAATGTATAGGAAAGATCTTTGAGTAGGGTAGACAACTCCTAGTTACTTGATCTCTTGCAAACCATCCTTGCTATTTTCAAACAACACACACACACACAATTTCAAAACATTTCCCAAAACAAACTTTCAAATATTGAAACATTTTTTAAAAGACAAACACCTTTGTATATATTCAAACAAGAATCATTACAAAGGTTTCCTAAACAAAGGCCTCTTTTCAAAATATTTTCAAAACCACACACAAAGCACCATTTCAAACAATTGAAAAGCAAAAGCAAGTGATCTAAACAAGTAACTAAGAGCCCATGGAAAACCATGGATGAAAAGGGTGCTAGCACCTTCCCTTTTCATAATCTACACCCCGAACCCAAGAAAACATCTCAAAGGTCTTTCCTTTGCTTTTTGACCTTTCCTTTGGATAAAATAAAAAGTCGGTGGCGACTCTTGCTAAATCGAAACATTTGCGAACACAAACGCAAAACCTCAAGTCAGTTCTCCCACCGTATCACAGATACCATTACTGATGAAGAACTTCGCAGCGAATCTTCTCAGAAACTTCTTATCATTAACAGATGCCCCCTCGGGGTATTCTTGAGCCTCAAGATACCTCTTTACCTCGTGAAACCAGGGTTTATCTTCTACCTCTTCAATCTCAATGTCACAGCAATGTGCGGGTTCGTCCAACCTCTCAATGGTAATCTGGGGAGCTTCATTGTCCCACCTGACTCTGAACATAGAAGACATGGTAGCTAGCGCGTCCGCTAACTGGTTCTCCTCTCGCGGGAAATGTTCAAAGGTTATCTCCTCAAACTGTGGGAGCAATGTAAGTACATACTCTTTGTAAGGAATAATATTCGGGTGCTTCGTATCCCACTCACCTTTGATCTGACTTATCACCAGAGAGGAATCTCCGAATACACTCAAGAACTTAATCCTCAGGTCAATAGCAGCTCGAAGACCCATGATACATGCTTCATACTCCCCCATATTGTTGGTGTAGTTAAAACATAACCGGGAGGTGAACGGAGTATGAAAGCCCTCAGGAGATATGATTAGAGTGCCAATTCCATTACCTAATGCGTTCAAGGCTCCATCAAAATACATAGACCATCGGGATCCCTCCTCAGGTCCTTCATCTGGTCCAGGTTCTTCGCAGTCGGTTATCAACATGATATTCTCATCCGGGAACTCGAAATTCATGGACTGGTAGTCATCCACGGCCTGATGCACCAAATGATCCGCCAATACACTCCCCTTGATTGCTTTTTGGGTTGTGTACTGGATGTCGTACTCGGTTAGGATCATCTTCCGTCTTGCTATCCTTCCGGAGAGAGCGGGATTTTCGAAAATATACTTGACTAGATCCATCTTTGACATCAATATGGTAGTGTGAGTCAGCATATACAGTCTCAGCCGGCGAACAACCCATGCTAAAGTGCAGCAAGTTTTCTCGAGCAATGAGTATCGGGTCTCACAGTCGGTAAACTTTTTGCTAAGGTGATAAATGACATGCTCTTTTTGGCCAGACTCATCATGCTGCCCCAGCACGCACCCCATTGAACTGTCTAGCACTGTCAAGTATAAAATCAAAGGTCTTCCCTCAACTAGAGGCATCAGAATTGGTGGTTCTTAAAGGTATTCCTTGATTCTTTTGAAAGCGGTCTGACATTCATCATTCCACTTTACCACTTGATCTTTCTTCATAAGCTTGAAGATTGGCTCACAAGTAGCAGTCAGATGTGAAATGAACCTGGCGATGTAGTTCAGACGTCCCAAGAAACCTCTAACTTCTTTTTTTGTGCGGGGAGCCGGCATCTCTTGTATGGCTTTTACCTTTGCAGGGTCCACCTGAATACCTTTATCACTGACAATAAAACCCAGAAGCTTACCAGACCTTACCCCGAAGGTACATTTGTTCGGATTCAACCTCAGCTTGTACGTTTTCAACCTGTCAAACAGTTTTTGGAGATGACCAAGGTGCTCTTCCTCAGTTTGAAACCTGGCTATCATGTCATCAACATAAACCTCGATCTCGTGGTGAATCATATCGTGGAACAAAGCGACCATGGCACGCTGATGAGTTACCCCAACATTCTTCAACTCGAAAGGAATTACCTTGTAACAGAAGGTTCCCCACTGTGTAACGAAGGTTGTCTTCTCTATGTCCTCAGGAACCATCTTGATCTGGTTGTAGCCAGAAAAACCATCCATGAAAGAGAAGATCTTGTGATGCACGGTGTTGTCGACCAGAATATTGATATGAGGAAGTGGGAAGTCATCCTTGAGGCTTGCCTTGTTTAGATCTCTATAATCCACGCACATCCGTACCTTACCGTCCTTCTTAGGTACCGGAACGACGTTGGCAACCCATTGTGGATAAGAAGTGATAACTAAGAACCCTGCGTCAAACTGTTTCATGACCCCTACCTTGATTTTCTATGACATTTTAGGGCGCATACGGCGGACCTTATGCTTTACCAGAGGGCAGTCCTCTTTAGTTGGCAAGCGATGAACCATAATATTAGTGTCCAAACCAGGCATATCCTCGTAGGACCAGGCGAAGATCTCAACATAGTCGTGTAGCATTTGTATCAACCGTTGCTTGACACTAGGCTCCAGATTTGCACCTATTTTGACCTCTTTCCTGTCTTCCTCTGTACCTAAATTCACTGACTCAACTGGCTCTTCATGAGGCTGTATGGCCCTCTCTTCCTGTTGTAATAGTCTAGCAAGTTCTCCAGGCACCTCGCAATCATCTCACCTTCGTCCTCGGCTTGGTTGATCAGATTTTCGAAGTCATAACTGGCAGTAGCAGAGTCGTTATCAATGGGATCCAAAGTGGATATGGATCTGCATTATGATACGTGAGTGTGTATAAGAGAATAGTTGTTTTGATAGAGTGAGAAACAGAAAAGAAAAACAAAAAGCGCAAAACCTGTAATGTAAGAAACGCCCGATGTTTGATATATGAAAATGACAAATAATAAGCCCTCACAAGCAAAGCCAAAGTGCCTCGGGAAAGGCACCAGGCCGTAAAGTTTCAAACTGTCTATTACAAATCTTAAAACAAAAGTCAATTACTGCGGAATAAAAGAAACAGGTATGAAGTCCCTCGTCGTCCAGTTGTTCAGTCCACCATTGGTTGTTGGGTAGATCCAGCTATCGATGTCTGAATATTCTTCACTGTCCTCAATTGCATTAACTCCCCGATTGCTGATGTGTAGAGGAGGTATTCCGATCCGTGCGCGCCTAACAGCCCTTTGAGCCCCTGTAGTAAAGCCCAAACAAAATTTGTCAGTTTTGTGCGTGAAATCAGGGAGCTGGCCCCAATTGGCACACCCACCTTCTTCAATTACAGCCCTGACATCCTTGAGAGAATCCATCTTTAGCGGAGGTTTATTGGTAACAACTTTAGTTGATGCCAAAGTCTGAGGGACCTCTTCAAAGTTCTGACAAGGGGTTTCGATGAATTCCTCGTCCATCTCCACGTAGCAGAAGGAATTGAGATGAATCACCATATACTCCTCTTCACCTCGTACCGTGACAATCTTCCCCTTCACCGGATATTTCAGCATTTGATGGAGCGTGGAAGTCACTGCCCCAGCCTTATGAATCCAAGGGCGACCCAGCAAGCAAGAATATGATAGTCTGATATCCATCACATAGAAGGTGGATGCAAAAGTCTGAGAGCCAACTTTAATAGGGATGTCCACCTCCCCGTGCACCATTCTCTTTGACCCGTCGAAAGTCCTGACCACAATATTGCTCGGCTTTAGAATCAAACCTTCATAGTTCAGACGGTCTAATGCTTTCTTTGGCAGAACATTCAATGAGGACCCGGTATCCACCAGTACATGGGCCATAGTGGTGCCCCTGCACTCGATCGAGACGTGCAGAGCATCATTATGATTTCTCCCCTTAGTAGTCAGATCTGCATCTGAGAAACCCAGCCCGTTGTCGGCAGTCAGGCTAGCTACACAATCTTTGAACTGATCGACTGAAGTTTCCTGCGGCACATGCGCAGTTTTGAGGAATGCAATTAAAGCCTTTGCATGGGCTTCAGAACACAAAAACAAGGACAACATAGAGATCTTTGACGGGGTCTGCCCCAGCTGCTCGACTACGTTGTAGTCGCTCTTCTTGATAATCTTCAGTATTTCCTCTATCTCCTGCTTAGAGGTTTCTACAATGATCTTCTTAGGTGCCTCCGTCTGGGCAGGCTCACCTATGATTTCTTTGTCCCGAGTCCCAGATGACTCGACGACAAGGGTGATGACTGGAATAGGAACTAGGATAGTAGTTGATGTACTAGCAGATAGAATGACAACAGGTTTGTGGACAGTCGGAGGGGAAATCTCGGGAGAAAAGAGTCTTCCACTTCTGGTGACCTTGCTAGCCCCGACAATATTGCTGACATCAACATCAGCTTCTTCACTCTTTAAGTCTTGTTTAACTCCATAGTAATACACATCGACACCATAGTGCCAAGGGACACCCTTATCTGAAGTGTATGGGATAGGACCGGGGACAATAATTATTAACGGAGCAATTCTTGGAACAAGTGTAATCCTAACAGTTTTTCTCGAGGAAACCTTGGAAGGATTGGCGGAAATGGTTATAATGGCAACATATTCATTTAGAACCAATGGAATCATAGTCTTCTCGAACATGATCTCTTTATTATCCATCAGGCGCTGAACACCTGATTTCAATAAGCGGCAACCAGCAGGTAGAATTGAGCACATGTGGCAACCTTCACCACAACCCGGAAATAAATCGGCCAACAGAAAATTCTTCTTAACCGTCATCAAAGGAGTAGAAATTTCTTCCACAGAGGTCATAAATAAATCATCGCCCACAACATTTACTCCATGACGATGTTTGGGCATGGGAGCAGTTATGACGTTGGGCTTCTCCGGAGCGTCAAACTTAATCTCTTTGGCTTCGATCAAGTCTTGCACTTTCTTTTTTAGGGCCCAACAATCGTTTGTATCATGACCTGGACTTTTAGAGTGATAGGCGCAACGGGCATTCGGGTTATAGCGGGGAGATGTAGTGTTGGGGTTCTTTGGGGCTTCCCTCAGAGTTACCAGATTGGTCTTTAATAATTATGGTAAAATTTGAGACAGAGTCATACAGAGCCGGGTGAACTGCCTCTGTGGTCTTTCCACCCTTTGTTGATTGTTGCGTTGTGGAGCAACCTTGGGTCTTGATATTACTACCGCATTTACTGCTTGACGGTGTTCAGGTCTGCTTTGGCCCCTCGGGCCGTAGACTGCACTAGCTTCTTTCTTACCGGTGAAAGGCTTCTTTACTGCACTTGATGAAGTATCTTTCTGTATTTTACTACTTCGGATACCAGCTTCTACTCTCTCTCCGTCAAAATTAACTCAGTAAACCCAGATGACGAACTACCGATCAAGTGATTGAAAAATGGACCAGATAACGTCCCTAGAAACATGTCGACCAACTCCCTATCAGACAAAAGGGGTTGGACTCTTCCAGCTAAGTCTCTCCATTTTTTAGCATAATCCTTAAAGCCTTCACCTGCACCCATGGACATACCCTAGAGCTGAGTACGAGTGGGAGCAAGGTCGGCGTTATATTGATACTGCCTGTAAAAAGCAGCAGCAAGGTCTTCCCAGTTTCGTACACTGGCCCCTTCCAACTGATAAAACCATTCAAGCTGAGTCCCTGACAGACTATCTTGAAAGAAATGTACCCACAAATTTCTATCAGCAGTGTTGTAATACCCCAAATTTGTCCTACCCTTCTACTTTTATCCGGTTTATGCATTGTCGCGCTTTTCTTCATGTACATACTTCATTAGGTCATCTAGCATTGCACTGATTCACTAACAATAAGGTTTGGTACTTGGATCAATGCTCATGGGATTAGGGTTTCACATAGTCCATCATGGATTCATCTCTTTTGCAGGTTTGTCTCAATCGAAGATACATGGGGCGTGAATTAGGGTTATCCCTTATCCTCAGGATTATTTGATGAATACAAAGACTTGGCTATACATCATCCTCAGAGTTTCTTATTCTCGAACTTTTTTGGTCTTCTTCAATATGTAAAGTGGCTTCATGGTTGCTTATAATGCAAGGCATCCTATAATGTGGCATTCAAGAGACCGTGATGGCATGGAGACTTTACAAACATCATCTTCCTATGTTCACCATCATCAATTGATAAGGGTTTATTTCTCTTGTCGCTACTCAAGAGTAGTTCTTTGTGAAGTCTTGAGTTCATCAGTGGATGTCATCATTCAAGGGATTCTATCATTGCTCAAGATACAAGTCATTAAAGAAATTTTGGTGTATGCATTAATGCATTATAAGCTAGAGTTTCTATTGTTCTTTCTTCATCATACAATAGGGTACCTATTACTTGAATCTTGAGCCATGTGGTCATGGGCTATATGCAAGAGAGGAAGATGGTTCTAATTGGCTTATCTTCACAAGTTAAGATTTGTGTACTTTATGATACAAAAACACTTCACTTGGTTAGATGATTTACTTGGGATGCAAGTCATCTTTTCTTTTTCCATTCAAGTGTATCAAGACTAAAACTTGAAGTTTTTATGGAGAATTGGAGTTTATGGATCAATTGATTTAAGGAAGCCACGATTCACTCAAATAGATGAAGCACTTATATCTTGTGATATGCAGCTTTGTATGACGTGTGAGGTACACAAAACACAAAGTCGAGGAAGATTGGAAGTATACATTCTTTTGAAAGAGAAGGGTTACATTACATCAAAAGGAAAAACTATCATTAAAATCAAAGGATTACAAAGTGGAAAAAAGTACATCATTCAAGTTCAAGTCACTATATTCCAAATAATTATAAGATCAATCATCACCATTACAAAGGTAAAACATCGCGATTCTTCCATTTACATCAAAAACCTACACCTATCCTAATTGTCCTAAACATATTCATGCTTCCATATTCTTGCCAAGTATCCATCTTCAAATTCTCCCTCACTTAGATCAAACTACAAGTAGCTTTTCCTGGTATTTCTTCATGCCATACTCAATCTCCCCTACCATCTTCATGTTTGCCTTTATAAATCATGACCAGTCCACATCCAACTCCATGTGCAAACAGAAAAATTCAAGTCAAAAGTCATTGGAAAAAGAGACCAATTGTGTATTACATCACCAAGTCGAAATCATCACATGAAAAAACCTGTATTCAAATCGTGGCAGCCCTGCATATGTTCCTATAATAGAAAAAAACAGAGTTAATTAAACTTCCAGTTCAGTTTGCATATAACCAACCCATAGCATATTTGCAACAAAAACCAACCATAAGAGAATATAACAGAAAAATTCAACAGGATTCACACAGAAGAAAAAGGCAGGAGTTCTTACTCTCCTATGCAACTTCAAATTCTCCCTGCACAATCATCATCTCTGGAATGCCCCTTCAATCTTTTACTTCATCAACAACACAACATCACACAACGCTCTGAATAAGAACAGATTGTGCGTATCAGAATCACACATAAACACAACGAAAACTCATAAATTGCAAAAGCAAAAAATCAAAGAAGAAGAGGAGAGAATAGAATCTTACCTGGCAATGGCTTGGTTCTTCAATTTTGGAGAATCACACCAAAACATCTCTGAAAATTTTCTCTGCTTCCTTCATCATTCTTCAATCAGTTTCACAAGATTCTCTCTCATTCTCCATTTCTCTCCCCATCATAACCCTCAGTTCTGCACTTTATCGCGCTTCATCAATATTCTGCATATTACTTAACCATCTTCAGTAATCGCCACTTCTTCAGCAATCTTCATTTCATAACCTTGACGAACCAATCATCATCCATGTTCTTCAGCAATCATCATTTTTCAGTTTCTGCATCTTCATCAACATCACAATTTAGAATAAAAAACATCAGCATAACACTCAGCATCACCAATATTACTATTGCTACATTGAAACGCAACCGAATGGAAAATTAGGGAGAGGTTTCAGAATCAGAAGCGGAATCACTATTACCTTTCGGAATCGAGTATGATGGATCCATGACGAGGATGATGGAAGAAAATATCGCGATGATGTTGAAGTGATGAGGTAGCCGCGTCGAAGACGATTGCGGGATCGCGAAGGAAATCGGAGCGAAAACAGGCTGAAACGGAGGGATGAGGAACCGAATAACTGCGGCGGTGCTGTGCGATGTTAAATCGGAGAAGAAGAGGTTTGTGTTGATCGGAGCCACTGTGAATGAGCTTAAGCCGCGATGACTAAAGCCTGAGGCAGAGATTAATGGCAAAACCAAATCAGAACAGTGTGAGAGGCGAAGGTCACGACGGCTGAAGAAGAAGAGCGGTGTGATTCATTAAAGAAGAAGGAGTCTGAACGTCAATCTCAGAACCCTATATCCTTTCCCACACGTTGCATTTTCCCTTGATATCTTTTCCCTTTTTGTATGGTCGTATTTTAATAATGATAATAAAATGCAATAGTGTATAGTTTTTTTATAAGAATGATTTAATGTATTAATTACTGAGATTAATTGAATATTAGTGATGATGTATAGGTTGGGCAGAAATTCCCCTTGTTTTTTTAGGGAAATCCAGTGCAACAAAAACAGGGTTTGTGGATCTCCTTTGCTGGGCTTTTGAGCCATTGTACTAAACCAAACACCCAGTTCTATATTATACACTCCTTCTGTTTAGAATTTGGATGGCTTTTCCTATTAATTTTCCTTTCCATGATTTTTGTTGAAAAAATGCATGAGTAAAAATAGTAGGAAATGCTTAGTGATTTTAGAAATTAGTTAGAATTTTTTACGATCAATTCTTGTGCTAATTTTTGGATCCTTACTTGAGATATCTTGATGCAATGTGTACATGATAGTGGCGCTCAATCTGTGATATGTGTTGGCATGATTGTGGGATAATTTCATTTGAAGAGTTTCAAGAATTTTAGGAGTGTGTGCAATCCTCATCAAGAAAATTCAAGGAGGTTTTAGTAGATTTTTCCTATTGCTTACATGGTTTCGAAGAGGCAACGGACCTTCTCCGGTCAGTATCGTCACAACTCTATTTTATTCTTCATTTCCGCACTTTACCCATGAGAAGTAGGAAATAAAGAGCGTGCGCCCGAAGTCGTTGTTTAAAGACCTGTAGCAGGCATTCCGTACTTCATTTGCTTTATGTGTTGTGCTTGTGTTTGTTTACTTTCTTGTTGATCGATGAGTCACTCAATTTAGAAATTGAGATCACGACTTCGCTCTCAGTGCATGCTCCCTATAGGATTTTATCGCTTTCCATTCTTTCTTGTTGATCGATGAGTCACTCAATTTAGAAATTGAGATCACGACTTCGCTCTCATTGCATGCTCCCTATAGGATAGTTTTTTAGACTTTTCTTCGACATGCTAACCTAGGCAGGATCTCTTTAGGTGTGCTTTTTTTGCTAGCTTGCTTGCTTCATCCCTGTACATACCATGTTCCCTTAGGATGCGCTTGTTCCGTTCGGACGCAAGATAGACCTTAGATTGCAAACCATGCATGCTGACATTAGGTAGAAAACCCCCCTTTCATCCTTGACATAGGACTACCATTGTATGATAACATTAGGTTTAGAAACAGGCTAGTCTCCTGTAGACTCTTTTCTTCCCCTTTTTGCATCCTTGCATCTAAAAAAAAAATTCTCTTCTTAGCAAATCAAAAACATGCTAATCATAGTTAAACCCTTTTTAAGGTAATAAAACAAAAACCAATTCAAACCTTTTGTGTGCTCGAGCACCTTTTCTCTAAAACCCTATTCAGGTAAGGACATGATTGGTTTACTTCTGTGCCAACGCATAAGTCTCCAAAAGTCGAGCTGCGGTAGAAGGAGGAATTAACTTCATCCATAAAAAACACAATCAAACAAAAACATAAGAGCCGAACTACGGTAGCTCTGATTCCTCAAAAAGGATACGTAGGCATTGGGGTAGGGCCCAAGCGAGCACAATTTTATTTTCCCTACATTCTTTTCCCTTTTCGTTTGCATGCATTTTCCCTTCAGTAGTATAGTAAACAGTAAGCATAGATTAAACACACCCATAAGATAGATAACAAGAGTGGATACCATAGAGTACTACGGGCGTGTGGGGTGCTAATACCTTCCCCTCGCGTAACAGACTCCCTTACCCGATCTCTCGGTCGCAAGACCGTGACTTCTCCCTTCTCAGGTTTTCTCGATGTTTACCTTTCCCTACATGTGGGATAAAAGACGTTCGATGGCGACTTCATTGTTTGATGATTTTAAGCCGGTTGTTTCAGCTGGTGACTTCACTGGGGACAGGTCGACCAAATGCTGGTCCATTCTGGAGTCGCTCCTAGCTCTTGCTTTCTTTCATTTGGGTGTTTATCTTTACGCTTTCAGTTTATCCATTCATTTTGTATATACTTGAGCATACGTATGCATTGCATTTTACTGTCTTCCATATACTATTGTTGTACTGGATCTGCTTCTTATTGGGCGGGTGCTACTATTGAGGTAAAAGGCCCAATACCCAGGCCAGAGTTATATACCATAGGAACCCTAGGAATAGAGTGGAACATGAACGGCTAGTTGACTTAGGTCTCACTATCGCCACCATGTCGTCCACTCTCAGATGAGGTACAAATGAGGGGCGATCGGTTTCACGTAGGTGATAAAGCGATTGTTTTTCAGGAGTACCCTTGATTCTGAGTTACCATTGCCTTACCCTGACCTAGTTTTCACCCGTGAGCGGGGAGGGAATTCTTATCACAGGTACAAATGGTGACTATGATCAGACGGTGACTATTGGTTCTAATGGTTATATTATGGATTTCTGTCAGTGACTTATTCAGATGCTATATATTGTTGATGACTTTATGCAGATGCTATATTCTGTTGGTGACCGTGGGGTTCTCAGATTTATTTTATGAGTTCCTGACCTGTTTACCTGAAGATTTATTCAAGCCTTCAATTTTGGTGTTCCCAGCATTGTTCAGAAATTCTCAACAGTATCCGATGTTCCAGAAGCATTAATCTCGTACAATGGGAGATCCACATGGTACTTGGTTCTTATATGTGCAGAAGTTATGTCGGACCTTTGATCTGATGATACCCATATGGTTCAAAACAACGCAGTAATCATATTCAGGAATAATGGACCCTTGATCCTCTTTGATCTTATGCCTTTGCATACATAACATGGCTAACCGCATGCTTGACATACATGTTCTGTTACTTCCAAGGAATCACATTTGCAAGTCTTGTGCTAAACTCTTCCATCCCTTACTTGCGTAAAATCAAAATCAAAGCACGTAAATTCCTTGGAAATGGCAGAACATAACATGGCATTCATTCATGCACCCCATGCATATTCATGCATTCATAACAGGTACCCGAAGATTAGGGATTCTTATTCAGACCTGGGGTTATCTTCAAAGGTTCAACTCGACTTCTCACTGCACATGCTCAGAGATAAATCCGAGCGATTTACATGCAAGCTTTGGCTCGTAGTCAAGAATTTCTTCAAGCAGGAGGATAATTGATTAAAGACTCAGATAAGCCAGGTCATGGAAACTCTGATGGTGATGTGTATTATCTCCTTAAGACATGATATGCTTGGTGATGCATATTATACTGGGGCACCTGGCCAATAGATTGAAGATGGTATGTCATCCAGAGACCAAGTCCAAGACTGGATTAATTCAGAGACTATTGTGTTCACATCAGATCTGAAGGGGAATCCTCCCTCCCATTCAAGCATCAAGACTACAGAAAGTCGTTAGAATCAGCAAGTCCATACGGAGTCAAGTCTCCTCAACAGTGGAAATCATTGGCTTCTTTACCGCATTTTCTTTTGCATTCTTGCTTGTTTGTTTAAACATTGCTTGTATATAGAAATTTATCTATTTTTGAATGAAAATCTTAATGCAATAAGTATGCCTGTCTTGAAGTGTTCCTTTCATTTTTACTCATCCATTCGTTATCACTCTTTAAATGTTTTACTTTCATATTGATGCCAGATTTCCTAGTCTTATGCTTAGGTAAAGATTCAAAGGAGGATGATGACAATCTGAAAACGCAAAAATCTCTGGTTGGTACGCTTTTGAGTAAGACCCTACTGATGATGTACAAGCCTTGTTTCAAATCCCTAAACACCGGAGATATAAGGAGGATAGACCCTCGTTAACCCCGTTGAGCCTTCGAAGTAGGAGTTTTCTTTCTATTCAGAAAAAACCCTCATTTCAACCCTGGGGCGGGTAGTGTTCAGTCAATCTGATCAAGCATTCAGAACTCATCAAGAGTGTTCATCTAAGGATACAACAATGGATTATCCATCAAAAGGTTGAGAAAAGTCAAAACCACAAAGGTTAACCTTCATCTATCGGCAACGTGCGTTAACTAATGATACCCCAATGGGTATCTCTCGCGCATCAGGAGGTCAATAAAAGACGATACAATAATGGCTATCCATCATTTACTAAAGACTCAGACAGTCACGATCACTTCCGACAAATCAAAACAACGCAAAGATCAACGACTTGTTCAAAATGGAAAATACGAATAAGAAAGAAACAGAAATCCCCGCTAAGTCAAAACTTGAAAACAAGTCACTTAGGCAAAAATTGGGGCATCCCGCTGGACTTTCAAATCGAAATTCAAAAGAATTTGTCCAGGCAAAAATTAGGGAAAGCAAGAAAGAAATTGAAAAGCCTAAAAGGCGAGAAAAGGATTACCAATGAAAATCCTCATCAAAGAACAAAGTCGTGTGATCAGACGCCAAAGGCAAAAGAAGTGACTGTCGTGTCCAAGAAACCACAGTGGTTCCTCAACCATCGCAAACTCTTCTAGAGAGATGAATGCTTATATCAGGTCAACTAAACGTAGGAATGGAGAACATCATGGAGAATGGGTGGGCACCAAATAATTTTGAGCCTTAAAACCTTTTTCGAAAACCATGAACCAGGCCACGTTACAACCCATAAAAGTCCTAACTGAAGCATGGGTCAATTCGAAAGCGTGCTACAACGAGATAGCGTTTAACTGACTCCTAAGAGGTATGTGTGAATATCTGTGTTGGTATCATATGCTTGCGTTATCTTTACTAAAAAAGGAATTTGCAAATGTTTCTCTCTAGCTAGTGACTCGTTCACAACAGAGTTGTGATGTCATTTCATTCAAAGTTTTTTTAAACTTCAAGACTTACATATGTGTTGCATTAGAATTATCATTCTCATAATAAACATTCTTATGAATACAAAACAACTGATTGACATCAAGTAAGTTTACACAATGAACAACCGGTAAAGAGCTCAATCTTGTCAGAGAAGAGAGGCTTGAATACCCTGTTGAAGCAAGAGTCAGCTGCCACAAGAGAAATGACTTATCCAGCAGCATGTTAACCAGTGATTCTGTCAAGAGAAATCATCTTGGTACTTCACAATCTGAGTACAATTCAGGGATGAAGCTAGCAGAGTTCGTCAATCTAGGGCAATCAAGTCTAGAATCGATCTCTCCAAGTTTATCCAAATCTGGGGCATTCCCTCAAAGCTGTCAATCAGAGGCTATCACGTTGATAAATCTCCTCAAGCTTGATCGATCAGAGGCTATCACATCGAGAGATCTATTCAGAATTCATTCAACCTGGGGCAGTTACGTCGAGATTAGATAAATCTCTCCAAGAAAGTTGTAATCAAGAGAAGTTTATTTCGTGACTCAAGACATTGGGGCAGGTCACCTCATATCGTATTGTGGCACAAATATTATGGTCTCCTATTCAACATAGATCTTCTTAGAGATCCTCCAGACAGGGGCATTCCTCATCCGTATTTAGTTGCTCAAGCCAATTATGTTGCACGAGACCACTACAATCATCTAAAAGCATCATAACAGTCACCCTGACCTAGCCAGCACGCGAAGCTGCCTTCATCTGCTACAGATAACTTCGGGTCTGATTCCCCAAGTGAATTCAGAAAGTTTGGAATCGTTTTTTGACTCGGCACACGCAAGTGCGCCCTCAGTAGAGCTAATCAAGAATATCCCTAATGGATCTAAACCGGGGCATTCGCAGAGCTAAACCGGGGCATTCACAGAGTTAAACCGGGGAATTTGCAGAGCTAAACCGGGGCATTCACAGAGTTAAACCAGGGCATTCATAAAGTTCAACCGGGGAATTCATAGGTGTTCATGCCCATCTCTTATCCCCAAGTGATTCAAGAGATAATTCCCCAGTGTGCGTAAACTTGGGGCATGTATTCAAAGAGATCCACATGGTGTTCAACATCCATTATTCGACATATTCAGTTCTATCATCCTCTTCTTCAGTCCAGGATGTATGGAAGTCTGACCAGATTATCTCTTCCCAACGGTACGTTTCAGAATCCAGCAGCGTATCTGAAGACTTGCTTTGTCAGCAAATCAATCCTCAGCAGAGTCAACAACGATCTTTGATCTTCAAGAGCTCCCCAGGGAAATTTTTTTTCAGTATCCCCAACAACCTTTGATACTGCAGGCATTCCAACGTCGATATATATTGACATCCTCAATGATGAGCAGTGGTTCCCAACAAGCCTTCTCTTATCCCCATGAAGTTTATTTCTTCACACTGCATATAGTTATCACTGCATAACATTACATCCTCAAAAGCGCGTAGCCGATCCATCAGAATGGATCTTTGCGGCAAAAGAAATTCAAACATGCATATAAAGCATAAGCCAGATCAGGTACCTTACATGAAAGACCTGAATTATTCAGGGACAACAGTACGTCCCTACAGAAGGATATCATCCCCAGAATCCCCAGTCGGTGACCTTCACCTTCTCAATGCCCAGCAAAACCAATACGCTTTGTCGTTCTAAACCCAGTTCTTGTCTGGTAGTCACTTCCCTAAACACTCGTCCGTGTTTAACCTTTCTTGATGCTCGTCCGTGTCGCTTATCTAAACAATTATCATGTCGTAACCCATGTTTCCATCTTAGAACCTAAGATCGCCCGTAGGCTAGGTTCTTCCTTAGATCATCTTAGAACCTGAGATCGCCCATAGGCTAGGTTCTTCCTTAGATCATCTTAGAACCTGAGATCGCCCGTAGGCTAAGTTCTTCCTTAGATCATCTTAGAACCTGAGATCTCCCGTAGGCTAGGTTCTTTCTTAGATCATCTTAGAACCTTAGATCGCCCGTAGGCTAGGTTCTTCCTTAGATCATCGTCGAACCTGAGATCGACTCTTGGCTAGGTTCTTCCTTAGATCATCTTCGAACCTGAGATCACCGCTTGGCTAGGTTCTTCCTTAGATCTTCTTAGAACCTGAGATCGCCTTTTAGATAGGTTCTTCCTTAGATCATCTTAGAACCTGAGATCGCCCGTAGGCTAGGTTCTTCCTTAGATCATCGTCGAACTTGAGATCGCCCGTAGGCTAGGTTATTCCCATAGATCATCGTCGAACCTGAGATCGCCTCTAGGCTAGGTTCTTCCCATAGATCATCTTTGAACCTGAGATTGCCTCTTGGCTAGGTTCTTCCTTAAATCATCGTCGAACCTGAGATCGCCTCTTGGCTAGGTTCCTCCTTAGATCACCTTCTTAGAACCTGAGATCGCCTCTTGGTTAGGTTCTTCCCATAGATCATCGTCGAACCTGAGATTGCCTCTTGGTTAGGTTCTTTCTATAGATCATCGTCGAACCCGAGATCGCCTCTTGGCTAGGTTCCTCCTTAGATCACCTTCTTAGAACCTGAGATCGCCCGTAGGCTAGGTTCTTCCTTAGATCATCGTCGAACCTGAGATCGCCCGTAGGCCAAGTTCTTCCTTAGATCATCTTAGAACCTAAGATCGCCCGTAGGTTAGGTTCTTCCTATAGATCATCGTCGAACTTGAGATCGCCTCTTGGATAGGTTCTTCCCTTAGATCGTCGTCAAACCTGAGATCGCCTCTTGGCTAGGTTCTTCCCATAGATCATCGTTGAACCTGAGATTTCCCATAGGCTAGGTTCTTCCTTAGATCATCGTAGAACCTGAGATCGCCCGTAGGCTAGGTTCTTCCTTAGATCATCTTAGAACCTGAGATCGCCTCTTGGCTAGGTTCTTCCTTAGATCATCGTAGAACCTGAGATCGCCCGTAGGTTAGGTTCTTCCTTAGATCATCTTAGAACCTGAGATCGCCTATTGGCTAGGTTCTTCCCTCAAATCACCGTCGAACCTGAGATCGCCCATAGGCTAGGTTCTTCCCATAGATCATCGTCGAACCTGAGATTGCCTCTTGGCTAGGTTTTTCCTTAGATCATCTTAGAACCTGAGATCGCCCGTAGGCTAGGTTCCTTCCTTAGATCATCGTCGAACCTGAGATTGCCTCTTGGCTAGGTTCTTCCCTCAAATCATCGTCGAACCTGAGATCGCCTCTTGGCTAGGTTCTTTCCATATACTTTGTCTTATAACCTGAGATCTCCCTTTGACTAGGTTCTCTGTCAAATCACTCTCATGTGTCACCTTAGGATCGTAGGTCGCCCGTAGACCTCGTCCACTGTCTTTTCATACCAACCATTTGTCTTGTATTGGCATCAAGCCACGTTACAAGTCCAATCAGTCTCTTCATTGAAAAACAAATTTCTTTTCCCTAGCAGATAACACAAAAATAAATAAAGAAAACACTTACTCTCTCTCTCAGGACAAATTTTTGGCATTGAAATTTAATCATCTTCAACCTTGAACTTCCGAAAGGCATGTGCCAATCGTATTTTCAGGTTTAAGACGATTAAATAGGGGCAGCTGTAATACCCCAAATTTGTCCTACCCTTCTACTTTTATCCAGTTTATGCATTGTCGCGCTTTTCTTCATGTACATACTTCATTAGGTCATCTAGCATTGCATTGATTCACTAACAATAAGGTTTGGTACTTGGATCAATGCTCATGGGATTAGGGTTTCACATAGTCCATCATGGATTCATCTCTTTTGCAGGTTTGTCTCAATCGAAGATACATGGGGCGTGAATTAGGGTTATCCCTTATCCTCAGGATTATTTGATGAATACAAAGACTTGGCTATACATCATCCTCAGAGTTTCTTATTCTCGAACTTTTTTGGTCTTCTTCAATATGTAAAGTGGCTTCATGGTTGCTTATAATGCAAGGCATCCTATAATGTGGCATTCAAGAGACCGTGCGGGCATGGAGACTTTACAAACATCATCTTCCTATGTTCACCATCATCAATTGATAAGGGTTTATTTCTCTTGTCGCTACTCAAGAGTAGTTCTTTGTGAAGTCTTGAGTTCATCAGTGGATGTCATCATTCAAGGGATTCTATCATTGCTCAAGATACAAGTCATTAAAGAAATATTGGTGTATGCATTAATGCATTATAAGCTAGAGTTTCTATTGTTCTTTCTTCATCAGACAATAGGGTACCTATTACTTGAATCTCGAGCCATGTGGTGATGGGCTATATGCAAGAGATGAAGATGGTTCTAATTGGCTTATCTTCACAAGTTAGGATTTATGTACTTTATGATACAAAAACACTTCACTTGGTTAGATGATTTACTTGGGATGCAAGTCATCTTTTCTTTTTCCATTCAAGTGTCTCAAGACTAAAACTTAAAGTTTTTATGGAGCATTGGAGTTTATGGATCAATTGATTTAAGGAAGCCACGATTCACTCAAATAGATGAAGCACTTATATCTTGTGATATGCAGCTTTGTATGACGTGTGAGGTACACAAAACACAAAGTCGAGGAAGATTGGAAGTATACATTCTTTTGAAAGATAAGGGTTACATTACATCAAAAGGAAAAACTATCATTAAAATCAAAGGATTACAAAGTGGAAAAAGTACATCATTCAAGTTCAAGTCACTACATTCCAAATCATTACAAGATTAATCATCACCATTACAAAGGTAAAACATCGCGATTCTTCCATTTACATCAAAAACCTACACCTATCCTAATTGTCCTAAACATATTCATGCTTCCATATTCTTTCCAAGTATCCATCTTCAAATTCCCCCTCACTTAGATCAAACTACAAGTAGCTTTGCCTGGTATTTCTTCATTCCATACTCAATCTCCCCTACCATCTTCATGTTTGCCTTTATAAATCATGACCAGTCCACATCCAACTCCATGTGCAAGCAGAAAAATTCAAGTCAAAAGTCATTGGAAAAAGAGACCAATTGTGCATTACACCACTAAGTCGAAATCATCACATGAAAAAACCTGTATTCAAATCGTGGCAGCCCTACATATGTTCCTATAATAGAAAAAAATAGAGTTAATTAAACTTACAGTTTAGTTTGCATATAACCAACTGTTGTACCCCATAATTTTCCCTCTCTTTTTATCAACATTTATCACCACAAGGCTCTTGGAACTCAAGATCAAGCTAGGGTTTGCTCTGCCCAAGACATCTCCTTGCACTGATAACCTAAACTAGGGTTTGAGTTTGCACAAGGATTTTTGGACCTTCAATGCTCAAATTGACTTTCATACTTCATATTGGACTCATAAGTTTGTCCATGCCAAGTTTCTAGCCTTGAATCAAATTTTTGCCTAGTCAATTGGACAGTTGACCTATAAATCATCTATATTGGGGAAAAAGTCAACTGTGGCCAATTTACAGTCAAACCTCATTAATTTTGACCCACATCAACATTATGAACTCATATGAACCATTTGATCAAGTTTGGACCATAATTCCACAAGAAATTTGAACAGATCACCAGAAGGGCAAAATGGTCATTTTTAGGGTTTTGACTTTACAGAGGCAATTTCTGATTTTTGACCTAGCCAATGGCAAATCAGGTTCAACCAAGGACTCAAGGACTTAATGGAATCATCTTGACCTATTCAACAAGTTCAAAATATCTCAAATGCATGGGATTGACAGATGCATTTTTCTGTCAACTGATCAAAATTTGACTGTACACTGAAAAGTAAAACTTTGACTTTTTGGTCAAAATCAAGTGCCAATGGTCATTTTTTATCAAGATGTGTCAAATTATGAAACTTGTTCATCAAGAAACCCAAAATTGCAAATTAGGGTTTGAAATTGAAAATTTTCATAACTTAGAATTTTTCTAAGTTATAAAATTTTCTTAATTTTTCCTAACTTTGTCCCACATTTTCACCATGATGAAAATGGATTCAAACAAAACTTACAACATGAAAGTTGTATTACTCAACAAAGTCTACAACTTTTATTCACAAAGTTTTCCCAAAAGAATCTTGGATCTCAAGTTATGATTTTTGGAATAAGGGTCCCTAAAACTTTTAACTTAGTGAAATTTTGCCCTAGTTTAGGCAGGATTTTGACCCATCTTCTTGGCCATTTTTCACATAGTTACACTTGGAATCTAAAGTTGAATTTCAAAGATGGATTATAGAGCATGTTTCAATCTTTCCAAATTGTCCAAGAACTCCTCAAACACATTTGTGGTTATGGAGAACAGAATGCTTGAAGTTGGCCAAAACTCACTTTGTATCCATGGCAAAATCATGTTCACTCAAGTTGCATTTTCAAACCAGCATGCCTTACACTAGTTTGCAGGCCTCTAAACCATTTAAAACTCCATAATTTAATGCAAATACATTAGGCTAATACATTATCTTGGTCATTTGGACATTGTACACAAAACTAATCCCTAAATGGTAAAAGGCACATTTCCATTTTTACAAAAGTGTGCTTTATGTCAAACCACTAATCCTTGAGCATAGAGTCAAATCTCTTGCAGCTAAACAAATCCACTAATTAGAGGGGCCAAGAGGATTGTATGCAGGGTGATAAGATGGCCTGTAAAAGCCTGTAACCTGACTTCCATTTTTCTTGCTTCAAAAACAAGAAACTTGTCAAAATGCTTAGAACTTGAAAACCAACAAAGATCAACTTACACAAACACTTCAAACATTTTTCTCACAAACCTTTGAGCTAGAAACACGAGTGCTTGAGCCCTAAAACACCCCATAGCCAGAAATCACACTTCTTTGGCAAAACAGGGCAGGTGCTGCAACTTGAGTTCCCCAGCTCATTTGGCTTGTGCGTTTTGCCCCATTTTGCTTCAAACACTTTCCATTCAACTCACTCAAGCTATCCCAAACCTCCATTACCAACTGTAACTCCATTTATAGTGTTCACCATTTTCATTTCAAGCTTGTGCAGGTTGAGTTCTATAGGCTGATTCAAGGACATTCAAGGCAAGCTAGCTATTGGAAAAGGACAAGTGAAGTTCAGGCAAGCTACCAGACATCTCAAAACTTGTTGAGAAGCACTGCATTGCCCTACACGAATCCAACTGAAACAGTTTTTTCTTCATTTTCTATCTCTTTATTTAGGAACATTTAGCCTTAGGTTTGTGAATAAAAAATGTAGTATTCAATGCCATGAAGCTGTACATATGCTCAGTTTTCATTTATATTAAGTGTGCTAGGAGAATTTCATCTATGAATATGCTGAAAAAACTAGGTCAGATTTTAGGGCTAGAGACATTCTCTCTGGTCTTTGAGAATTAGGATTAGTTGTTTATATGGTTAGAATCGTCTTGAAATTCTCTACAAGTTTGATGTTGTATGTTTTTACAATAGATCACGTATACAGGATATCCAAGTTTGTACAGGCGCACGCGTATTTTTAAAATGCTGGAGGAAGAAGATGAAGTGGTGGGTTGGGCTGGCCTGGCTCACTCTTGGCACCTCCCATTTTCATTTTTGCACCCATGGCCCAATTTCTTGTATTTTCACATTTTTGCATTTTTGTTTTCATTTCTGATTTTGTTTATTTATTTCCAAATATAAAAAATGCTTAAAAATATTTTCATAAATTTTTTACATTTATTTGGAATTTTATTTTAATTTTTATAATTTGAAAAGTATTTAAATACTTTTATATTATTTATTAAGACTTAAAAATAATATGTAGTTTATACTTTTATTTTTGTTCTTTATTTTTATTCATACTAAAAATATTTTCTTGAATATATTTTATTTTTGTACATATTTAATTTGATTAATATACACATAATAAATATATACTTTTTATTTTGTAAATACTCTAGAATAAAAAATATAAAACATTACATTTTTATTTTTTATACTAAAATATACTTTTTTTAAGTATATTTCATTTTGTATATATTAATATATTTTATTGTATATAAATAATATAATATGTTTATCTCTTAAAGAAATTAGGTTTTTTCCCTTAGACATTTAAAATAAATATTTTATTTATTTCTTTATACTTTTTTACATTAAAGATACTTTTACATAAACAAACAAAAATTCTTTTTTTTGCATAATACATATTATTTAATATTTATTTATTTTGTTTAATTAATTATTGTCTATTTAAATATTTATGCATTGTGATTCAATTTGGATGCAATAGTAAATTAGGGTTTATATTTCTTGTCAAATATCCCCCATTCAAAATTGTACCCCCATCCCCATAATCATGTTGTAATAGCTTAGAATTTTAAATTCTCACACTTTACGCTTTCAATTATGCCATGATTATAGAATTAGGGTTTGTATGCATTATCCAAATCAACAAATAGTTTGACCTAATCAAAGACAAAATGCATGAAAATCAAACACAATGCACACTTGCACCCCTAGGGCTACAATCCACTTGTTGCCTTCAAAAATGGGCCATGATATGCATGTTGGGTACTTTGGTAAAAAAGCAAAACAAAAGATCATATTCCCTCGATGACGCTATCTTGGTTGCCTAAACAAAAATGATCAAGTCCCTCAAGAAAATTGCCAAAGATACTTAACACAATCGCTATCATGGTCTGTACGATAACCCGCGCCTGTCCCGTTTAACATCCTAACACAAGGTTGTTCACCAAATGAAATGGTGAAACAACACCGTCAAAAGGGTTAAAAACATTAGGAAGGATATTTGAGTACAATAGGGTAGATAACTCTTAGTTACTTGATCAAAAGCTTGCAAAAACATCCTTGCTATTTTCAAACACACTTCACAACACAATTTCAAAACATTATCCAAATCAAACTTTCAAACATGGGAATCTTTTCAAAAGAAAAAAACACCTTTGTGTACATTCAAACAAGAATCATTACAAAGGTTGCCACAACGATGGCCTCTTTTCAAAACATCTTTCAAAAAACCACACACAAAGCACCATTTCAAACAATTGGAAAAGCAAAGCAAGTAATCTAAACAAGTAACTAAGAGCCCATGGATAACCATGGATGAAAAGGGTGCTTGCACCTTCCCTTTTCATAATCTACTCCCCGAACCCAAGAAAACATCTCAAAGGTCTTTCCCGTGCTTTTTGACCTTTCCTTAGGATAAAATAAAAAGTCGATGGCGACTCTTGCTAAACCGAAACATTTGCAAAACCTCAAGTCAGTTCTCCCACCGTATCACAGAACTGGAGACTCTGCTGGGGAGAACTTTAAAAGTGGAGTAACCTTAGGATTTAGATCACCTTTGTATGATTATCTTGTTTTCTTTGATTGCTTTACATTTGGTTCTCTTGTTTGGGTTTTGAATCCTCCACCCGGATTTTTGGGAAACATTCAAAGGTAAATAGCAATACATTATGGAAACTGTGCGGGGTATACCGACATGGTTGAAGCAATAACTATATTAGTGCAACATATTTGTGAGTACCGGTAGCATTTGAGTCAATCAAAGAGAACACGGGACCGCTGAGTGATGTCATGAAGCACTTATGAACTCTTAGAACCTTATTTGACCATCTTGGCCTTTTTTAAGGGTCGTGAGATGACCGACTTTGGTGCAGTCCGAAGTTGGTAGATACTCGATACTTCACTCATTGAGGGTTGTTTTCTTGGAATATTTTGGTCGCCAGTTAATTGGCTAAACCAAAACAATGAACACAGAAAATAATCCAGTGATATTGAGCTCCTTAGAACCCGGTTACTATTTATAGGACAAGTTGAGCCAACTACCTTCAAGAGGGTATTTACCTATGAAACCTCATTCAAGCCTGAAACTAGGATCTTGTGTGACTTGTTTGTACATATTCTTGTGCATACATCATGAACATCATAAAGCATCATATGCATCCACTAACCATTTCAAGGGTTTGGATCTTCATATTTGTTCCTGTTTTGTAGGTCATGGAATCTCTTCGCAGGAAAACAATTCAAGTCAACCTTGTGAGAATCCCTCCTCAAGTCAAGGAGCTTACTTCCAAGATTCCAGAGAATTCTCTTTTTAGTGAAAGACATGGTAGACTTCTCAACTTGGTCAACTCCAACATTGAAGAAGACATGGTGAAAGTTCTCTTCCAGTTCTTTGACCCCCTACACCACTGTTTCACATTCCTTGATTACCAACTAGTACCTACTTTGGAGGAATTTTCTCAACTCTTGAGAATTCCTATTCTCCATCAATTACCCTACAACGGTACGGAAAGAGAACCAAAGCCTGAAGATGTTGCTCAAGCATTACACTTGTGTGATCGGTGGGAACGAGAACTGACTATTTTTTTAATGCTGGTTCGCGTTTGCGTTTGTTTTCACAAAGTGTCGCGGTAAGCAAGAGTCGCCACCGTCTTTTATTTTATCCAACAAGGAAAGGACAAAAGCACAAAAAAATTCCTTTTTGAGATTTTTTCTCGGGTTCGGGAGGTAGATTATAGAAAGGGAAGGTGTTAGCACCCTTTCTATCCGTGGTTATCCACGGGCTCTTAGGTACTTGCTCACTATGTTTTCAAAAGTTTGCTTTTCTTTGTGTTTGTGGGTTTTGAAAAGAGTTTGTTGTTTTGAAGAGAGTGTAAGTGCGAAAAGTTTTGTTTTGTTTAAAAAGGAGCAAGTACTTAAGAACATCTACCTACTCAAAAAGGAATTAAACTGTGCAACTGTCCTTTAGACAGTGCTATCCCACTATGGAGGAGTAGGTAGCACCGTCGTTGGAGTTTTTCGGGTCAATTCGATTTTAGGGACGTGTGGTCACTAAAGCAACATTAGGACGCTTTAGTGGTAATCCTAATGTATTAGATCATTTTTATCGAGGCAACCATTTCGAGGCAACTTATGATCTTGGGACAAAAGGACGACCTCTAAAACATCCTATACTTAATGACCACATTTGAGGCAACCAAGTGAGATGTACCCTAAGAGTGGCATGTGCAAGTGTGTCAATTTTCAGTTTATGTTATCTTTGTACATGTTATGGTGAGCTGTGGTTGATTTTAAATTAAGATAGATCTTGCCATGCAATCCTAGTTAGCATACATCTAGACAGTTAATATATGTACAGGAATTTAAAGTGAGGAAATTGTAAATCCTACGCTATTACAAGGCTTCGGGGAAGGGGATTATTTACATGTCCAAAAATTGGGGAAATAAAAGCAGTAAAAAAAAGGTCTTAGTTTAAACTATTACATCCCAGTAAGCAGTTACAATAAAATAAACGCGCGTGAATCTAAGAATAAGAACTTTTTGTTGTTTTATTTTATTTTTTGGGAAAATGCTAAATGTTCAATTAAATCAAATTTTAATTAATTAAAAAAAAAAGATTAAAATTAACTCTAAAACATACCTAATATTTTTGCATTTTTTGTTTATGAAAAAGATTGAATTCAAATAAATCCTAAGTCTACTGATTTTAAAATTGAAGAAAATAAGTTAAAATAATTAACTAAATTAAATCCTAATTTTAAGTTATTTATTTTTATGATTTTTATATTGATAAAAAAACAAACTAAAAGAAATAAACAAAAAAAAAAAAAAACAAAGTACAAATGGGCCAGACAGCAAAATAAGAAAATATAGTTCTGGAGGTCTGGGTCGAAAGAGGTGCAGGCTGTCTTTCGACCCAGTGAGGAAGCTGGATCGAAGGTGCATGAGGGGCTGCATTCTGATGGTGTTCGATTTGGACATGCCATCCTTCGATCTGGAAGTCCTGGGTCTAGTTCGAAGCTAAACTATCGAGCTTCGAAACTCTGAACAGGAATCTGAGAATGTATTTCCTGCAAGAAACGAAACACATGTTAAAGGTCCAGGGGGGATTTTACCCCCCTGAGTCGAATCTCTCCCTTATTCGCACCTGCTGAATCTGGGTCTGGGTTTGTTTTATCCTGGGATTTGAAGGAGAAACTCAGATTGTGCCCAAGCAATGGCACAATCTCATCTCTGCGTTGTAGCTTATATGTAGCATATTAAATCATTCACAAACAGCAGTAATAATATGAATATGCAATTAAAATGAATTTAAAAATGAGTCTGAGATTAGATTTTTCTTTTACCAAACAGAGGTGCTTCGATCTGTAGTTCTGAGGGTAGAGGTGTTCGCTGGGTGGCAGCTTTGGCTGGTGCAAGGATTGGGTATGGCTTCCTGGAAGTGCTGATGACTTTTGGCAGCGTATCTCCAAGTTCTCTATTTTTCTGTATATTTTCGTGTGTCTTCTGAAACACTTGTGATCTCTTTATATAGAGGGGGTGGAGGGGACAGGAAGACAAAGGTTTAAATGACCTTGATTATGTGTTTGACAGCCACGAATGAGCATTTGTATCATTGATTATGTGTTTGAAAGCCATGAATGAGAGTTTGTAACGTTGGCTAAACACATGGGATCCTGTCCCTTTTTGAATTTTGAATGACATGTAACTGGCCTTCGAATGCTCCCTTTCGAATGGGCTGATGGCCTCCTTCGAATGATCCCCTTCGAATAGGCTCTTTGAATGCTTCTTCGAATGGACCCTTTCTGGAATTTCAATCGAAGGACACTGTTATAATGCCAATCGAAGTACCTGTCCATAATGCCAATCGAAAAGTTTTGTCCAGAATGCCAATCGAAAGGCTCCTTCAGAACATCAATCGAAGGGTCTTCCAGAATGCAAATCGAAGCGCTTGTCTAGAATGCCAATCGAAAGAGCTTGACAGAGTGCCAATCGAAAGACTCCTTCAGAACACCAATCGAAGGGTCTTTCAAAATGCCAATCGAAAGAGCTTGACAGAATGCCAATCGAAAGGCTCCTTCAGAACACCAATCGAAGAGTCTCTCAGAATGCCAATCGAAATGTACTTAAAGCACCACTCAAAATTTTTTTTTCCTTAGGCAAGAGTTTGTGATCAACCATGCAGGTGGAAGACTTTGGGAAACATGAGAGGGAAAATTTTGGGGTACAACAGTTGCCCCTGTTCAATCTTCTTAAACCTAAGGAGGTAGATTGGCTTGCGTGCCTTTCGTGATCCGAAGGTGGAAGATGATTGAACACTAGAGTGCCCAGAAATTTGCACTCGCATGGTGTAGTATCAGCATTGTGATGTCGGGAATGGGCTTACAGATGCCATTTGGAGATTGTTTGTAGGTGGTTCCATCCTCATTGACGGGTTGTCTCTATTAACGGGGTGTCTCCTTTGACGAGTTGTCTCCATTGACAGGTTGTCTCTATTGACAGGTTGTCTCTATTGACGGGTTTGGCCACAGAAAAATATTTAGGAATCGATTTAACTGACTTTGTCTCCGTTGACTGGCTTCGCCTCAGAAAAATCTTTAGGAATCGATTTAACTGACCTTGTCTCCATTGACTGGCTTCGCCTCAGAAAAATCTTTAGGAATCGATTTAACTGACTTGTCTCCATTGACTAGCTTCACCTCAGAAAAATCTTTAGGAATCGATTTAACTGATCTTGTCTCCATTGACTGGCTTCGCCTCAGAAAAATCTTTAGGAATTGATTTAACTGATCTTGTCTCCATTGACTGGCTTCGCCTCAGAAAAATCTTTAGGAATCGATTTAACTGATCTTGTCTCCATTGACTGGTTTCACCTCAGAAAAATATTTAGGAATTGATTTAACTGATCTTGTCTCCATTGACTGGTTTCACCTCAGAAAAATCTTTAGGAATTGATTTAACTGATCTTGTCTCCATTGACTGGTTTCACCTCAGAAAAATCTTTAGGAATCGATTTAACTGATCTAGAGAAGGCCTTTGATATGGCTGAGAATTTAACTGTGTCCTTCCTGAAAGGTAAAGGTCAGTCATATGCAATGCATGATATGGATCAAGCAATGGTGTTCTCAACATAAATGAGATTGTGTGGTATGATGCGTTTATGCATGTATCATGATGTATGGAAATGTAATGTTTTAGTTGGGGAAAATAAATCCCGGATAACTTGCTGGAGAGTAGAGTTGAATTCTTCGATTTCGCTGGGGATGACGACCGAAGATGATTGCAAGAATAAACCTGCAGGAGAGGATGACTCAATTGGGGAATTACTCTGTGGGGGAGAGATGTTCTGCTGATGATTTTAACAATAACTCTGCTGGGGATGGATTACCTTTGCTGGCGATATTGAATCTATTGAGGATAGAAGTCCTGCTTGGGGAAGGAAAGAACTTCGCTAGGGATGATCTTTCAGTCGCAACTTGCTGAGGATAACCCAGTTAGACTCTTGTGAGGATAACCTTCTGAGTTTGGATGGGGAGATTTATTTTGTACTCTGCAGGGGATGAGCTTCCAGAATCTACTGGGTAAGATGACTTAATCCTGGAGGGGAAGCTTTTCTTAGACTGCGCTGGGGAAATGACTCCAATGGGGGTATCTTGTATTCCACTGGGGAACATTCTTATACTTCGCTGAGGAATATTAAAACCTTCTGGGGATACCAAACCTTTTCGGGCTGAGGGTAGATCAACTCTGCTTGGGAAGAGTCTTGCTGATTTGCTCGTGGTTGCAAGTCTCAGTGGGGAGAGCTACCATTACTGTTTTTATTCTGCGGGGAGTGAAGGTATCTTAGCCATATTCTTCAGTTGAATATATCTTGGTACCTTGGTGGACAGAGCAACTAGACAGCTCGGACAAATCTTATTGCCCCTGTTTCTGATATCACCCGTAATTAGTCCTTTGTTTCTCATGTAAATATTTATGAGAAACAATTAATGTCAAATGCATATATAAAAAATGAACATTGGACGTTCTTTGCAAAACAAAACAGATAAGGGGAAAACAATTTGAAATTTGTCTGAAAATGAATTTGTATTGATTTTTGACGTTTGGCCTGTAAATAGGCGTTTTGTACAAGAGGCTGACGTCCTAGTAAGAGAACGCCGCCGAACAAATAGAATTTATACACTTTGTGAAAAGAAAACAAAACAGCTATGTGAATAGTCCCACTGGGTTCCAGCTCTGCTATTGCCTTTATATCTTCAAACATCTCATCACTTTGCTGCTTAGTTGAAGATGAATCTGATTGACCGGTGTCGTCCGAGCCTGATAGTTGATACCGAAGTCTGGATGCAGGGTGATCCAATGAGACATAGTGTTACGCTTATCCCTAACTTTTTCCTGGACCGCCCTTTTGGGTTTTCAGTCCACCGGGATACCCGTTTTTGCCCAAGCCGCTTTTTCAGGTTTTCGACTTGCCGGGTGTACATATTTTTTTAAATTTTCATCCCTTATTTTTGCCCGAACCCTTTTGGTTCGCCGGGAAGCCCTTATTTTTTCCTAGGCCAGTCGACCTAGCGGGTCTTTGATTATGCGTAGTATCTTTTTACTATGTTTGCATTGAAGGGGTGAGGAAGGTCGTCACCATCCATGGTGGTTAGAATCATCGCTCCTCCTGAGAAGATGTTCTTAACCACAAATGGCCCTTCGTAAGTAGGGGTCCATTTGCCCCTGGGATCACCTTGAGGTAGAATGATGCGCTTGATTACCAGGTCCCCAACTCGATACTCTTGTCGTCTGACTTTCTTGTTAAATGCCTTGATCATCCGTTTTTGGTACGTCTGACCATGAAAAATAGCAGTAAGTCTCTTTTTGTCGATTAGATTCAATTGATCAAGTCGGGTCTGGATCCAGTCGTCTTCACTCAAACCTACATCCTTCATGATCCGAAGAGCGGGTATCTGAAATTCAATGGGCAAGACTGCCTCCATGCCATAAACCAAGGAATAGGGTGTTACCCCTGTTGATGTCCATGCTGAGGTACGGTACGCATGAAGAGAAAATGGTAACATCTCGTGCCAGTCTTTGTATGTCACTGTCATCTTCTGCACAATCTTCTTAATGTTCTTATTAGCTGCTTCTACAGCCCCATTCATCTTCGGTCGGTAGGGATAAGAGTTGTGATGCTGTATCTTGAATTGCTCGCAGAGCTCAATGATCATCTTGTTGTTAATATTGGTACCATTGTCCATAATGATCCTCTCTGGTACACCGCATCGACAGATCAGGTTGTGCCGAATGAACCGTGCCACGACGTTGTTGGTTACGGTAGCAAAGGAAGCTGCTTCAACCCACTTCGTAAAGTAATCAATCGCTACCAGGATGAAACGATGCCCGTTGGATACCGTAGGTCTGATGTCGCCGATCATATCAATGCCCCACATTGCAAAAGGCCAAGGTGCTGTCACGACATTCAGAGGAACTGGAGGAATATGCACCTTATCAGCATAGACCTGGCACTTGTGACATGTCCGAGAATGCTGATAACAGTCAGCTTCTATTGTGGACCAGTAATATCCTGCCCGAAGGATTTTCTTTGCCATGGTATGACCACTGGAATGAGTTCCGAAAGTACCTTCATGCAGCTCTGCCATGATCCTTTATGCTTCAATTTTATCCATGCAACACAGTAAGGTTGAATCATGGTTACATTTGTAAAGAATGCCATTGCTGATGAAGAACTTTGCCGCGAACCTTCTCAGAAACTTCTTGTCGTTAATAGATGCACCCTCGGGGTACTCTTGAGCTTCAAGGTACCTCTTCACTTCATGATACCAAGGTTTTTCTGTTACCTCTTCGGTCTCAAGATCACAACAATGTGCAGGTTCATCCAATTTCCAAATAATGATCCGGGGAGCCTCGTTGTCCCACTTGACTTTGAACATAGAAGACATCGTAGCTAACGCGTCCGCCAACTGATTCTCCTCTCTTGGGAAGTGTTCAAAGGTTATCTCCTCGAAATAGGGAAGCAACGTCAATACATACTCCTTATAAGGAATAAGATTTGGGTGTTTCGTATCCCACTCGCCTTTGATCTGACTGATCACGAGAGCGGAATCTTCGAAGACACTCAGAAACTTAATCCTTAGGTCAATTGTAGCTCGAAGACCCATAATGCATGCTTCATACTCCGCCATGTTGTTGGTGCAGTTGAAACACAGTCGGGCGGTAAACGGAGTATGAGAGCCTTTAGGAGATATGATCACAGCGCCAATGCCATTGCCCAAAGCGTTTGAAGCTCCATCAAAATGCATAGACCACCGGGATCCTTCCTCAGGTCCTTCATCCGGTCCAGGTGTTTCACAATCAGTCACTACCATGATATTCTCGTCCGGAAATTCAAAGTTCATAGACTGGTAATCATCCACTGCCTGATGTGCCAAATGGTCTGCCAATACACTTCCCTTGATTGCTTTTTGAGTTGTGTACTGGATGTCATATTCAGTCAAGATCATCTGCCATCTTGCTATTCTTCCGGACAAGGAGGGCTTTTCGAAGATATACTTGATTGGATCCATCTTTGAAATCAACAGGGTAGTGTGAGTCAACATATACTGTCTCAGCCGACGAGCACCCCATGCCAAAGCGCAGTAAGTTTTCTCGAGCAGTGAGTATCGAGTCTCACAGTCGGTAAACTTTTTGCTAAGGTAATAAATAACATGCTCTTTTCGGCCAGACTCGTCATGCTGCCCCAGCACACACCCCATTGAGTTGTCAAGTACTGTCAAGTATAAGATTAGAGGTCTCCCTTCAACTGGTGGCATCAGAATGGGTGGTTCCTAGAGATACTCTTTAATTCTTTCGAAAGCGGCCTGGCATTCATCGTTCCAACGTACCACTTGATCTTTCTTCAGCAGTTTGAAGATTGGCTCACAAGTAGTAGTTAGGTGCGAGATGAATCGGGCAATGTAGTTCAAACGTCCTAGAAATCCTCTGACCTCTTTCTCTGTCTTGGGAGCTGGAATCTCTTGTATGCCTTTCACCTTGGTAGGGTCCACTTGAATACCTTTGTCGCTCACGATGAATCCTAGCAGTTTTCCAGACCTCACCCCGAAGGTGCACTTGTTCGGGTTCAATCTCAGCTTGTACAACTTTAGCCTGTCAAACAACTTTTGTAGATGGTCAAGGTGTTCCTCCTCAGTTTGGGACCTCGCAATCATATCGTCGACGTATACTTCAATCTCATGATGGATCATGTCATGAAATAAAGCAACCATGGCACGCTGATATGTTGCCCCAACATTTTTCAACCCAAAAGGCATGACCTTGTAACAAAAGGTACCCCACTGGGTAACGAAAGTGGTCTTTTCCATGTCTTCAGGAGCCATCTTGATTTGATTATAACCGGAGAAACCATCCATAAAGGAGAATACCTTGTGCTGAGCAGTATTGTCAACCAGGACATCGATGTGAGGCAGAGGGAAGTCATCCTTAGGGCTTGCCCTGTTCAAATCTCTGTAATCAACACACATTCTGACCTTACCATCTTTTTTCGGCACTGGAACCACATTGGCGTCCCACTGAGGGTAAGAAGTTACTGCTAGAAAACCGGCATCAAACTGTTTCATAACTTCGTCCTTGATTTTCTCAGACATTTCTGGACGCATACGGCGAACCTTCTGTTTTACTGGAGGACAGTCTTCCTTGGTAGGTAGGCGATGAACCACAATGTCAGTATCCAACCCAGGCATATCTTCGTAAGACCCGTCAAAGATTTCCACGTAGTCATGCAGCATTTGAATCAACCGTTGTTTCACACTAAGCTCCAGATTTGCATCGATCTTGACTTCCTTTTTGTCTGTCTCGGTACCCAGATTCACCGTTTCCACTGGCTCTTCATGTGGCTGAATGGCCCTCTCTTCCTAGAGTAGTAGTCTTGCAAGCTCACCGGGAACTTCGCAATCATCTTCACCTTCGTCTTCGGCTAAGTTGATCGGATTTTTGAAGTCATAACTGGCAGTAGCAGAGTCGTTACCAGTGAGATCCAGAGTGGATTGGGACCTGTATATGTGAGTGTGTGTAAAATAGTTGTTTTGCAATATATAATAAAGAAAGAAAAGGAGCGCAAAATTTGAAATGCAAAATGTCCAATGCTTTTATTAATGATATATGAAAGTGGCACACAAAAGCCCTCACAAGTGAAGCCACGGTGCCCCGGGTAAGACACCGGGCCATAAAGTTTTACAATATTGTCTGTTACAAATTTAAAACAAAGAATTCATTACTGGGTAACAAAAGTAATAGGGACGAAATCCTTTGTAGTCCAATTGTTTGGTCCACCGTTGGTCGTAGGATAGATCCAGCTGTCGAATTCAGATTCCTCCACGTCATCTTCGATGGCATTTACTCCCGAGTTGCTGATGAACACAGGAGGTCTTCCAATCCTTGCACTTCGAACGACCCTTTGAGCTTCTGCAGTGAAACCCAAACCAAACTTGTTAGTCTTCTGAGTGAAATCAGGAAGTCGGCCCCATTTTGCATACTCACCCTTCTCAATAACAGCCCGGGCATCCTTTAAGGAAGCCATCTTCATAGGAGAATCTTCCATCACAGTTTCAGCTGATGCCAATGTCTAAGGAACCTCTTCAAAGTGTTGAAATGGGGTCTCAATGAACTCCCCATCCATCTCTACGTACCAGAACGAGTTGAGGTGGCTGACCATGTATTCCTTCTCCCGTTGTACTGTCACAATCTTCCCTCTGACCGGGTACTTCAACTTCTGGTGGAGCGTTGAGGTTACGGCTCCAGCTTTGTGGATCCATGGACGACCCAGCAAACAAGAATAGGATGGCCGAATTTCCATCACGTAGAATGTAGAATTGAAGACCTGAGAACCAACTTTGATTGGAATATCAACATCACCATGCACCATCCTTTTAGACGCATCAAAGGCCCAAACAACAATGTTACTCGGCTTTAGCTCCAAACCTTCGCAATCCAGCCTGTCTAGAGCTTTCTTGGGCAAGACGTTCAACGATGAACCAGTGTCAACCAACACATGTGCAAGAGTAGTGCCCCTGCATTCAATGGAGACATGCAGGGCATCGTTATGGTTCTTCCCTTTAGCAGTTAGATCAGCGTCGGAGAAACCTAAACCATTACCAACAGTTAAATTGGCCACACAATCGGTAAACTGATCAGCTGATGTCTCTTGTGGCACGTGGGCCGTCTTTAGGAAGGTAATCAGAGCCTTGGCATGGGCCTATGAACACAACAACAGTGATAACATAGAAATCTTGGATGGGGTTTGCCCCAGTTGCTCAACTACATTATAATCACTCTTCTTAATAATCTTCAGAATCTCTTCCATCTCCTGTTTGGAAGCTTCAACAGTGATTGTCTTTGGCGCCTCCGTCTGGGCAGGCATATCAGTGGTGATCCCTTTGCCCCGAGCGCTAGATGACTCGGCGACAGGGGTAGGAACAGGGACTTGATCAGGAATGGCAGCAAGTACACTTGCAGGCTTAATGACAACAGGTCTTTGGACAGCTGGTGGAGCAATATCAGGTGAGAAAAGTCTACCACTACGGGTGACTTTAGCAGGCCCAGTAATGTTGCTGACGCCGGTATCAGCACTGAACTCTTGCTTAACTCCAAGAACATAAACATCTTCCCCATAGTGCCAAGGAACAACTTTGTCAGATGTATATGGGATGGGCCCCGGAACAGTGATGATTATAGGTGCGGTCTTCGGAACAGATGTAATTCTAATAGGCGTCCTCGAGGGAGCCTTGGAAGAATTGTCGAAAATGGTAATTATGGAAACTTCTTCAGAATGAACGGGTGGAACAACAGTCTTCTCAAAAAGAATCTCTTTACTATCCATCAGGTTTTGGATACCTGACTTCAGAGATGGGCAACCAGTAGGTAAAGTAGAACACATGTGGCAGCCTTCACCACAACTCGGAAATAAACCGGCTAGCAACAGGTTCTTCTTGATAGTCATCAGAGGGGTAACAACATCATCCAGAGACTACAAACAAGTCTTCCTCTACAACATTCACTTCATGCTTGGGCATGGGAGCAGTCACAACATTAGGCCTCTCGGGCGCCTCAAACTCAATCTCCTTTGCATCGATTAGGTCTTGAACCTTGTTTTTCAGACTCCAAAAATCATCTGTATTATGCCCCGGGCTATCAAAGTGATAAGCACCGCGGGCGTTAGGGTTATACTTCGATGATGTAGTATTTGGATTCCTTGGAGCTTCTCTTAGAGTTACCAGATTGGTATTCAGAAACTGTGACAACATCTGAGACAAAGTCATGCTGAGGCGAGTAAATTGCCTCCGAGGTCTCTCGTCCCTTTGTTGGTTGTGATGCTGAGGAGTACCAGCAGGTTTTGAAATAACAACCGCATTGACAGCTTGGCGGTGTTCAGGTCTACTCTGTCTTCTTGAAATGTAGACAACACTGGACTCTTTCTTGAATGGTTTCTTCTCGGTGCTCGATGAGGCACCCTTCTGTATCTTCCCAGCTTTAATACCAGCTTCAACCCTCTCACCAGTCAAGATAAGGTCTGTAAACCCGGCTGAAGAGCTCCCAATCAAATGGTTAAAGAATGGACCAGACAGGGTCCCCAGAAACATATCAATCAGTTCACGATCAGCCAAAGGTGGTTGCACCCTTCCGGCCAGGTCCCTCCATTTTTGAGCATACTCTTTAAATCCTTCACCCGTCCCTATTTACATACCCTGGAGTTGGGTACACGTAGGAGCGAGGTCAGAGTTATATTGATACTGCCTATAGAACACAGCAACCAAATCCTCCCAGCTGCAGATACTGGCTTCGTCCAACTGATAGAACCACTCAAGCTGAGTCCCTGAAAGACTGTCTTGAAAGAAATGGATCCACAAGTTCTTATCAGCAATGTAAGGTTGGATCTTCCTCACATATGACCGGAGGTGCAGCTTTGGACAGGAAGCTCCGTCATATTTGGAAAAGGCAGGTGCCTTGAACTTATGGGGAATCACCACCCCAGATGATAGACCCAAATCTCCGAAGTCCAGACCGGGCACCTTCTGTACTTCCATAGCGTTCAAACGGTCTTCCAGCTGTTTGTACTTATCCTCAGCAGGAGGATACTGTTCTTCATCATAGTCCGTCTCGTTGTTGGAGACCATAGGGCTATGAGCCCTCCTTTCTTGTGGACTGCCTTTCTCTCCAGATGGGGTGGCCAGATCAATTTCATTCTGCAGCCCGTTTCTAAACCTGCGTCCGGTGTTGAACAGGATGGTCCTCTTCTTCTTCTTCTTCCTCTCTTTCAAAATCAGGGTCTTCAAGTCCTACTGACCCTTAGCTAGGTTCATGACCAAGTCTTGGAATTGGGCATTCTGGGCCTCGAGGGCCTTGATAGCTTGCTCAGTGGAAGGTTCAGCAGACATGATGATTGCGGAAATAAACAACGAAGAAGATAAGAGACCTGTAAAGGGTACCTGTTTATGAAGTGCATGAGATGGAATGCGTATGTTTTATGATTTCAAAGACAATCAGGATTCAAATTTATAAACAAAAACGGAAACACACTTTATTAGATTTAACTTCAGAATTTAAATTGTTCAACAAATTGCCCTTAGGCGTTACAAGAATGGAAATACTGAAAAGTAAATAAAAACTGTAAAAGAAATCATCCAAGGTCCATCAATGCTCTCATGGCCTCTTCTTCTCAGTGCGGATATAATCATTCAGGATCCGCTCATTCTCCAGTTGCTTAGTCAACTTCTGGATCTTCTGTTCTTGTTCATTGAACTTCTCCCGATAAGAATCTCGTTCTTCCCGCAGTTGCGTCCAAGACCTCTTCAGTGTACCAATATCAGTGGGCATATGAGGATGGAAAATAGTTGGAACAACCCCATCTTTATCAGCAATTTCAAGAGTAATAGGCCTGACAGCTTCGTATGGCATACCTAACCTCTGGGCACGGATGCGGATCCATCTAAGATATGGTTCCATTGGCAGAGAAGTCTTTGGTCCCAACTCATGTGGGTCAGATTTGTGAACTCTATCCCAAGCCCTAATGAACCTATGACGCAGCTCGTCGCTATCTCCCTGGAAATCAAAGATGATATGAGGCATCAACATTTCATGAGGCCCTTCTCTTCTGGCTCTTCCAAACTGACGGAGAGCTAAACATGGATTATAAGAAATTCCTCCATGGGTTCCAATCAATGGAACATTAGGATACTCTCCACAACGATCAATCACAGTCACCTCATCCAAGCCTTTGAGAGTCCCGATAATGTCATTATTAGTAAGAGACATTACCCTATGAGCCCAGCCCATTCCTTCTTTGTTCTTCAGTACAGACTTAGGGAGGTGCGAAATAAACCACCTTGACAATAAAGGAGCACAACATATCAAAGTTCCCCGCTTTTGGGCAGTACGAGCATAAAGCTGATGAAGAATTTCACCCAAGAGAGTGGGTACAGGGTTCCGAGAGATGAAGATCCTTATGGCATTAACATTAATAAAAGTGTCAGGATTTGGAAACAATACCAGACCATAGATCAAAAGAGCCAGAATGTCCTCGTATGCTTTGAAGTTTAAGTCATCCCAGAAACAATTAGCTTTGTCAACCAGAAACTTAGCCAAAAAACCCTTAGCTCCACTTCTAGTCTCCCAGTTGGCCATTACCTCCTCTTTGGTCAAGTGAAGGGCTGCAGCAATCTCTTCAGGCTTGAGAGTCTTTTCCCAACCAGTAAATGGAGTCTGCTCCAAAACAGAGATACCAAGCAACTCAGAGAACTCTTCCAGGGTAGGAACCAGCTGGAAGTCTTGAAAGGTGAAACAATGGTATAACGGATCATAAAACTGGACCAAGACGTTCATCATTTGTTCGTCCAACTTTGAGGTGACTAAACTGAGAAGAGAACCATGCCTCTTGATGAAGGAAGTAGTGTTTGGAATCCTGACAACCAACTCTTTAAGCAAAGTAGGTACTTGAACAAAGTGGATCCGGATAGTATTCCTTCGCATGGGCATCATGATGTCCTACAAAACGGAGCAAAGATGAAACCCTCTTGCCTTTGAAATAGGTTAGTCCTTATGCGATATGTATGCAATGTTATGATGTTATGATGTCATGGTAAAGGCATACCACAAATATTCACAAAAGGCAAACATGGTAAAGGCATACAAGTCAAACAAAAGAGGCCTTAGATTTCAGGCTGGAATGAAGTTCAGGTACTACCCTCTTTCAGTTTCAGTTGGTTAAAACCTGTCCTAAAAAATAGTAACCGGGTTCTAGAGGATCTCAATATCATTGACTACCCTCAATCAGTCATAATTCCAGCTTAGCAACCTTTTCTTGCGGCCGGAACCATCGCGAGAGTTTAGTCTCAATGAGTGTAGCATACTGCTACTGTTCTATGGCCAAGTTGGCCAATTTAAGGTTCTAAGGTCAGTTGGTGCTTAATTACTCCTCAGAAGACCCATATTCTCCTCGTTTCAACACAAGGGATATCGGTACAGACCAAGGTGCCACACCAACGTAGCTACTGCTTCATCCGTGTCAGTCTACGCCGGACAGATCCCTCACAGTTTATTGCTACTTAACTAAAAAAGAGGGTACCCCAGATCCGGGTTAGGATCTATAGAACTCCAATACAAGCCCACAAAATTAAAAGCATACAAAGCATACAATTGAAAACACAAGTGATCTAATCCTAAGGTACACCTCACTTATACAATCTCCAGCAGAGTCACCAGTTCTGTGATCGGTGGGAACGAGAACTGACTGTTTTTTAATGCTGGTTCGCGTTTGCGTTTGTTTTCGCAAAGTGTCGCGGTAAGCAAGAGTCGCCACCGTCTTTTATTTTATCCAACAAGGAAAGGACAAAAGCACATAAAAATTCCTTTTCGAGATTTTTTCTCGGGTTCGGGAGGTAGATTATAGAAAGGGAAGGTGTTAGCACCCTTTCTATCCGTGGTTATCCACGGGCTCTTAGGTACTTGCTCACTATGTTTTCAAAAGTTTGCTTTTCTTTGTGTTTGTGGGTTTTGAAAAGAGTTTGTTGTTTTGAAGATAGTGTAAGTGTGAAAAGTTTTGTTTTGTTTAAAAAGGAGCAAGTACTTAAGAACATCTACCTACTCAAAAAGGAATTAAACTGTGCAATTGTCCTTTAGACAGTGCTATCCCACTATGGAGGAGTAGGTAGCACCATCGTTGGAGTTTTTCAGGTCAATTCGATTTTAGGGACGTGTGGTCACTAAAGCAACGTTAGGACGCTTTAGTGGTAATCCTAATGTCTTAGATCATTTTTATCGAGGCAACCATTTCGTGGCAACTTATGATCTTGGGACAAAAGGACGACCTCTAAAACATCCTATACTTAATGACCACGTTTGAGGCAACCAAGTGAGGTGTACCCTAAGAGTGGCATGTGCAAGTGTGTCAATTTTCAGTTTATGTTATCTTTGTACATGTTATGGTAAGCTGTGGTTGATTTTAAATTAAGATATATCTTGCCATGCAATCCTAGTTAGCATACATCTAGACAGTTAATATATGTACAGGAATTTAAAGTGCGGAAATTGTAAATCCTACGCTATTACAAGGCTTCGGGGAAGGGGATTATTTACATGTCCAAAAATTGGGGAAATAAAAGCAGTAAAAAAAAGGTCTTAGTTTAAACTATTACATCCCAGTAAGCAGTTACAATAAAATAAACGCGCGTGAATCTAAGAATAAGAACTTTTTGTTGTTTTATTTTATTTTTTGGGAAAATGCTAAATGTTCAATTAAATCAAATTTTAATTAATTAAAAAAAAAATGATTAAAATTAACTCTAAAACATACCTAATATTTTTGCATTTTTTGTTTATGAAAAAGATTGAATTCAAATAAATCCTAAGTCTACTGATTTTAAAATTGAAGAAAATAAGTTAAAATAATTAACTAAATTAAATCCTAATTTTAAGTTATTTATTTTTATGATTTTTATGTTGATAAAAAAACAAACTAAAAGAAATAAACAAAATAAAAAAAACAAAGTACAAATGGGCCAGGAAGCAAAACAAGAAAATATAGTTTTGGAGGTCTGGGTCGAAAGAGGTGCAGGCTGTCTTTCGACCCAGTGAAGAAGCTGGATCAAAGGTGCATGAGGGGCTGCATTCTGATGGTGTTCGATCTGGACATGCCATCCTTCGATCTGGAAGTCCTGGGTCCAGTTCAAAGCTAAACTATTGAGCTTCGAAACTCTGAACATGAATCTGAGAATGTATTTCCTGCAAGAAACGAAACACATGTTAAAGGTCCAGGGGGGATCTTACCCCCCCTGAGTCGAATCTCTCCCTTATTCGCACCTGCTGAATCTGGGTCTGGGTTTGTTTTATCCTGGGATTCGAAGGAGAAACTCAGATTGTGCCCAAGCAATGGCACAATCTCATCTCTGCGTTGTAGCTTATATGTAGCACATTAAATCATTCACAAACAGCAGTAATAATATGAATATGCAATCAAAATGAATTTAAAAATGAGTCTGAGATTAGATTTTTCTTTTACCAAACAGAGGTGCTTCGATCTGTAGTTCTGAGGGTAGAGGTGTTCGCTGGGTGGAAGCTTTGGCTGGTGCAAGGATTGGGTATGGCTTCCTGGAAGTGCTGATGACTTTTGGCAGCGTATCTCCAAGTTCTCTATTTTTCTGTATATTTTCGTGTGTCTTCTGCAACACTTGTGATCTCTTTATATAGAGGGGGTGGAGGGGACAGGAAGACAAAGGTTTAAATGACCTTGATTATGTGTTTGACAGCCATGAATGAGCATTTGTAACATTGATTATGTGTTTGAAAGCCATGAATGAGAGTTTGTAACGTTGGCTAAACACATGGGATCCTGTCCCTTTTTGAATTTTGAATGACATGTAACTGGCCTTCGAATGCTCCCTTTCGAATGGGCTGATGGCCTCCTTCGAATGATCCCCTTCGGATGGGCTCTTTGAATTCTTCTTCGAATGGACCCTTTCTGGAATTTCAATCGAAGGACACTGTTATAATGCCAATCGAAGTACCTGTCCATAATGCCAATCGAAAAGGTTTGTCCAGAATGCCAATCGAAAGGCTCCTTCAGAACATCAATCGAAGGGTCTTCCAGAATGCAAATCGAAGCGCTTGTCCAGAATGCCAATCGAAAGAGCTTGACAGAATGCCAATCGAAAGGCTCCTTCAGAACACCAATCGAAGGGTCTTTCAGAATGCCAATCGAAAGAGCTTGACAGAATGCCAATCGAAAGGCTCCTTCAGAACACCAATCGAAGGGTCTCTCAGAATGCCAATCGAAATGTACTTAAAGCACCACTCAAAAATTTTCTTTTTCCTTAGGCAAGAGTTTGTGATCAACCATGCAGGGGGAAGACTTTGGGAAACATGAGAGGGCAAATTTTGGGGTACAACAACTTGCAACCATCTGATATCAAAGGATATTGGGAAACCAGAAGTGGTGTCAAGGGTTTCTTGGCAAAGTTTCTGTTTGAGAAGGCACAAGACTACTGGAATTCTCTAGATCTACAAGCTTTTGAAGAGATTGTGGCATTCCTCATCTATGGGTTGGTATTGTTCCCAAACCCTGATCAACTTATAGATGTGAACGCTGTCAAGATTTTCATATCTCGGAATCCTGTGCCTACATTGCTTGGGGACATCCTACACTCATTTTACACACGAACAATGAGGAAAAGAGGTGTTCTCATGTGTTGTACTCCTCTTCTAGCAAGGTGGTTTATTTCTCACCTTCCCCAATCAGTTTTGAAGAATGAGCAGGGTTTAAGGTGGTCACAACGGTTGATGACCCTAACACATTCTGATGTTCATTGGTGTTCTCGGTCCAGAGAAAATGTCATCATCATTGATCGTTATGGGGAATTCCCTAATGTCCCTCTACTTGGAATTAGGGGAGGCATTACCTACAACCCCTGTTTAGCCCTAAGACAGTTTGGATATGCTCGGAGGGATGGCCCCCATGACATGCTGATTCCTGACTTGGTGTTTGACTTTGACAACGATGCTCAAGGATTTCGACAAAGGTTTATTAGAGCTTGGAGGATGCTTAACAAAGTGGATAGTAAGACACTGGGACACAAGAATTCCATCCCCCTTGAGCCTTATCTCAAGTGGGTACGAACCCGCGCCCAGAATCTTATGATGCCATACCCTCACATTCTCCCCGTGATCAAAGAGCCTGTTATGGAAGGAGAGGTTCCATACACCCTCCTACATCCAGACATGCCAACATCATTGGAAGAATTACAAAAGAGTTGGATACAACTCAAAGAAGAACGTATTACTTTTGAAGCCAGCTTCTATGCCAGTGAGAAGAAGGTTTTGGAACTTACCCGCTGACTTCATGAGGAGGAAACTCTTAATACCTACATCGTGCCAAAGAGGATGCGCAATGTCTTTTTACATTAAGAATTTTGTAATATTTTGCCCATGGGGCATCTATGTACTAACAAAATTTCTTCTTAATATGACGTGTGTTTTTTTTGTTTGCAACAAATTTGAATTTCTGAATTCTTGAATGCATTACTTGAATAACATATCATTCATCATATGCATAAATAGGTCTTCACACCAGGTTTCCTTATCTTTCTGCTGTTTATCTCAGCAAGATGGATTTGGAGTAGACGGTTAAGGATTTGCAAGCACAGAATTCGCAATTCCAGCAACTCCTCATGACCTTGGCAAAGGGTTAAGAGGACCTTAAAGCACTGTTGGAGAAAGAGAAAGATAAAGAGAAAAAGAAGAAAAGGACCGGTATGGCCACTATGGGAAGAAGGTTTGAAAACCAGGCTAGAAAGGTTCTTGAGTTCCCCTCGACGTCTGATGAAGGGATTGGTAAAGGAAAAGGAGTTGCGATACCTTATGAATCTGAAGTTGAAGAAGAAGAAGAGGAAGAGGATGAAGATTACTCCGAACAACAATATCCCCCTGCGGACGATAAGTATAAAAATCCTGAGGATCGGTTGGCAACCATGGAGTTGCAAAGGGTACCTGGGTTAGATTTCGAAGAACTAGGGTTGGTCGCTGGGATCGTCATTCCTCCCAAGTTCAAAGTTCCTACATTTGCTAAGTATGACGATTTGTCCTGTCCAAAGATGCATCTGAGATCCTACGTCAGAAAGATCCAACCTCACTCCTCTGATAAGGATCTTTGGGTCCACTTTTTTCAAGATAGCTTGTCAGGTACACAATTGGACTGGTTCTATCAACTTGAGAGATCTGATGTTCACAATTGGGAAGATTTAGCTGCTGCTTTCTACCGACAATACCAATACAATGCAAATTTAGCGCCTACTCGTACTCAACTACAGAGTATGGGTATGGCCTCTAATGAGGGATTTAAGGAGTATGCCCAGAAGTGGCGGGATTTGGCTGGAAGGGTGCAGCCACCTTTGTCGGATAGAGAGCTGGTTGACATGCTTTTAGGGACTCTTTCAGGTCCATTCTTCAATCATTTAATCGGGAGTTCGTCTGCAGGATTCACCGAACTAATTTTGACCGGTGAGAGGGTCGAAGCCGGAATTAAAAGTGGTAAAATTTAGAAGGATGCCTCTGCTTCCACTGCTATTAAGAAGACCTTCCCAGCCAAGAAAGAAGCTTCTGCTGTTTATTCCCAGAAAAATCAAGGAAGAACAGAGCGCCGACCAACAGTGGGGGTTGTTATGATTCAGAACTCTTCAACCGATCAACCTCGAAGCAATTAACCAAGAGCTAATCAGCAAAGGGTAGAAAGGCCACAACGACAATTCACCCGAATCAATATGACACTGGCTTAAGTCCTCCCTCATCTGTTAAAGATGAACCTTACCAACTTGAAAGAAGCGCCGAAAAACCCTAATACCTCTTCTCCTTATTATCACTCCAATGCAAAGTGTGCATACCACTTGGACAGTGTAGGGCATGATACCAACAACTGTTGGGCTCTTAAAAACAAGATCCAAGACTTGATAGACGCCAAGGAGGTAGAATTCGATGCGCCCGAAAAGCCGAACGTGATTTCTGCCCCAATGCTCAAACATGGTCACAATGTCCATGCCATTATGGAAGATCTTCATGTTACCACTGTTGATGACCTTTTGACTCCGTTACCAGTGATTAAAGTGAATTTGATGAAAGCCGGGATATTCCCAGGCTGTGGAAAAGACTGCTACTTTTGTTCAAACTTGCAAACTGACTGCCCACTGTTGAAATCAGGCATCCAACGCCTGATGGATACCCAAGAGATTCTCTTTCAAAAGACTCTTGTTGCTACTATAACTCATGTTACTCCTACTACTTTTGTTACTTCAACCAATGACATTGCCATAATAACCATCTCCGAAGATCTTTCCAAGACCCGCAAAAGGCCTGTTAAGATTACGCCTGATCCTAAGTTTGTGTTGCTGAAAATCACCATGCCGGGGCCTGTCCCGTATAAATATGACAAGACGATACCATGGAATTACGGAGGAGAAATCTTCTACCATGGTGTCAAACAGATTGAATCAGTCCAAGAGAATTCCGATGATGAAACCCCTGATATAGGGAATATTGCGGGAACGAGCAAGATAACTCGCAGCGGAAGGATCTTCTCTCTGGAGATTGCTCCTCCACGGACAGTCTTCGGACCCTCGAGAGTTTCTGTACCTGTCAAGCCATCTGTGCAAAGCCCGGTAATTGAAGAACTTGATGCTCTTGAAGTTAGACCCTCTGATGTTACTACCAAAGGTAAGGGGATACTAGAAGCGCCTGTCAGGACGAAGGCTCAGATCGTGGTTATCCCCGAGACCACCCAAAAAGAGATGGAAGAAATCTTAAAGATAATGAAGAAGCGCGACTACGATGTCGTGGAGCAGCTAGGGAAAACCCCTTCCAAAATCTCCATGCTGGCTCTCCTACTCTGCTCTGAGGCTCACCCTAAAGCCTTGATCAAATTTCTAAAGACGGCACACGTGCCTCAAGAAACTTCTGCGGACCAGTTTCAAGAGTGCGTGACTAGCCTTATAGCTGATAATGGTCTTGGTTTTTCTGATGTTGATTTGACCCCTAAGGGAAGGAAGCACAACGACGCGCTGCATGTGTCGGTAGAATGTAGAGGGACCACACTTGTCCATGTTCTGGTTGACACCGGTTCATCTTTAAATGTGCTACCGAAGAAGGCGTTGGACAAATTGGACTGTGAAGGTTTGACCCTAAAGCCCAGTAACATCATTGTTAGAGCCTTCGACGGTTCTAAAATGATGGTTCACAGAGAAGTGGACATTCCAATCAAAGTGGGCACAGAAATTTTCAACTCTACCTTTTATGTGATGGACATTCGTCCTTCATATTCACGCTTGTTGGGAAGGCCGTGGATCCACAAGGCTGGGGCAGTCACTTCCTCTCTGCACCAAATGCTAAAGTATCCAGTTCAGGGTAAGATTATAATGGTTCATGGGGAGGAAGAGTATATGATAAGTCATCTTAACTCCTCCTGCTATATGGAGTTGGAGGGCGAGTTCATAGAAACTCCTTTCCAACATTTTGAAGAGGTTTCTCCTGAAGTCGCAGTTGCAAAGACAATGACTGATGTGCCTATCGTTTCCAAGCATGTGTCTAGGATGGCATCCCTCAAAGATACAGAGGCCGTAATCAAAGAAGGAAGGAGTACAATGTGGGGGCAACTGCCTGATTTTCCTCACAAGACGGACAAGTTCGGACTAGGTTTTACTGCTCTTGGCCAGAAAGCTATGCGTCGCTCCCGGGCTGGAGGACCACCCTTAAAAATCACTCACCATGGAATTAATGCCTTAGAAGATGATGATGAAGAATACAACTTTGAAGATTGGATCTTTCCAACCGTCGAAGGAGGATTAAGCAACTGGGAAGCGAAAGACTTCGTTCCCATCACTTTCATCAACCAGTGATTTATCTTTGAACAATTTCCTATTTTGGTCTGTAATAATTAAACAATTTGTACACTTTCTTCGCCTTATGCCTTACCCGGGGCATATAGGTCCATTTGTAAGGGCTTGATTTCTTCATTATCATATGCCATTTTTTAATGAATCATTGGACGGTTTCATCTATAAACTGTTGTGTTCATTTTCTTTCCTTTTTGTTTTGTTTAAGGATGGCTATCCCTTACACACACCCACACTCACAAAATGCAGGTACCCATCCACTCCAGATTCCATGGGTGACTATTTTGCTGTGGCCTTTAGTGACTCTGAAGATTTGGTCAATCATGCCGAGTACGAAGGTGATGAAGATTGTGAAGTGCCTGGGGAGTTAGCCAGACTTTTGCAACAAGAGGAAAGGGCTATTCTTCCCCATGAAGAGTTGCTAGAGACCATCAACTTGGGAACAGAGGAAGACATGAAAGAGGTTAAGGTGGGTGCCAACCTGGAACCAAGTGTCAAAGAGCTCTTAATTCAGCTGTTGAATGAGTATGTTGAGATCTTTGCCTGGTCCTACGAAGACATGCCGGGACTCGACACAGATATCATGGTTCACCGTCTCCCTACAAGAGAAGACTGTCCACCGATCAAACAAAAAGTCCGTTGAATGAGGCCCGACATGTCTGAGAAGATCAAGGTTGAGGTAATGAAACAATTCAATGTTGGCTTTCTGGCTGTTACTTCCTATCCACAATGGGTTGCTAACATTGTGCCCATGCCTAAGAAGGACGGCAAAGTCAGAATATGTGTGGACTATCGGGACTTAAACAGGGCTAGCCCTAAAGATGATTTTCCACTACCACACATTGACATCTTGGTTGACAACACAACTCAACACAAGGTATTTTCCTTCATGGATGGATTCTCGGGATACAACCAGATCAAAATGGTCCCCGAAGATATGGAGAAAACTACTTTTGTCACGCAGTGGGGTACCTTCTGCTATAAAGTGATGCCATTCGGACTGAAGAATGTAGGGGCAACCTATCAGCGAGCCATGGTAGCTTTGTTTCATGATATGATACATCATGAGATCAAAGTCTACATAGACGACATGATAACTCGTTCACAGACAGAAGAAGAACACCTTGATCATCTGCAAAAGCTGTTTGTTAGATTGAAGGAATATAAGCTCAGACTGAACCCTAGCAAGTGCATTTTTGGAGTCAAATCTGGTAAACTTTTGGGATTTATCGTCAGCAACAAAGGCATTGAGGTTGATCCTGCTAAAGTCAAAGTTATACAAGAAATGCCTACCCCCCGCACTGAGAAGGAGGTCAGAGGTTTCTTAGGACGCTTAAACTATATTGCGAGGTTCATCTCTCACCTAACATCTACCTGTGAGCCAATCTTTAAGCTGTTGAAGAAAGATCAGGTGGTTGAATGGAACAATGACTGTCAAGTTGCTTTTGATAAGATCAAGGAGTATTTGCTGGAACCTCCTATCTTGATGCCACCCGTCGAAGGAAGGCTGTTAATTATGTATCTGATTGTTTTGGATAACTCAATGGGGTGCGTACTGGGCCAACATGACGAGTCTGGCCGAAAAGAGCATGCCATTTATTACCTTAGCAAAAAGTTTACCGATTGTGAGACTCGCTACTCACTGGTCCAGAAAACTTGATGCGCTTTGGTATGGGCTACTCACCGGCTAAGGAAGTATATGTTGACACATACCACTTTGTTGATTTCTAAAATGGATCTGATCAAGTATATCTTCGAGAAGCCTGCTTTATCTGGAAGAATCGCTAGATGGCAAATGATCCTGACAGAGTATGATATCCAGTACACAACCCAAAAAGCTATAAAGGGGAGTGTACTAGCTGACCATCTAGCTCACCAAGCCGTCGAAGATTACCAATCTATGAGATTCGACTTCCTTGACGAGGACATCATGACATTGGACAACATTGAAGGTAACAGACCGTATGACGGACCTGAACAAGGATCCCGATGGACCCTGTACTTTGATGGTGCTTCAAATGCACTTGGAAATGGTATCGGTGCGGTACTTATTTCTCCGGAAGGTTGCCATACACCTTTCACTGCAAGACTCTGCTTCAGCTGTACCAACAGCATGGCCGAATATGAGGCTTACATCTTTGGTCTCAAGGCTGCTATTGACTTGGGAATCAAATTTTTGGTTGTATTTGGGGACTCAGCTTTGGTTATCAGTCAAATCAAAGGAGAGTGGGACACTAAACATCCTAATCTTATCCTATACAAAGAACATGTCCTGACATTGTTGCCTCATTTCGAGCATATTACCTTTGAGCACTTCCTGCGAGAAGAAAATCAGCTAGCAGATGCTCTAGCTACAATGTCCTATATGTTTAAACTCAACTGGGATAATGAGGCTCCCCAAATCACCATCGAACGAATGGACGAACCTATGCACTGTCATGAGATTAATACCGAAGAAGTAGTGGAACAACCCTGGTTTCATGAAATCAAAAGGTATCTCCAGACTCGAGAATACCCTGAAGGAGCTTCAGTCAATGACAAAAAGTTCTTAAGGAGATTTGCTTCCAAGTTCTTCCTGAGCAATGGTATCCTATATAAGCGCAGCCATGATTATGTTCTACTTCGTTGTGTGGACAAGGTTAAAGCAGAGTTGATCATGACCGAAATTCATAGTGGCACATTTGGCACCCACTTAAGCGGGCATACGATGGCTAAAAAGATTCTAAGGGCAGGCTACTACTGGTCTACCATGGAAGATGACTGTCATCAATATTCCCGTACTTGTCACAAATGCCAAGTCTATGCTAACAAGGTACATATTCCTCCAGTTCCTCTCAACGTTCTGACAGCTCCTTGGCCATTCGCGATGTGGGGAATCGACATGATTGGAGAGATCAAGCCTACGACATCCAATGGACATCGCTTCATCTTGGTGGCTATTGATTATTTTACCAAGTGGGTCGAAGCAGCTTCCTTCACCTCCATTACAAAGAATGTGGTTGCCCACTTCATCAAGCAGAACCTCATTTGCCGCTACGGTATCCCCGACAGGTTCATCACGGACAACGGTACGAATTTGAACAACACTGTGATCACCGCTCTGTGTGAGCAGTTCAAGATTCAACATCACAATTCATCTCCCTATCGGCCAAAGATGAACGGTGTTGTTGAAGCCGCGAACAAAAATATCAAGAAGATCATTCAAAAGATGACAGTCACCTACAAGGACTGGTGTGATCGGTGGATCTGGAACTGACTGTTTAACGCTGGTTCGCGAAATGTCGCGGAAGCAAGAGTCGCCACCGTCTTTTATTTTCTCCAAGTGGAAAGGACAAAAGCACAGAAAAATTCCTTTTAAGAGATTGCTCTCGGTTCGGGAGGTAGGTTATAGAAAGGGAAGGTGTTAGCACCCTTTCTATCCATGGTTATCCATGGGCTCTTAGATACTTGCTCAATGTGTTTTCAAAATTGTTTGTTTGCTTTTCAATGTGGGTTTAAAAAAGTTCTTTGAAAAATTTCAGATCGACTCATACGTCAGAGTGTTTGAAAAGTTTGCTTTGAAAGCTTTTGAAAAGTGTCGGTGTGAAAAGTCTTTTTGAGTTTGTTTGAAATTAGAGCAATTATCCTCGAGAACCTACCTACCCTAAGGAATTCGTCTGTGTAAGAGTCCTTTAAAGTAGTGCCATCCCACCATTGAGAGGTAGGTAGCACCACCGTTGGAGGTGTTCGGGTCAATTCGAGTTTTAGGGACGTGGTGATCACCAGAGCAATGGGAAGACACCTTAGAAGCTACCCTCATGCCAGGTTCCCGGATCATGAGGACTTACTAAGACATCCTCTACTCGACGACCACCTTTCGAAAGGCAACAGTGAGGCGTACCCTAGGGGTGGTGTGTGCGAATTGTGTGTCCTGTTTCAGTTATTTGTCTTGTCATGTTTGTCGTGTTCTACGCTTGATTTTAATTAGACATTCATTCTTTCATGCTTGATTAACAGTTAAATATTTTGCGAGGAAATAAATCTAAGATTATTACAAAGGCGCGGGTCCACATCGCCAAAATTAAACCGGACCCGATTTAGCGGAAAATAAATAAAGCGAATAAATAAAAGTGCGAGAAATTTAAATTACATGGCTTTGGGATATTTACAAAATTATAATTAAACGACATAAGATAAATGCGCGAATTAAATAATTAAAACGAAACTAGGGCGTTGGACCCTTTTGCAAAAAATTAAAGGTTAATAAGAATTAAAAATTAAAATTAAATGAAAATAATATTTTTGTGTTTTTTAGGTATTTTTATGTTTTTTTAGATTTAATAAGAAAAAGGAGTTAATTGAAATTAAATCAAGAAGCAAACCCTAATTCTAATATTTTTTTATTTATTATGAAAGAATTAATTTTTTTAACCTAAATTCTTTATGTACAATTTTTAATTATAAAAATAAAATAATAAATAAACAGTATTATGAGAAACAAAAAAAACATTAAAACTATTAATTAACCTAATTAACTAAATATTTACAAGCATTTGTTTAAAAATAATTATAATATACATATTTATTATCTTTTTAGTCTTTTCTGATTTTTTTATAATGTTCTTATATTTGTGAAAAATAATTAGTCAATTTAAACAAAAGAAAAACAAGAAATAATCAATTAAAAAATGAAATAAGAAAAATAGAAAGCAAACCAGGGGGGGTAGCCCCAATTTGGGAGGTAAGGCCTGGTAATCTGGCCCAATAAGCATGCAGGTCCATTGACTTTTGGTGTAGCGTGTGATACGTTTGACTCAAGTTCAGGGTGTTCTCCAATCCTGGCCCTTGACTAGATCTCCTGGGGCGCGTGGATGGTGATTGTTGAATGTGCATGGTGAACCTTAACGTTAAGCCTGCATGTGAATTTGATTTGAAAAATAATATAGCAAATATACAGACCTGGGACTTGAACCCAGGTCTTTGATGTTACCACTACGTATCCCTGCCACTGAATCACTTTGGTTTCAATTAATATATAATAACGCGTAAATAATATAAAAAGAAGATGCTAATGCCCTTGGAATTTCGCGCGAAGTTTGAATGGACCTATCACGTTTGGACACGGCTTCATCATCTTCGTGGTTCCTGCAACTAAAAGCATATGGCAACGGTTTGGCAAACGTTACCTAAGACCCTCTACCAAAAAATAGCGACTAGACCCTCGACGCTCATAAATTGAGCGCGAGGGTTGGAATCTCTCCGTCTAGGTACACTGAGTCCAATGGCCAAGGTCTAAAGCTGTGATTTTTCCTCTTGGCAAAAGCCCCAAAATTACAACCTGTAACCCTAGAAATCCGTCAATGGTGAAATTGAATATACAGCATATGAACGTAATTAGATCACATGGTTAGTTTCAAAACACTATTATAAACATGAATTAATGGACAAAATGCTGTAAAAACATGTAAATCATGATGCACGAGTTTGGAATTTTCTTGGTTCAGTTGGAGTCCCTTTTACCAATTCTTTATCTTTGAGTGAAGGTTAGGGATTGGAATATGTTCAGGAGATCACAAGGAAGCTATTGAGATCAGTCTCACGCCCTGAATCCACCTGCAACCTTGAAAACAGTTTTTGAGTTTTATGAGAAATTTTCAATTTGCCAATGCTTGTTTGGGCGCAGCTTGCAGTCTTGGATGCTTAGGGTTGTGATGCTGTGTATGTATAGAGTGATTTAGGTTAACAAAACTACACAAAATCTCAAGCATTGATGATTTTCACATATTTGATTTTACAAGATCTTTTTGAATATTTTTTTATGGTTTTTGTGCCAAATCTGATCAATTAGCATCAAATCCTTCCCTATTAGCATGTGCACGAGTTATAGAGTCCAAAGCATGCATAAAAAGATTTTTTAGGTTAAGGTTTATATTTTTCATGAATTAAAATGATTTAAATGAATATAAATTAATATTAATTCAAATAAATAATTAAAAAATATGAAAATACTTCCCTTTGGGCCTAGTGGTCGTGCATAGGCTTGGCATGAAGAAACTTGGAAGAAAAATAGGCCCATTTGCATTTTTAGGCCTTTTGCATCAATGTTGACTTTTCAAAATTCCTAAAAATTTCCCAACTTCCACAAGGCATAACTTGGTCAATTTTTAAGCTTTTCACATGTTTTTGGACATTTTGGAAAGGTCTTTGAGTCCTTTAACCAATGCCTTTGGTCCCATGTCATTTTGATTTACCAATCTCAAGTTATGGCCTTTGACTTAAAGTCACTTTTTGTTGACTTTTGAAAATGACCTATAATGTTGAAATTGATAACTTTTTGTGAGAACATTTCTTGGACTTGAAACATGAAGATGAATTGTAGGAAATGTCTTTCTCTTCAAAATGAGCTTTGGATGGAATTTTTCTGATAATCCATGTGAAAGTTATGCCCTGGTCAATTTCAGTTGACTTTTTCAGCTGTCCAAATATAGCAACTTTTGCATCTTTGATGATTTCTGAGCCAAATTTTGAGAATCATGATCAAGCATTGATCAAATGATGTTTGTGGCTTCAAAATGATATATTGACCAAAAATTTGAACTTTTGACTGTCAAATGACCATTTTGCCCCTACAGTTGACTGTAGTGCAATCTAGGGTTTTGACTGTGCAATTTTGAGCTGAATGCCTTGAAACTTGACATGAGGATACTTGACCATCTTTGTAGGCATATGGGACTTGATTGGGCCTTTGAAAAGTTCATTTGCTTGACCAGAACTCAAACCCTAGTTTTGACTGTCTAGGAGACAGTTGAGCTGCACAACCCTGGGGGAATTTTGTGACCTTGACTTTGACAATTCTTGATGAATATGGGAGGGCAAATTTTGGGGTACAACAGTTGCCCCTGTTCAATCTTCTTAGACCTGAGGATGCAGATTGGCTGACGTGCCTTTCGTAATCCGAGGGTAGAAGATGATTGGACACTAGAGTGCCCAGAAATTTGCGCTCACATAGTAGTAGTGATGATGAGGGAATGGGCTTATAGATGCCATTTAGAGGTTGCTGGATAGGATGATGGGCTTATAGATGCCATCTGGATGCTGACTGCGTAAGAGATTCCTTCGCTAGAACCTGCATACCTGCAAAAGAGAAAATGAGTACCTGACACGTTGCAGGAGTTGATTTTAGATGCTTGATATAGATATGTCCTGACTGGTTACAGGAGCTAGGTCTGGAGCTTCAAACGTTGATGAATGAACCAGGGATGGTTACTGCCTTAGCATGGATGATAAGTGAACCTTGGACGATTTTAACTTCAACAACGCTCGTTGAGAAAATCTTGGTGGGAATTACCATCTTCGTAGTGTCAGGAAGAGAACCAAAGGACATTATGATCTCGAAGGGAGTCACCTCACTCGCCGTTGGAGAGGGAACTATAGGAAATTATAATCTGAAAGGAAGTATCACCTCACGCTCATGCCGGAGAGGGAAACATCTTGAAGAAGGAATTACCACCTCACACGCCGTTGGAGAGAGGACCATAAGAGAATATCACCTCACGCTCATGCCGGAGAGGAGAACATCTGAAAAAGGAATTACCACCTCACACGCCGTTGGAGAGGGGACCATAAGAGAATATCACCTCACGCTCATGCCGGAGAGGAGAACATCTGAAAAAGGAATTACCACCTCACACGCCGTTGGAGAGGGGACCATAAGAGAATATCACCTCACGCTCATGCCGGAGAGGAGAACATCTGAAAAAGGAATTACCACCTCACACGCCGTTGGAGAGGGGACCATAAGAGAATATCACCTCACGCTCATGCCGGAGAGGAGAACATCTGAAAAAGGAATTACCACCTCACACGCCGTTGGAGAGGGGACCATAAGAGAATATCACCTCACGCTCATGCCGGAGAGGAGAACATCTGAAAAAGGAATTACCACCTCACACGCTGTTGGAGAGGGGACCATAAGAGAATATCACCTCACGCTCATGCCGGAGAGGAGAACATCTGAAAAAGGAATTACCACCTCACACGCCGTTGGAGAGGGGAACATCTAAAAAGGACTTCTGGAAGTAGTGTCAGAATGTCACCATATCTGGTTTACATCTGAAACTATATCTGGAAGGAAATCTGGAAGCAGTATCAGAACGTCACCATCGCTGGGTTTACATCTGAAACTATATCTAGAAGGGAATCTGGAAGCAGCATCAGAACGTCACCATCGCTGGGTTTACATCTGAAACTATATCTAGAAGGAAATCTGGAAGCAGTATCAGAACGTCACCATCGCTGGGTTTACATCTGAAACTATATCTAGAAGGAATTCTGGAAGCAGTATCAGAACGTCACCATCGCTGGGTTTACATCTGAAACTATATCTAGAAGGAAATCTGGAAGCAGTATCAGAACGTCACCATCGCTGGGTTTACATCTGAAACTATATCTAGAAGGGAATCTGGAAGCAGCATCAGAACGTCACCATCGCTGGGTTTACATCTGAAACTATATCTAGAAGGAAATCTGGAAGCAGTATCAGAACGTCACCATCGCTGGGTTTACATCTGAAACTATATCTAGAAGGAATTCTGGAAGCAGTATCAGAACGTCACCATCGCTGGGTTTACATCTGAAACTATATCTAGAAGGAAATCTGGAAGCAGTATCAGAACGTCACCATCGCTGGGTTTACATCTGAAACTATATCTAGAAGGAATTCTGGAAGCAGTATCAGAACGTCACCATCGCTGGGTTTACATCTGAAACTATATCTAGAAGGAATTCTGGAAGCAGCATCAGAACGTCACCATCGCTGGATCATATCTGAAACTATATCAAGAATGAATTGCGATTAGTTGATAGTAATCATTTTTGTATTGATCTTTTTTCCTGAAAAGGTAAAACATAATTGTATGCAAAATCACGATGCATGAACTGTATGTCTTCAAAATTAATGAGATTAGCGTAGTATAATGCATATGCATGCTATGATGATGTATGTGACGTTTTATGAACATATGTTTTCGTTTCAGGAAAATAAATCCTTGACGGGTGCCGGGAAGTCGTATCCTGGGCTGATGTTGAAAAGTAGCTTTGCCTCCGTTAGGGATGATAGTTGCAAGTATACCGGTAGGAGAAGATAACTCGGTTGGGGAATAAACTTGGCGAATGAATAATTTGGCGGGAAGAAAAAGATATTCTAGCGACCATGCTGGGAAGAAATACTCTGTGGGGAGATGCTTTTGCTGAATTGTTGAGGATGACTCGCTGAGGATACCTTGCTGTATTGGAAGTATAAATGGACTTCGCTGGGGATAAGAGGGCTTCGTTGACGACGCTCCTTCCGTGGCTTTTGGCTGAGGATAACCCAGTTATATCCTGTTAAGGAAATAACTCTTTGAATAAAGCCGGGCGACGCGTTCGTGCCTTGCGAGGGGATAAGCTTCCAGAATTTACTAGGGATAAGCTTGCTGCTTGGGGATATGAATTCCATCTTTCCTGGGGAACTGGATTGGATTCTCTGGGGAAGTTTTGAACTGTATTGGTTATGTTCTTCCACGGAACCTACCCTGATACCTTGGAGGATAACAATCAGATTGCTTAGACCGCTCTTTATTGCCCCTGTTTCTATGGGGGAGGCACTTGTGGGGTGCTGATACTTGTTGATGGACAAACCTTCTTCTGGTAGACAGATGACAAGAAGACGGGACATAGTCGTACGCTTTAATCCCTAACTTTTGCCTGGACCGCCCTTTCGGGTTTTCGATCCACCGGGGTACCCATTTTTGCCCAAGCCGCCTTTTCAGGTTTTCGACTTGTCGGGTGTACAGATTTTTTCATTTCATCCCTTCATTTTGCCCGAACCCTTTTGGTTCGTCGGGAAGCCCTTATTTTTTCCTAGGTGTGTCAACCTAGCGGGTCTTTGATTATGCGTAGTATTCTTTTCGACTATGTCCGTTCTTTTAGAATGTAGGTAGGTGCCCCTGGCTGCTTGTGTTGCCTATATTACCAGAAGGTGTTTGATCAGGCGAGATTTGTTGTTGAAATGCCCCAAGTGACTTAGGCAGAGATTTGCCCCAGGCTGGTTGGCCTTTTGAGAGATTCTCCGAACCTTGACTTAACTGTCCCAGATGATGGACAATAGTTGTGCCATGCCCCTTGATTGGAGATACTCTTGTTCATTAGACTTCCGTCGCGCGAATTTTTATGCTGTTCAAACAAAAAGTCATATGCAAACAAAGTTATGTTAAAAATGCAACGCCTATATCTGTCTTGAAGATTTTGAAAATGCATTCTTTTTCATAAAACAAATTAATGTTTGTAAAACGTGATGTCAACTCCGTATTTACCGTAGGCCTTCAGGAGTCAGGATACCTTTCGTAACAGTATGCTTTCGAACTAACCCATGCTTCAGCTAGGACTTTTGAGGGTTATAACGTGGCTTGGTTCACGGTTTAAGAAACAAAGGATAAAGGCTCAAATTATTTGTACCCACCCGCTCTTCGTGATGTTCTTCAAACCTAAACTCAGTTGATCATACGTTAGACCTTGTTTGAGTCTTTGCTCTGATTTTCCGGTGATGATTCGGATGTTGATGACTTGTTTTAAATAGGCAGTCATTTTTTGCTTTGATTGAGGGTTTGTGGGACCTCTTTCTTGATTTTGTTATCCCTTTCTTTTTTTTGCCTGAACTGTTCCCTTTTTGGAATTACAGTCAGCGGGATGCCCCAGTTTCATAAGTCCCCTTTTGTAGGTTTAGACTTTTTAGGCTTTTCATTTATGAATTTTGATGATGACTGCCTGTCTTTTTGGTTGTTCTGAACCATCACTGTCTTTTTTCGTCTGGTAAAGATCTCTTCGGTGCCACTTGTCATGTACTTGGATCAACTGAGAGAACTACCCTGCCCCAGGTTATGATTAAGGGTTTTGATTTTTGAAAATAAAAACTCCTACTTCTTTGGCTCTGATGGGTTGACGAGGGATTATCATCCTTATAACTCCAGTGTTTAGGAATTGAAACAATGCCTGTACCTCATCAGCGGGGTTTGTTCAAAAGCATACTGTAATGATCGCGGTATCGTTTTCGTCATCCTCCCTCAAGAGGCTTAGATTTTTAGATCAAGAGTTGACATCAGAAAAAATATGAAAAGATATTTGAACATAATGAAAATAATTGTATTAATTTCCAAAACAGACATATGCGATGCATTAATAAAATAAAAGAGTTTGCTATGACATTAATTGTTTGTATAAGCGAAGAAAAATACAACTCAAAAATTCAAATAAACAAAAGGTCTTCAATGATTGGGCAACGGAGCAGTGATTATGTTCGGAGTCTCAGACACTTCAAACTGAATCTCTCCAGCGTCGATCATATCTTGAATCTTATTCTTGAGAGGCCAGCAATTGTCTGTGGTATGCCCCGGGCTATCTGAATGATATGCGCACCTATCGTTGGGACGGTAGTTGGGTGCAGAAGTGTTCGGATTTCGAAGAGGAGCCCTTAAGGTGATCAACCCTGCCCTCAACATTTGTTGCAGTGCTTGATCCAACGACATGTTGAGTTTGGTGTACTGCCGTTTCTCTTTGCGTTGCTGCCCCTGTCCTTGTTGAGCAGGTCCAGGATTGGATATTTCGATTGCCCCTGCCTCATGACGGCTCTTTTTACCGTGCACAGCATTGGATTCTTTCTTTCCATGATGAGGCTTCTTATCAGAAGGTGCAGCCTCTTGAATTTTCCCAGACCGGATGCCAGCTTCTATTCGCTCTCCAGTCAAGATAAGATCTGTGAATCCAGCAGATGAATTCCCAATCAGGTGGTTATAAAATGGACCAGACAAGGTCCCCAAGAACATGTCCACAAGTTCCCGATCAGTCAGAGGTGGTTGTACCCTTCCAGCAAGATCCCTCCATTTCTGCGCATATTCTTTAAAACCTTCGCTTGATCCTAACGACATACCCTGGAGTTGGGTACGCGTAGGAGCAAGGTCGGCATTATACTGATACTGCTTATAGAAAGCAGTAGCCAACTCCTCCCAGTTACGAACTTTGGTCCCATCCAGTTGGTAGAACCATTCGAGGTGAGTCCCTGAAAGACTTTCCTGGAAGAAGTGGATCCACAAGTTTTTGTCCACCGTATATGGTTGGATCTTCCGAACATAGGACCTTAGATGCAGCTTGGGACAAGACGCTCCGTCATACTTAGAGAAGGGTGGTACTTTGAACTTCCGAGGGATAACCACACCAGTTGACAAACCCAGATCTCCGAAATCCAGCCCAGGTACCTGTTGAACCTCCATAGCTTTCATTCTGTCCTCCAGTTGCTTATATCTGTCATCAGCAGGAGGGTACTGCTCTTCATCAAAATCTGTCTCGTTGTCGGAGACCACTGGACTGGGAACCTCTCTCTCATGATGACTGCTTTTTCCCACAGATGGGGTTGTCCTCTCAGTTTCAACTTGCGGTGTATTCCCAGATCTGCGTCTAGGGCTGAACAGAACAGTCCTCTTCTTCTTCTTATCCTTCTTCAAGAGCAAAGTCTTCAGATCTTGCTGCCCCTGGGTCAGATTCATTATCAGCTCTTGGAACTGGGCGTTCTGAGCTTGAAGATCCTTGATGGTCTGCTCGGCTGATGATTCCGGGTTCATGGCGATCGGCTGAAATAAACAGCGAGGAAGGGTAAGCAACCTGTCAAGGGATACCTGCAATGCAATGAGATGTATGACATGCATGTAATGTTTTCAAGGACCTCGTGGGGTAAACAAGAAAATTGTTAGCATTTGAGTTTGGTAGCCTGATTGAAGGAACTTTATATTGTTGAGAGCCCTTCATCAAGGGTCAAAGGCTCACCATATCCAGTGGGTCATAGCCCCTGACTTTAATTATCATGTCTGGTTTTGATTTCCAAACAACCTTGGTTAGGGGAACCTTCTTCAGGAGTCAGAGCTCACCATATCAAGTGGGTCATAGCCCCTGACAACCTTGGCTAGAGGAAAATAAATCCCCTTTGCCCCTTGCTAGATAACTGGCTCATCATGACCTGCATCACAAGCCCTTGAGATCCTTGAAATGGATTAGGATGTATGCAATGGTATGCAATGGTATGATGTCATGCTATGCATGGGGTGATGTAGGTAAACTCTGCTATGAGCCCCAACTAAGGACTATAAACAGACCCTGCAAGAAATTCAGTAAACCCTGTCATGAGTCCTAGTTAAGGACTATAAACAAGACCTGCAAGAAACTTAGTACCCTGTTATGAGTCTCAATTAAGGACTATAAACAGAACCTGCAAGTGGTTAGTACACCCTGTTATAAGTCCCAATTAAGGACTATGAACAAGACCTGCAAGAAACAAGTGTTAGGTAACAAGCACGCAGATAGTCAAGTACGAAGGCACACAAGTCACACAAAAGAGCCCTTAAGGTTTAGGCCAGCATGAGGTCTGGGTAATACCCTCTTTCAGTTTGTTGGTTAAGACCTGTCCTATCAGAAGTAACCGGGTTCTAGAGGATCCCAATATCACTGACTACCCTCAATCGGTCATAACTCCAGCATCGCAATCTTTTCTTGCGGCCAGAACCATCACGAGAGTTTAGCCTCAATGGGCGTAGCATACTGCTACTGTTTCTATTGGCCAAGTTGGGTCAATTAAGGTTCTAAGGTTGTTGGTGCTTAATGACTCCTCAGAAGACCCATATTCTCCTCGTTGCGACACAAGGGATATCGGTACAGACTAAGGTGCCACACCAACGTAGCCACTGCTTCACCTGTGTCGGTCTACGCCGGACAGGTCCCTCACAGCTTATGCTACCTAAACAGGGTATCCCCAGATCCGGGTTAGGATCTATGTATCTCCGATGCAACCCACAATAGTAAAGCAAGCAAAACAATACAAGTGAAAACACAGTTATGACTTAGCCCTAAGGTACACCTCACTTTATAAAGGGTCCCCAGCAGAGTCGCCAGTTCTGTGATCGGTGGATCTGGAACTGACTGTTTAACGCTGGTTCGCGAAATGTCGCGGAAGCAAGAGTCGCCACCGTCTTTTATTTTCTCCAAGTGGAAAGGACAAAAGCACAGAAAAATTCCTTTTAAGAGATTGCTCTCGGTTCGGGAGGTAGGTTATAGAAAGGGAAGGTGTTAGCACCCTTTCTATCCATGGTTATCCATGGGCTCTTAGATACTTGCTCAATGTGTTTTCAAAATTGTTTGTTTGCTTTTCAATGTGGGTTTAAAAAAGTTCTTTGAAAAATTTCAGATCGACTCATACGTCAGAGTGTTTGAAAAGTTTGCTTTGAAAGCTTTTGAAAAGTGTCGGTGTGAAAAGTCTTTTTGAGTTTGTTTGAAATTAGAGCAATTATCCTCGAGAACCTACCTACCCTAAGGAATTCGTCTGTGTAAGAGTCCTTTAAAGTAGTGCCATCCCACCATTGAGAGGTAGGTAGCACCACCGTTGGAGGTGTTCGGGTCAATTCGAGTTTTAGGGACGTGGTGATCACCAGAGCAATGGGAAGACACCTTAGAAGCTACCCTCATGCCAGGTTCCCGGATCATGAGGACTTACTAAGACATCCTCTACTCGACGACCACCTTTCGAAAGGCAACAGTGAGGCGTACCCTAGGGGTGGTGTGTGCGAATTGTGTGTCCTGTTTCAGTTATTTGTCTTGTCATGTTTGTCGTGTTCTACGCTTGATTTTAATTAGACATTCATTCTTTCATGCTTGATTAACAGTTAAATATTTTGCGAGGAAATAAATCTAAGATTATTACAAAGGCGCGGGTCCACATCGCCAAAATTAAACCGGACCCGATTTAGCGGAAAATAAATAAAGCGAATAAATAAAAGTGCGAGAAATTTAAATTACATGGCTTTGGGATATTTACAAAATTATAATTAAACGACATAAGATAAATGCGCGAATTAAATAATTAAAACGAAACTAGGGCGTTGGACCCTTTTGCAAAAAATTAAAGGTTAATAAGAATTAAAAATTAAAATTAAATGAAAATAATATTTTTGTGTTTTTTAGGTATTTTTATGTTTTTTTAGATTTAATAAGAAAAAGGAGTTAATTGAAATTAAATCAAGAAGCAAACCCTAATTCTAATATTTATTTATTTATTATGAAAGAATTAATTTTTTTAACCTAAATTCTTTATGTACAATTTTTAATTATAAAAATAAAATAATAAATAAACAGTATTATGAGAAACAAAAAAAACATTAAAACTATTAATTAACCTAATTAACTAAATATTTACAAGCATTTGTTTAAAAATAATTATAATATACATATTTATTATCTTTTTAGTCTTTTCTGATTTTTTTATAATGTTCTTATATTTGTGAAAAATAATTAGTCAATTTAAACAAAAGAAAAACAAGAAATAATCAATTAAAAAATGAAATAAGAAAAATAGAAAGCAAACCAGGGGGGGTAGCCCCAATTTGGGAGGTAAGGCCTGGTAATCTGGCCCAATAAGCATGCAGGTCCATTGACTTTTGGTGTAGCGTGTGATACGTTTGACTCAAGTTCAGGGTGTTCTCCAATCCTGGCCCTTGACTAGATCTCCTGGGGCGCGTGGATGGTGATTGTTGAATGTGCATGGTGAACCTTAACGTTAAGCCTGCATGTGAATTTGATTTGAAAAATAATATAGCAAATATACAGACCTGGGACTTGAACCCAGGTCTTTGATGTTACCACTACGTATCCCTGCCACTGAATCACTTTGGTTTCAATTAATATATAATAACGCGTAAATAATATAAAAAGAAGATGCTAATGCCCTTGGAATTTCGCGCGAAGTTTGAATGGACCTATCACGTTTGGACACGGCTTCATCATCTTCGTGGTTCCTGCAACTAAAAGCATATGGCAACGGTTTGGCAAACGTTACCTAAGACCCTCTACCAAAAAATAGCGACTAGACCCTCGACGCTCATAAATTGAGCGCGAGGGTTGGAATCTCTCCGTCTAGGTACACTGAGTCCAATGGCCAAGGTCTAAAGCTGTGATTTTTCCTCTTGGCAAAAGCCCCAAAATTACAACCTGTAACCCTAGAAATCCGTCAATGGTGAAATTGAATATACAGCATATGAACGTAATTAGATCACATGGTTAGTTTCAAAACACTATTATAAACATGAATTAATGGACAAAATGCTGTAAAAACATGTAAATCATGATGCACGAGTTTGGAATTTTCTTGGTTCAGTTGGAGTCCCTTTTACCAATTCTTTATCTTTGAGTGAAGGTTAGGGATTGGAATATGTTCAGGAGATCACAAGGAAGCTATTGAGATCAGTCTCACGCCCTGAATCCACCTGCAACCTTGAAAACAGTTTTTGAGTTTTATGAGAAATTTTCAATTTGCCAATGCTTGTTTGGGCGCAGCTTGCAGTCTTGGATGCTTAGGGTTGTGATGCTGTGTATGTATAGAGTGATTTAGGTTAACAAAACTACACAAAATCTCAAGCATTGATGATTTTCACATATTTGATTTTACAAGATCTTTTTGAATATTTTTTTATGGTTTTTGTGCCAAATCTGATCAATTAGCATCAAATCCTTCCCTATTAGCATGTGCACGAGTTATAGAGTCCAAAGCATGCATAAAAAGATTTTTTAGGTTAAGGTTTATATTTTTCATGAATTAAAATGATTTAAATGAATATAAATTAATATTAATTCAAATAAATAATTAAAAAATATGAAAATACTTCCCTTTGGGCCTAGTGGTCGTGCATAGGCTTGGCATGAAGAAACTTGGAAGAAAAATAGGCCCATTTGCATTTTTAGGCCTTTTGCATCAATGTTGACTTTTCAAAATTCCTAAAAATTTCCCAACTTCCACAAGGCATAACTTGGTCAATTTTTAAGCTTTTCACATGTTTTTGGACATTTTGGAAAGTTCTTTGAGTCCTTTAACCAATGCCTTTGGTCCCATGTCATTTTGATTTACCAATCTCAAGTTATGGCCTTTGACTTAAAGTCACTTTTTGTTGACTTTTGAAAATGACCTATAATGTTGAAATTGATAACTTTTTGTGAGAACATTTCTTGGACTTGAAACATGAAGATGAATTGTAGGAAATGTCTTTCTCTTCAAAATGAGCTTTGGATGGAATTTTTCTGATAATCCATGTGAAAGTTATGCCCTGGTCAATTTCAGTTGACTTTTTCAGCTGTCCAAATATAGCAACTTTTGCATCTTTGATGATTTCTGAGCCAAATTTTGAGAATCATGATCAAGCATTGATCAAATGATGTTTGTGGCTTCAAAATGATATATTGACCAAAAATTTGAACTTTTGACTGTCAAATGACCATTTTGCCCCTACAGTTGACTGTAGTGCAATCTAGGGTTTTGACTGTGCAATTTTGAGCTGAATGCCTTGAAACTTGACATGAGGATACTTGACCATCTTTGTAGGCATATGGGACTTGATTGGGCCTTTGAAAAGTTCATTTGCTTGACCAGAACTCAAACCCTAGTTTTGACTGTCTAGGAGACAGTTGAGCTGCACAACCCTGGGGGAATTTTGTGACCTTGACTTTGACAATTCTTGATGAATATGGGAGGGCAAATTTTGGGGTACAACAACTGGCATGAGATGTTACTGTTTTCTCTGCACGGATATCGTACCACGACGCGTACTTCAACTGGAGAAACCCCATTTTCTTTGGTATATGGCATGGAGGCTGTTTTACCTATGGAGGTTCAGATTCCTTCCTTAAGGATTATGAAGGATGTTGGTTTAAGTGAAGACGATTAGATTCAGACCCGACTTGATCAACTTAATTTGATCAACGAGAAGCGACTTACTGCTGTTTGTCATGGTCAGACATATCAAAAATGGATGATCAAGGCTTTCAACAAGAAAGTCATACGTCAGGTATATCAAGTCGGAGACCTTGTAATCAAGCAGATCATCTTGCTGCAAAGTGATCCCAGGGGCAAGTGGACTCCTACTTACGAAGGACCATTTGTGATCAAGAACATATTTTCTGGTGGGGCAATGATTCTGACCACCATGGACGGCGACGACCTGCCGCACCATGCGAACGCAGATATAGTCAAAAGATACTATGCATAAAATGACCCGACAAGTTAAAAACCCGAAAGGGAGACTTGGGAAAAAATGGGCATCCCGGTGAATCGAAAACCCGAAAGGGCGGTTCAGGTAAAAATTAGGGATAAATAAAAAATCTGTACACCCGGAAAGTTGAAAACCCGAAATGGTGACTTGGGCAAAAAAGGGTTTCCCGGTGGATCAAAAACCCGAAAGGGCGGTCTAGGAAAAAGTTAGGGAATTAAAGCGTATGACTATGTCTCGTCGGATCAATTTAAGGACAATCTCTTCACCAACAAGCTCCAAGCTTCTGATCTATCCAATCATATGCGGACGAAGCAACGAATGGACAAGATACTCAGAGTTGTGAAGGCTATAGCAGAATGGGAACCCCATGGAATTGTTACACATAGCCATCTTTCTTTTTGTATAAATTTTTTCTCAATTTTTACGACAACATCCTCTTACTAGGATGACTGTCTCCTTTGTACAAAAATACTTACAAAAGTTAATACAAAAATACTTCAAAGTGCAGAAATTTGCTTGCCTTTCTTTTCTTTCTTACACTTATGTTTTATTTGAAAACGTCCAATGGTTTGTTAAATAGGCATATGCATTTGAATATAATCACTGCTTACAAATAAAACGAAATGAGAAAGGATAATTATTGATAGGTCGAAAGTATAGGAAAACGTCTTTAGGCTATTCCAGAAGAAATCCCCTGCAGTATGTCATTCAGATCCTCAACAAAGCTAAAACCTTGAAGTATATATCCCCAGCGGAGTTAAATTTCAAAATTCCCATCAGAGTTAAGTCTCCAAACTCTCGATCCCCAGTGGAGCCCGAAAACTTTGAACTACAGACCCTCAGCAAAGATGAAACCTTCTTCCCCAGTGGAGTTAAATTTCCAACTATCAATCCCCAGCAGGAACCATTCAGTTTTCCCCAATTTCCCCAGTAGGTTATCTTAAAAGTCTGAGAATCAACCAGATAACAGTTAACTTTTTGTCTTATCCCCGACTAGGATAATTACCCAGTAGATTGGCATAAAACCCAAGCTCCTGATTTCCCCGGCAGAATAAACACTCTCCCCACAGAGTTATTTCTTGGCAGAACGAAGATTCTAGTTCCTGTTTCTCCATTTGAAGCCTCCCAGGTTTTAATTCCCCAATAGAGGTCGTCGGATTTTTCCTTATTTCCCCAGGAAAGTCATGAAGGATTCTCACATCCCCACAGAAGTTATCAAAGTTTTGATAATCCCCGCAGGTTGCCCAGGATTTTCTATCCCCAACAGTAAGCAGCAAGGTTCTCTCATCTTCAACAACCAAAGATTTTTGGAATCCCCAGCATCGGTCAAGGATTTACTTTCCCCGGCCGCAATCAAAGATTTCATTATCTCTAGTTATCTAGGATTTATTTTCCTCAGCAAGACAGCTAATCAGCTTACATGCACATCCATTACATTCATATATCATGAACATTGATGGAACACATTTTATTGCATAATACATATCATGCAACATAACTTTGTGCTTTAGCTAACATTCTACCCTTTTCAGGATAAGATTAAAAAGCTATCATTAACAACTATTCAGAGATTTCAGATACGGTATGGATACACCCCCAGACACGGCGGTCATTCTATTACTCATTTAGAATTTCAAGTCAAGATACAATATGGATACACTCCAGACGTGGCGGTCATTTTATTACTCATTCAGACTTCAACAATCAGATACAGACTAGATACGCTCCAGACACAGAAGCCATTCTACTTCTCATTCAGATTTAACTATCAACTTCAAGCTCAGATACATTCCAAACACGGAAGTCATTCTGTCACTTGTCTGGATCCCAATTACAGTACAGATACACTCCAAACACGGAAGTCATTCTGCTACTCATACAGATCTCAACTTCAGATACAGTCCAGATACACTCCAGACACGGTTGCCATTATGTCACCCATTCAGAATTTATCCCCAGCACATAGATGCTCCTTACACAGATGTTTCTCTGTTACCCATTCGGAATATAGATACACTCCAGACATGGCAGTCATTCTGATATTCATTCAAGAATCAAATACAGCTACAACTCGGATACGCTCTAGACACGGACGCCACTCCCTTGCTCATAGGAACCCAGTCTCCAGATACAACTCAGATACATTCCAAATACGGATACCATTCTGATGTTCATTCTACTGATTTTTAACAAACAAGTTTTGGATGGCATCTCTAAGCCCATCTCCAGCAAGATTCTACCATTTCCAAATGGCATCTTTAAGCCCATTCCCTCAGCTACATTTTGACGAGTGCAAATTTACGGGCACTCTAGTGTCCAATCCTCTTTTACCTTCGAGTCACGAAAGGCAAACTTGCGAATCTAACTCTTCAGGTTCAAGAAGATTGAACAGGGGAAACTGTTGTACCCCAAAATTTTCCCTCTCTTTTTATCAACATTTCTCACCACAAGGCTCTTGGAACTCAAGATCAAGCTAGGGTTTGCTCTACTCAAGACATCTCCTTGCACTGATGACCTAAACTAGGGTTTGAGTTTGCACAAGAATTTTTGGACCTTCAATGCTCAAATTGACTTTCATACTTCATATTGGACTCATAAGTTTATCCATGCCATGTTTCAAGCCTTGAATCAAATATTTGCCCAGTCAATTGGACAGTTGACCTAGAAATCAGCTGTATTGGGGAAAAAGTCAAATATGGCCAATTTACAGTCAAACCTCATGAATTTTGACCCACATCAACATTATGAACTCATATGAACCATTTGATCAAGTTTGGACCACAATTCCACAAGAAATTTGATCAGATCACCAGAAGGGCAAAGTGGTCATTTTTAGGGTTTTGATTGTACAGAGGCAATTTCTGATTTTTGACCTAGCCAATGGAAAATAAGGTTCAACCAAGGACTCAAGGACTTAATGGCATCATCTTGACCTATTCAACAAGTTCAAAAGATCTCAAATGCATGGGATTGATAGATGATTTTTTCAGTCAACTGATCAAAATTTGACTGTACACTCAAAAGTCAAACTTTGACTTTTTGGTCAAAATCAAGTGCCAAGGGTTATTTTTCATCAATATGTGTCAAATTATGAAACTTGTTCATCAAGAAACCCAAAATTGCAAATTAGGGTTTGAAATTGAAAATTTTCATAACTTAGAATTTTTCTAAGTTATAAAATTTTCTTAATTTTTCCTAACTTTGTCCCACATTTTCACCATGATGCAAATGGATTCAAACAAAACTTACAACATGAAAGTTGTAGTCCTACACAAAGTCTACAACTTTTATTCACAAAGTTTTCCAAAAAGAAGCTTGGATCTCAAGTTATGATTTTTGGAACAAGGGTCCCTAAAACTTTTAACTTAGTGAAATAATGCCCTAGTTTAGGCAGGATTTTGACTCATCTTCTTGGCCATTTTTCACATTGTTCCACTTGGAATCTCAAGTTCCATTTCAAATATGGATTATATAGAATGTTGAAAGCTTTCCAAATTGTCCAAGAACTCATCAAACACATTTGTGGTTAGGGAGAATCGAATGCTTGAAGTTCGCCAAAACTCACTTTGTATCCATGGCAAAATCATGTTCACTCAAGTTGCATTTTCAAACTAGCATGCCTTACACTAGTTTTCAGGCCTCTAAACCATTTCACACTCCATAATTTAATGCAAATCCATTAGGCTAATACATTATCTTGGCCATTTGGACATTGTACACAAAACTAATCCCTAAATGGTAAAAGGCACATTTCCATTTTTACAAAAGTGTGCTTTATGTCAAACCAATAATCCTTGAGCATATAGCCAAATATCTTGCAGCTAAATAAATCCACTAATTAGAGGGGCCAAGAGGATTATATGCAGGGTGATAAGATGGCCTGTACAAGCCTGTAACCTGACTTCCATTTTTCTTGCTTCAAAAACAAGAAACTTGTCAAAATGCTTAGAACTTGAAAACCAGCAAAGATCAACTTACACAAACACTTCAAACATTTTTCTCACAACCCTTTGAGCTAGAAACACGAGTGCTTGAGCCCCAAAACACCCCATAGCTAGAAATCACACTTCTTTGGCAAAACAGGGCAGGTGCTGCAACTTGAGTTCCCCAGCTCATTTGGCTCGTGCGTTTTGCCCCATTTTGCTTCAAACACTTTCCATTCAACTCACTCAAGCTATCCCAAACCTCCATTACCAACTGTAACTCCATTTACAGTGTTCACCATTTTCATTTCAAGCTTGTGCAGGTTGAGTTCTATAGGCTGATTCAAGGACATTCAAGGCAAGCTAGCTATTTGAAAAGGACAAGTGAAGTTCAGGCAAGCTACCAGACATCTCAAAACTTGTTGAGAAGCACTGCATTTCCCTACACGAATCCAACTGAAATAGGTTTTTCTTCACTTTCTATCTCTCTATTTAGGAACATTTAGCCTTAGGTTTGTGAATAAAAAATGTAGTATTCAATGCCATGAAGCTGTACATATGCTCAGTTTTCATTTATATTAAGTGTGCTAGGAGAATTTCATCCATGAACATGCTGAAAAAACTAGGTCAGATTTTAGGGCCAGAGAAATTCTCTCTAGTCTTTGAGAGTTAGGATTAGTTGTTATATGGTTGGAATCGTCTTGAAATTCTCTACAAGTTTGATGTTGTATGTTTTTGCAATAGATCACGTATACAGGATATCCAAGTTTGTACAGGCGCGAGCGTATTTTCAAAATGTTGGAGGAAGAAGATGAAGTGGTGGGCTGGGCTTGGCCTGGCTCACTCTTGGCACCTCCCATTTTCATTTTTGCACCCCCTGGCCCAATTTCTTGTATTTTCACATTTTTGCATTTTTGTTTTCATTTCTGATTTTGTTTATTTATTTCCAAATATAAAAAATGCTTAAAAATATTTTCATAAATTTTTTACATTTATTTGGCATTTTATTTTAATTTTTCTAACTTGAAAAGTATTTAAATACTTTTATATTATTTATTAAGACTTAAAAATAATATGTAGTTTATACTTTTATTTTTGTTCTTTATTTTTATTCATACTAAAAATATTTTCTTGAATATATTTTATTTTTGTACATATTTTATTTTGTTTTGTACATATTTAATTTGATTAATATACACATAATAAATATATACTTTTTATTTTGTAAATACTGTAGAATAAAAAAATATAAAACATTACATTTTTATTTTTTATACTAAAAAATACTTTTTTTAAGTATATTTCATTTTGTACATATTAATATATTTTATTGTATATAAATAATATAATATGTTTATCTCTTAAAGAAATTAGGTTTTTTCCCTTAGACATTTAAAATAAATATTTTATTTATTTATACTTTTTTACATTAAAGATACTTTTACATACATAAACAAACAATTTTTTTTTTTGCATAATACATATTATTTAATATTTATTTATTTTGTTTAATTAAGTATTGTCCATTTAAATATTTATGCATTGTGATTCAATTTGGATGTAATAGTAAATTAGGGTTTATATTTCTTGTCAAATATCCCCCATTCAAAATTGTACCCCCATCCCCATAATCATGTTGTAATAGCTTAGAATTTTAAATTCTCGCACTTTACGCTTTCAATTATGCCATGATTATAGAATTAAGGTTTGTATGCATTATCCAAATTAACAAATAGTTTGACCTAATCAAAAACAAAATGCATGAAAATCAAACACAATGCACACTTACACCCCTAGGGCTACAATCCACTTGTTGCCTTCAAAAATGGGCCATGATATGCATGTTGGGTACTTTGGCAAAACAAAATCAAAACAAAAGATCATAGTCCCTCGATGACGCTATCTTGGTTGCCTAAACAAAAATGATCAAGTCCCTCAAGAAAATTGCCAAAGATACTTAACACAATCGTTATCATGGTCTGTACGATGACCCGCGCCTGTCCCGTTTAACATCCTAACACAAGGTTGTTTACCAAATGCAATGGTGAAACAACACTGTCAAAAGGGTTAAAAACATTAGGAAGGATCTTTGAGTACAATAAGGTAGATAGCTCTTAGTTACTTGATCAAAAGCTTGCAAAAACATCCTTTCTATTTTCAAACACACTGCACAACACAATTTCAAAACATTATCCAAATCAAACTTTCAAACATGGGAATCTTTTCAAAAGACAAAAACACCTTTGTATACATTTAAACAAGAATCATTACAAAGGTTGCCACAATGATGGCCTCTTTTCAAAACATCTTTCAAAAAACCACACACAAAGCACCATTTCAAACAATTTGAAAAGCAAAGCAAGTGATCTAAACAAGTAACTAAGAGCCCATGGATAACCATGGATGAAAAGGGTGCTTGCACCTTCCCTTTTCATAATCTACTCCCGAACCCAAGAAAACATCTCAAAGGTCTTTCCTGTGCTTTTTGACCTTTCCTTAGGATAAAATAAAAAGTCGGTGGCGACTCTTGCTAAACTGAAACATTTGCAAAACCTCAAGTCAGTTCTCCCACCGTATCACACCAACCCATAGCATATTTGCAACAAAAACCAACAATAACAGAATATAACAGAAAAATTCAACAGGATTCACACAGAAGAAAAAGGCAGGAGTTCTTACTCTCCTCTTCAACTTCAAATTCTCCCTGCACAATCATCATCTCTAAAATTCCCCTTCAATCTTTTACTTCATCAACAACACAACATCAAACAACGCTCTGAATAAGAACATATTGCGCGTATCAGAATCACACATCAATGCAACGAAAACTCAGAAATTGCAAAAGCAAAAAATCAAAGAAGAAGAGGAGAGAATAGAATCTTACCTGGCAATGGCTTGGTTCTTCAATTTTGGAGAATCACACCAAAACATCTCTGAAAATTTTCTCTGCTTCCTTCATCGTTCTTCAATCAGTTTCACAAGATTCTCTCTCATTCTCCATTTCTCTCCCCATCATAACCCTCAGTTCTGCACTTTATCACGCTTCATCAATCTTCTGCATATTACTTAACCATCTTCAGTAATCGCCACTTCTTCAACAATCTTCATCTCACAACCTTGACGAACCAATCATCATCCATGTTCTTCAGCAATCATCATTTTTCAGTTTCTGTATCTTCATCAACATCACAATTCATAATCAAAAACATCAGCATAACACTCATCATCACCAATATTACTATTGCTACATTGAAACGCAACCGAATGGAAAATTAGGGAGAGGTTTCAGAATCAGAAGCGGAATCACTATTACCTTTCGGAATCGAGTCTGATGGATCCATGACGAGGATGATGGAAGACAATATCGCGATGATGTTGAAATGATGAGGTATCCGCGTCGAAGACGATTGCGGGATCGCGAAGGAAATCGGAGTGAAAACAGGCCAAAACGGAGGGATGAGGAACCGAATAACTGCGGCGGTAATGTGCGATGTTAAATCAGAGAAGAAGAGGTTTGTGTTGATCGGAGCCACTGTGAATGAGCTTAAGCCGTGATGACTGAAGCCTGAGGCGGAGATGAGTGGCGAAACCGAATCAGAACGGTGTGAGAGGCAAAGGTCACAACGGCTGAAGCGGAAGAGCGGTGCGATTCGTTGAAGAAGAAGGAGTTTGGACGTCAATCTCAGAACCCTATATCCTTTCCCACACGCTGCATTTTCCCTTGATATCTTTTCCCTTTTTGTATAGTCGTATTTTAATAATGATAATAAAATGCAATAGTGTATAGTTTTTTATAAGAATGATTTAATGTATTAATTACTGAGATTAATTGAATGCTAGTGATGATGTATAGGTTGGGAAGAAATTCCCCTTTTTTTTTTGGGGAAATCCAGTGCAACAAAAATAGGGTTTGTGGATCTCCTTTGCTGGGATTTTGAGCCATTGTACTAAACCAAACACCCAGTTCTATATTATACATTCCTTCTGTTTAGAATTTGGATGGCTTTTCCTATTAATTTTTCTTTCCTTGATTTTTGTTGAAAAAATGCATGAGTAAAAATAGTAGGAAATGCTTAGTGATTTTAGAAATTATTTAGAATTTTTTACGATCAATTCTTGTGCTAATTTTTGGATCCTTACTTGAGATATCTTGATGCAATGTGTACATGATAGTGGCACTCAATCTGTGATACATGTTGGAATGATTGTGGGATAATTTCATTTGAAGAGTTTCAAGAATTTTAGGAGTGTGTGCAATCCTCATCAAGGAAATTCAAGGAGGTTTTAGTAGAGTTTTCCTATTGCGTGCATGGTTTCGAAGAGGCAACGGACCTTCTCCGTTTGCTATCGTCATAACTCTATTTTATTCTTCATTTCGACACTTTACCGCTTTCTAGATACCATGAGAAGTAGGAAATAAAGAGCGTGCGCTCGAAGTCGCTATTTAAAGACCTGTAGCAGGCATTCCGCACTTTATTTTCTTTATGTGTTGTACTTGTGTTTGTTTACTTTCTTGTTGATCGATGAGTCACTCAATTTAGCAATTGAGATCACGACTTCGCTCTCAGTGCATGCTCCCTATAGGATTTTATCGCTTTCCATTCTTTCTTGTTGATCGATGAGTCACTCAATTTAGAAATTGAGATCACGACTTCGCTCTCATTGCATGCTCCCTATAGGATAGTTTTTTAGACTTTTCTTTGATATGCTAACCTAGGCAGGATCTCTTTAGGTGTGCTTTTTTTGCTATCTTGCTTGCTTTTCCCTGTACATACCATGTTCCCTTAGGACGCGCTTGCTCCATTATGACGCAAGATAGACCTTAGATTGCAAACCATGCATGCTGACATTAGGTAGAAACTCCCTCTTTCATCCTTGACATAGGACTACCATTGTATGATAACATTAGGTTTAGAAACAGGCTAGTCTCCCGTAGACTCTTTTCTTCCCCTTTTTGCATCCTTGCATCTAAAACAAAAACTTCTCTTCTTACCAAATAAAAAACATGATAATCATAGTTAAACCCTTTTTCAAGGTAATAAAACAAAAACCAATTCAAACCTTTTGTGCGCTCGAGCACCTTTTCTCTAAAACCCTTTTCAGGTAAGGACATGATTGGTTTACTTCTGTGCCAACGCATAAGTCTCCAAAAGTCGAGCTGCGTCAGAAGGCGGAATTAACTTCGTCCATAAAAAACACAAACAAACAAAAACATAAGAGCCGAACTACGGTAGCTCTGATTCCTCAAAAATGATACGTAGGCATTGGGGTAGGGCCCAGGCGAGCACAATTTTATTTTCCCTACATTCTTTTCCCTTTTCGTTTGCATGCATTTTCCCTTCAGTAGTATAGTAAAGAGTAAGCATAGATTAAACACACCCATAAGATAGATAACAAGAGTGGATACCCTAGAGTACTACGGGTGTGTGGGGTGCTAATACCTTCCCCTCGCGTAACCGACTCCCTTACCCGATCTCTCGGTCGCAAGACCGTGACTTCTCCCTTCTCAGGTTTTCTCGATGTTTACCTTTCCCTACATGTGGGATAAAAGACGTTCAATGGCGACTTCATTGTTTGATGATTTTCAGCCGGTTGTTTCAAGTGTGAGGTTGGATTTTTCTGACGTACGAGCGGAGATGGAGTTTTGGACAGGATACTCCATCGTACTTGGAAAAAATCGGAGCTTTGAACTTATGAGGGATCACCACTCTCGATACCAGCCCCAGTTCTCCGAAATCCAAACCAGGGATCTTCTGAATCTCCATAGCACTCAGATGGTCTTCTAGCTGCTTGTACCTATCCTCAGCAGGAGGATATTGTTCATCGTCGTAATCAGAACCGTCTTCAGAAACTGCAGGACTAGGATCCTTTACCCTTTCTTGGTTCTCTCCATCTTTGGATGAGGAGGTCAAATCAGCTGGTTTTCTCAACCTTTCTCCGAATCTTCTACCCATGTTCAGAATACTGACCTTCTTCTTCTTCTTCTTCTCTTTCAGAATAAGGGTCTTCAGGTTCTCTTGCCCTTTAGCCAAGCTTAAGAACATCTGTTGGAATTGGGCGTTCTGCTCCTGAAGATCTTTGGTGGCTTGACCGGAAGACATTTCGTGCTGAAATAAACAACGAAGAAGATGAGAAACCTGTAATGGTACCTGTAATGGTGTGTATGATAATGGGATGTGCATGTAATGATTTCAAAGACTTTGGGAAATTTAAATTTGCAAACAAAAAAGAAACAAACCAAACTCTATTAGCTTTAAACTTTGAAAGGTTCAATAATTCCTTTAAGGCGTTACAAAGAAGTAAATAAAACAAACTCTCAAACTAGAAAAGAAAAATCAAAAGTCCCATGGATGCTTCCTCTTTGTGCCGATGTAGTCATTGATCACTCTTTCTTCCTCAAGCTGCTTGGTGAGCTTCAAAATATTCCTTTCTTGCTCATGGTACTTTTCCCGGTAAGTATCCCTCTCATTCTTCAGCTGAATCTAAGACCTCTACAACTCCCCAGGATCAGTGGGCATGTAAGGATAAAGAACCGTGTAAGGAATGCCCTCTTCATTGGTGGGCTCTATAATCACTGTCAATACGGCTTCATAGAGCATCCCAAGCTTCTAGGCACGAGCTCGGACCTATTGGAGGTAAGGATGCATCGGAAGGGAAGTCTTTGGTCCCAACTCTTGGGGGTCAGATCTGTTCACCATGCCCCAAGATTGTATAAACCTCCAACGGTGCTCCTTAATGTCCTCCTTGTAGTCAAATACAATGTCCTCAAGCAGTAGCTCATGGGGACAATCTCTCCGAGCACGACCAAATTGTCGCAAAGCTAGACAAGGATTGTAGGTTATACCCCCTCTAATTCCAAGCAATCGGACATTAGGATATCCCCCACAATGGTCAATAACGGCAACGTCTTCCATAACCCGAGAACTCCGAAGAATATCTGTATGGACAAGTGACATTATCCTGTAGGACCAACCCAAACATTCTTCGTTCTTCAACACAGACTTAGGGAGGTGCGAAATAAACCACCTCGATAGCAACGACATGCAACACATGAGAGTTCCTCTTCTTTGCACGGTACAAGTATAAAGGGCATGCAAGATATCACCCAGCAGGGTAGGCACAAGATTGCAAGAAAGGAAAATCTTGACAGTGTTCACATCTACAAAGGAATCCAAATTCGGGAAGAGAACCAAACCATAGATAAGGAGAGCCAAGACATCCTCAAAAGCCTGAAAATCCAAATTATCCCAGAATAGTTGAGCCTGGTCTATCAGAAATTTGGATAGAAAACCTTCGACCCTGCTTCGTGTTTCCCAATTGGATACTACGTCAGCCCGTTTCAAATGCAGAGCTGAAGCAATGTCTTCTGGTCTAGGAACTTCTTCCATACCTGTGAAGGGTACCTGTTCAAGGATGGATATGCCCAATAGGTGTGATAACTCTTCCAAGGTGGGAACCAGCTGGTAATATGGAAAGGTGAAGCAATGATGCACAGGATCGAAGAACTGGAAAAGTACACTCATCATCTGCTCATCAAGATTTGAAGTGACCAGGCTGAGAAGTTGACCGTGTCTCTTAATGAACATAGAAGTCTCAGAAACTCTTGAGGCTAACTCTTTAAGTTGAGCAGGTATTTGCACAAAGTTAACTCAGATGGTATTTCTGCACACAGAAGCCATAATCTGCAAAACAGAACAAAGATAAATTCCCTTGGTCTTTGAAATGGTTAGTATAATGAAATATGAATGCCATGTTATGATGCATGATGTCATGATAAAAAAAGCAGCAGGTATAGCAGATAACAGGCATGGCAAAGGCAAACAAGTCACACAAAGCCCTTAAGTTTAAGGCTTGCTTGAGGTCAAAGGTAATACCCTCTTGAAGTTAAGTTGGTTTCAACCTATCCTAGAAAAATTAAACCGGGTTCTAGAGGACCTCAATATCACTGACCATCCTCCATCGGTCATGGTTTCATCTCACGCAATCTTTTCTTGCAGCCGAAACTATCTCGAGAGTATGGTCTCAATGAGTGTAGCATCGAGTATCAACCAGTTCTCAGCTTTACACTGAGGCCGGCTATCTCACTACTTTCTAATGGCAAAGTTGGTCGATTAAAGGTTCTAAGGTCAGTTGATGCTTAACGATACCATGCAGCGGCCCCGTATCCTCCTCGTTTCTCCATAAGGGATACCGGTACCAAGCAATGTGCCACATCAATGTAGCTACTGCTTCAACTGTATCGGTCTAAGCCATACAGTTCCCTCACAGTTTATTTCTACTTACCTAAAAGGTGTCCCCAGATCCGGGTTAGGATCTATAGTAACTCCCAAACAAAACCCTTAAAAGTAAAGCAATCAAAGTAATCAAGAGAAGTAATTAATATGAACTAGATCCTAAGGTATACCCCACTTATTATTCCCCAGCAGAGTCACCAGTTCTGTGATACGGTGGCAGAACCGACTGTTTTGAAATGATGGTTTGCGTTTTGCATTTTTTGTTCACAAAATGTCGCGGTAAGCAAGAGTCGCCACCGACTTTTATTTCATCCAATCGGAAAGGAAAAAGTATAGACAAAATCCTTTTTCGAGATATTCTGAGTACGGGGGGTAGATTATAGAAAGGAAAGGTGTTAGCACCCTTTCTATCCATGGTTTTCCATGGGCTCTTAGGTACTTGCTCATCTTTTTAAATTTCTTGTGTATGTGCTTTGTTTTGAAAAGAGTTTTAACTTCGTGATAACCCGTGTATCAGTCCTCAAAGGTGTGACGAAGTTTGTTTTGAAAATTGTTTTAAAATGTGTAAGTGTGAAAAGTTTTGATTTGAGCAAGTACCTACTAGCATCTACCTACTTGAAGAAAGATCGTTTCTATTCTTGTTTCCTTTAGGCCGCACTATCCTACTATTGAGAAATAGGTAGCACCGTCGTTGGAGTCGTAAGGGTCAATTCGTAAGGGACGTACAATCGCTAAAGCAATGTTAGGACACCTTAGTAATAACCCTAGAGTCTTAAGATCATATTCGAGGCAACATTTCCGAGGCGACATTTCCGAGGAAACATTTCCGAACGGGACATTTGATCTTTGTTAGACAGGAGGGCAACCACTAAGACACCATATACTTAATGATCATTTACCGAAGGCAACCGAAGTGAGAGTATACCCTAAGAGTGATATGTGCGAGTGATTAGTTTCAGTTATTTATCTTTGCACGTTAGGGTTTTTCTAACTATATTAAATTATCATGCAATCTTGTCATACAATCCTATTAACATACATCTAGACAGTTAAATATTTGCGAGAATTAAAATGCGAGAAAGTAAACCTATGCTATTACAAGGCTTCGGGGAGGGGATTAATTACATAGCCAAAAACCCGCAAAAGACGATAAATAAAAGAAAGTCCTAGATTAAACTATTACATACCGTGGACAGTTACATCAATATTGCAAAAATAATAAACATGCGTGATGAATCGAACACAAGATAACTAGGGTTTTGACCCTAACTTAAACTTAATTGCGATTAGTTCAAAAAAAAAGGTTTTTTGTTTTGTTTTGTTTATTCAAGAAAATAGAGAAATTATTACATTAAAAAAAAAAAGAAAAGCCTAATTCTAATTAATTTTAATTTTAAGAAAAAAATTGAATTGATTTATTATAAAACCTATTTTTTGTATTTTTATTTTATTTAAGAAAGAAAGAAAGAAAAATTAAATCCAGAGTTTAAACCTAATTTGCTAATTAGTTTTAATTAAAAACAAGTTAAAATTTCCCTAAATTAAATTAAACTAAATTAAATTAAATTTGATAAAAAAAAACCTAATTCTAATTTTTGTGAACTCTTGATTTTATGATTTTATGAAAAAAAAAAGATTAATTTTGTTAATTAAAATAATTAAGCAAAATAATTAAAAGAATTAACAAACAAAGAAAATACAAAAGTGAAGAGATGGGCCTATGGTAAATAGCACACCGGGGGGTGCAAATATGATTTTCTGGCCCAACAAGCATTAGGCCTGGTCTATGCACATGATCTGGTATGGGCGTTGACTAGAGTGTATGGTAGACCTTCAATGCTGGCACGTTGGATCTGGCTTGCTGATGATCTGATGGTTGGATGCTGATGATGCATGGTGGACACATGGGATACTAGCGCATCTGATCATGTAAAGAAAAATAGTATGAAGCAAATGTTGGGACCTGGGGATCGAACCCATGTTCTTATGCATTCTTCCCTTTCACACTTGCCAACTGAGCTAGCTGATTTAGTTGTATGTATAATCAAAACCAATTATAATATAATAAAAACAAAACATTGAAACTCAAAATGCATGAATATTCAAATCACCCAACCAGGGGGTGTCACACATCCATCTCCTTCCTCCCAACCGTCGTGTTAGGTTTTGTGACTTTTACCTACAGACACCAAGTGTAGGTATAGCCCCTGTACATTTCAAAAATCCTGTACGCGCATGATAAATGAAACCTAATGGTACCAATCAACTCGTTTCAATCTCAGGAGCATCATGGTACCATTATCAACGCCCAATCTCTCCTGCATAAAAAAACCCTAAAAACAACGAACAAACCCTAGCCATGGCATCTGCATATACAGGCGTTAAAAATGCAATTGAATCATGGTGTCACGTTGCAAACATCTCAAAGGTTATAAATATGCCAATCAAATATGCTAAATATGCAAGAATTAGTGTATTCGATTTCAAGAAATCAAGCAAACCGTATGAACGTTGTAGGGTGATTCTCAGTGTCCCAGGCCCTGCCAACGATCTTGTTGGCTTCAGGGATGATCCAAGAATATGAATTGCTCTTTTGAAGCGCTTGAAACGACCTACAGAGCAAGATTTGATCATCACTTTTCTTTGAAAAATTTGAACTTTTCCTCTGCCTTTTCACGCTTCCAACCCTTCTTCTCTTGGTCTGCCTTTGTTCACTATCTATAATAGAGTTCGTTAGGGTAAAAATTTGCATCAAATCTTTGCTATTTATGAAGATTGACCAATGATTTATTCCTCGCACCAAATCTTTCCAAAACAAGCATTTTCAATCTTTTTCTGTCCATATGAAGCCTTGCACGATTTGATCTTGTCACCAGTTGTATAATAACTCTAATCATGCACAAAATCTCAAGGTTTAATTGATTTTTGATATTTTATATTGATTTTATTTGATTTAAATGAAATAAAATCAAAATAAATAACAAAAATAAAATAATGACAAGTGGAAGGGATCATGGGCCGTGGATCACATTACAAACTCAATGCAAGCATAAAAAGTTAGGCCCATTTAGCAAAAAATGCAATTTTGGACACATTTAACTTTTGGCAATTTTGCAAAAAGGGTCAACTTGTACAATGCATAACTCTCTCAATTTTGACCCTAGAGAGGTGTTATTAGACTTTTTAGAAATCTTAGGATGTCCTCTAAGAAATCCTTTTGGTCTCATCTCAATTGAGTCTTCCATGTTCATGTATGAAGCTTTGACCCAAAAGGTGTTTTTGTTGACTTTTCAAAATGACCTATAATGTCAAAATTTATATCTTTTTGTGAGTGAATATTTTGAACTTGGGAGGTGAAGATTAATTGTAGGTAATTGCATCATCTTGAAAATTAGCTTTGGATGGGTCATTTCTGATGAAGTATGAGAAAGTTATGCTTGGTCAAAGTTGAGTTGACTCTTCCTACAAAACCCTAATTTAGCAACTTTTGGGTTTTGATGAATTGTGAGTAATCCTTGATGAATCATGATGAAACCTTGATAAAATGATGAATGCTACTTCAAAATGAGGATGTTGACCAAAAATCTTGAAGTTTGACTATATGGGGGCCACAATTGACTTTTGACCTAGCACAGTCGATTTCTAGGTATTTGAGCAATTGACTGAGCAAACTTCCTCTGCAAGGCTTGAAACTTGACATGGATGATCTTGAGAACATAATAGGACAATGGTGAGAATTTGGTATCCTTTGGACTCAAGCATCTTGATGCAAAATAAAACCCTAATTTGAGGTAGACTGTCTTAGGAGAGAGTTTGTCTGGTCAACTCTTGGACCTCCTTGAGCAATTTGAGGACCTCACTTGACATGTATTGAGAAATATGGTAGGGAAAATTTTTGGGTACAAGAAAAGGTACCGTTATCAAAATTTCACTAGGCAACTTACCTACGATTCATATCCAAGGCCTAGTCATCACCAGCCTCCAGGAATTATACTTTCAATTATCAAATTCAAACTTTTCAAATTGAAACCTTTTGAAAATTCAACTTCATTTGGTTATCAAGGTTGGTTGAGAACAAACATAATCGACTTCATCAGTGAAACTTCAGTTTCAATCTTCAAACCTAGCATTATTCATGCTAATCAAAGTCTTGGTTGAGAACAGACACAACCGGTAAGCTCTGATCTTATCTTTGGTTTAGTTATCTAAGATTCAATTATCAAAACAATTTTCAAATATCTAACTCGTATTATCTATCCCCTAGGTTGTGGTAGGCATGCGAATTATCAAGTTTGTGTTACTTATCCTCAAGGTCATGATAAATACATAAGCATATCCTCGTGTCATTTATCCTCTAGATCGTGATAAATGCATAAGTTTATCCCCGTATTATCTATCCTCTAGGTTGTGGTAGGTGTAATACGGTGGGAGAACTGACTTGGGTGTTTTGAGTTTTATCGCAATTGTTGCGGATAGTAAGAGTCTCCACCGACTTTTCTTTTATCCAATAAAGGAAATGGTTAAAAGAACAAGAAAGACCTTTTGAGATATTTTCTTGAGTTCGTGGGGTAGGTTATGAAAAGGGAAGGTGTTAGCATCATTTTCATCCATAATTATCTATGGGATCTTAGTTACTAGCTCACTTTGAAATGCTTTATTTGAAATGTGTTTGTGGTTGGTTTTGAAAGTATTTTTGAAAAGTGCCTTTGTTTAGGAGAACTTTGTAATGATCCTCGTCTCTATAAGAATGCATACAAAGTGTTAACTTTTGAAAATATTTCATTTGAAAGTGTTGGTGTGTTTGAAAGATGTTTAGAAAATGGTTATGAGCAAGCAACTATGAGCGTTCTACCTACTCAAAAAGTATTTGTTCATTTCCTCCTCCTTTATATATTTCTATCTTACGATTGATTGGTAAGAAGCCCTATCATTGGATGTGAAGGGACAGGCGTGGGTCATCGTATAGTCATAGAAAGCAATATTGTAGGATACCTTAGCAATTTTTGTAAGGGTCTAAGATCATTTACGAAGGCAACATTTGAAGGGTCATCTAGGGACTATGATCTTGTTTTTGATTGTTTTTTGCTAAAGTATCCCATGTTTGCGTAACATGACTATTTATCTTAGGCAACAAGTGAGGTTAACCCTAGAGGTGCAAGTGTGCAAAGTGTTTCTTTTCGTGCATTTTTGTCTTGAATTAGGGTTTTCTACTTGTTGATTTTATGTCTTGCCATACCAACCCTAATTACTAGCATTTATATTGAAAGCAATAAATTGCGAAAATGTAAAATTCTACACTATTACATCATTTGGGGATGGAGATACAAATTTACAAATGGGGGAATCAAAGAAATTAAACTTAATTACTATTACAACCATATTGAATTATTTCAAGAATAAAATGTAGAAGAATGTAAAGATAATGTACAAGGAGAAGTCAATTGTTTTTGTTTGGTTTTTTGTCATGAAAAAGTTTTTAACCTATTTAAATTAAAAATAAGATAATTAATTAATTTTAAGAAAATTAAAACTAGGTTAATTAAAAAAGAAATTAGATTTGATTAAGAAAACAATTTTTTTAGGGTTTTATGAAAAGGTTTTAATTTAATCAAACTAGTATAAAAGTTAATTAATTAAAGAAAATCTAAGTTCTAAATTTATTTTAATTTAAAAAATAAAATAAAATAAATCTAAGTCTAATATTAATTTTAAATTAAGAAATTAAATTAAATTTTTAGGATTGTTGGGTCATATCCTTCAGAGTTGTTATGGATTATGTTGACACTTTCGTCGAAAGAGAGAGGAAGTTGAAAATCTTCAACCATGGTTTTGGTTTGAGGACACCTGATTGCAGTAGCAATTAATGTTGGAGTGATGGTAACGTTGTTATCAAAGAAGGATGAGAGGATTGAGTTACCGTCTATAGAGGCGTACAACCAAAATTCCTTGACATGATAAGGATAGACGCGTCCATGAAGCATGGCAAAGTAGTTAGACCAACCATGTCAGATGATACTTTGGTTAAGACCAAGTTCATCAGATATTACCCTGGGAACATTTGGACGAAGTTCCCAAACAAATTCAAGAAGATCCTCAAAACCAAGAAAGGTTTTAGATGTCATTAGAAGAGGATAGAGATATTTTAGGAGATGAGAAAAAAATGATCAAGAGTATTTATGAAGAGGCTTTTAAGGGATGGAAGAGAGAAAGAACATACAGGTTTTGAATTATGAGCGGATAGCTAGAGGTATGGAGACTGATAACATATAGAGAAAACTTATGGATAAGGAAGTATCTACAAGTTCCAAGATGAGTAACAAGGTCTATCTAAAAATATATATACTCTATATTTTTAGGGGGAAGGATGCTACAAAGGTTAGACTGTTTAATTGGATTCTTAGTATTTGATAAGGATTATTTGGTAAAATATTTTTTACCTTGGAAAACTTCTAACGAGAAGGAGAGAGAGAAAGGATAAATGGTTGTCAGAGATAAGCTTGGGCTAAGAACTAGCAATATTAATTTCCCTATGAAAACCAATTGATAAACAGTTTTTAAAGTTATATGAGAAGGATATTTAAAAATACTAATATCCTAAAAGATTATACTTCATTAGAAAGCATGTAAATTCTAACCTAGTGTACTTTTAATGTAACAAGTTTACCTTAACTATTGATCTTGTTTCTGATTAGCCAGTTTGTTGCGCACTTCTTATAGTTTACAACTCATTCCTTGTCCTAAGATGCTTCTTCTGAACTTCATGTTTCTTGTGCTGTTAGTGGCTTTGAATTCTTCAGATTTTCTCTCAATCCATTCTTCTTCCTTTTAGCAGATATCTTTGAGTAGCTATTCCTTCTTCTGAGGTTGACAAGAAGAATCTTCTGGTTAATAATCTTCTGATTTCTTTACTTCTTTTTCTTCAATAGATAATTCATTTTCTTCAAATTCTGAAAGTGGTTTCCATATACTTTCTGAGTTGTCTTTGCTTTGATTTACTCCTTGGTGAATGGTATTTTCTCTTCTTGACTTCCAATTCTTCTGCGCAACACTTCTTAGAGTTCTTGGTGGCTCTTCCATATGTAACATAGATTAGATCCATTTCATCTTGCAGTGGTTTGTGATTTGGATGACAACTTTCATTGGAGAGTTGAAGTGTTAAATGTTGACCTTTGCGTCTGATGGAAAACTTATGTTGATTGAGAAGATAAATCCATTTCCATCAGGTACTTGAGCCTTCAGAATCCTGAGAACTTATTTCAGGAATTTCTTCTTCAAATTTTCTGATTCTAGCGCAGAGTTTTGAATCCTCTGCAGAACGGGCTTTAAATCAGAAAATATTTCTATCATTTAAGTAGAAGAGAACAACAAAATTTTCTCTAACTGGATCTCTCTACATGGGTAAGTGTTTGATCTTAAATCAATAACAAAGTCAGGTTCTGATACCAATTAAAGGTAGATAAAACACAAGAAAGAGAGGGTTTGAATTGTGTTCATAGAAAACATTCCCCATTAAAATTCTAAGCACTTAAATAATAATAGCAATAAAGATAATGAAGATAAAGGACACAAGTATCTTATCCAGGTTCTCTGTTAAGTAGGCTACTCTTATCCATCCTCGCAAGGATGATTTTTCCTTATCTAAGGACTTAATCCATTATAACCAAACTGATTAAAATCGCACAGGCAACTGTCGGTGACTAACATCCAATGACACATTCAGGGATCCAAAGTGGATATAACATTCATTGACCCATAGAATTTGATTCCTTAGAATATTCTACCAAGATTTCCTTGCAATGATATCCATCGGGGATCTCACAAGAGTCTGACCTTCACTCGGTCCTCTTTGAGATATGACTACCATTGACTATACAGAATTTGATCCTGCAAGATCTCTTATTAGGATTTCCTATAATGACTGCATCCATTATCTTCTTGAGATCAGACCTTCACCCAGTCTCTCAAGGAACTAATCAACAAAAGTTGATGGATTTCTTTTGTTTACATGAATGCTTCTTCTAAGCAGATTACTCTAGTGTTCATTATAATGTCCAATGTTCCACAAAGATTTATATGATCAGAAGTTTGGTATCATCTTGCAGTGTTCTTCTTCATCTTCTTTGAGAAAGCTACGTGTAACAACTCCTTGCTTCTTTTGTGATCTACAAAGATGTATGTGATTGGAATTTGAGTAACATCTTGCTGTCTTCTTCTTCTTGAGCAAGCTATGAGCAACAACTCCTTGCTTCTTCTATTACATCCAAGATGCATATGATGATAGTTGAATGCCATCTTGTTGAAATCTTCTTTCTTTCTTTTCTATCTTCTTTTTGGTGGTCTCCAGTATGCATAGCATTGCAACTTTAACATCTTCAGAGTTCACTGCTTTCCTTCCATATGATGAAGCTTGTTGGCCAATGGCAACGGTTAAATTGCTAACCAACAATTTATCTTTTAATCTTTGATCTTCTTTTATAGCCCTTGACAAAGAGAGACGTTTTGAGGATAGAACAGACTTTTCCTGCACCAACGTTAGTTTCAAATGGATAGAATAAGGTGTAAGAGTTTAGACAATATAAAATAATATTTATGTATCCTATCATTGTTCAATGATGGCTTTCCACCTTTTTATCTGAATAATATTTTTCTATTAAGCTTGTAAATAGAGATTCGTTAAGTAAACAAAGTTAGTTGTAAATCCAGCTGTTTGTTCCCAATAGTCACAATGAGAATGGTTTCAATACTGTATAAAGGATTGTCCTTACGCCATCCTAGAGGGTAGAGGTCACAAACACTTTATGTACCTTTTTCACAACATCACACGTTAACCATTTGAACTTTCTTCTTATCTTCAGAGGATTCAGATATTTGAATGTTGAATGTTGAAGCTTCTTATAGAAGAATCTTTCTTATGAGCCTTAGAAACTAAGTCTTGGAGTCTTCAAAACTTGTCACATAGAACCTTGTTCTTAAGAGTCTTCAGGACTTGGTTGTAAGAACTTTCTTTTCTTCAGATCATCAGAACTTGTTCAGTAGAACCTTGTTCTTCACAATCTTCAGAACTTGTAACACATAAGTAAAGCTTTAGAAGGCCTCCAAAGATAAATCACAAAGCCACAATCAGAACTTCTTATATTAACGTTCCTACGTAGATGACATGATAACCCGATCACAAACTGAAGAAGAACACCTTGATCACTTGCAAAAACTGTTTGTCAGGTTGAAGGAGTACAAGCTATGACTGAACCCAAACAAGTTCACATTCGGAGTCCGGTCCGGTAAACTCTTAGGTTTCATTGTCAACAACAAAGGCATCGAGGTTGATCCTACCAAAGTCAAAGCGATACAAGAAATGCCTGCTCCTCGCACTGAGAAGGAAGTCAGAGGTTTCTTGGGATGCCTGAACTACATTGCTAGGTTCATTTCTCACCTAACATCTACTTGTGAACCAATCTTCAAGTTGTTGAAGAAAGATCAAGTAGTTAGATGGAATGATGACTGTCAGATTGCTTTCAATAAAATCAAGGAGTATTTGCTAGAGCCTCCTGCCTTGATGCAACCAGTCGAAGGAAGACCGCTAATCATGTATCTGACCGTCTTAGAGAACTCAATGGGGTGCGTATTGGGGCAGCATGACGAGTCTGGTCGAAAAGAGCATGCTATTTATTACCTGAGCAAAAAGTTTACCGATTGTGAAACCAGATATTCACTGCTCGAGAAAACTTGTTGCGCTCTGGTATGGGCTGCTCGCCGGCTAAGACAGTATATGTTGACTCATACCACTTTGTTGAAATCTAAAATGGATCCGATAAAGTACATCTTCGAGAAGCCTGCTTTGTCTGGGAGGATATCTAGATGGCAGATGATCCTAACAGAATATGACATACAATACACGACCCAAAAAGCTATAAAGGGCAGTGTGCTAGCTGATCATATGGCCCATCAAGCTGTAGAAGATTATCAATCCATGAAGTTTGACTTCCCTGACAAAGACATCATGGCATTGGACAATGTTGAAGAATTCAGGCCATATGACGAACTTGAACAAGGATCCCGATGGACTCTGTACTTTTATGGGGCATCCAATGCACTTGGTAACGGTATCAGTGTTGTACTTATATTGAAATTCTTGCTACAGATACTCAATGTCACGTTCAATGTTGTGACACCGTATCTGACTTTCTATAAGACAGTAAATACAAAAACAGTAAAGAACACAGTCAATTGTTTACCCAGTTCAGTGTGCAACAACACCTACTCTGGGGGCTACCAAGCCAGGGAGGAAATCCACTATAAGAGATGTTAATTCAGGAATAAACCAACTAGTTTATCTCCTTCACTTAAGACCTACCCAATGCAATTTCAATCTAAGTACAACTTAAACCTGAGTTCCTACTCACTCCCCCTCAATCACAGCAGTGATACATAAAACAATTTGACTAATGAATTGATGAAGACACTCTTCAAAAACATACACTTGATTAAGCTTCACAGCTTTTTAATCAAGCAACCCAACCACTCTTGCTTCACAGCTTTGAGTGATACACACACCTAACTTGACTCTGCTTCATAGCTTTAGTCAAGAGACATACAAACACTCTTGCTTCAAAGCTTTGAGTGCTACACAACCCTTACAATTAAAAACCTATTCCAAGTCACTTATCACAATGATAATTGCTTGGATTACAATAGTTAAAACTATACAGCTTCTAAATGATCTTCTGTCAACAAGGGATAACTTTCAAAACAACAGCTCTGTTGAATATATAGCAGCTGCATCTTCAGTTAGGGTTTCCCCAAAAAGCTAGGGTTAATTCCATTTGACCTTAAGACTAGGTCACAGGACTTTATCAACCAGGTTAGGGTTGAGCTAGGTTAACCCAAAGAAAACGCAGGATTCTGTTCTGGAAAGACTGAGTCATTTTCCTGAAAAAACTCAGAATTAACCAAACTGCAAACCTGTTAGTTCAGAACAGGATGTCTTAACATTTGTTATGACATCTGAATTCCTGTTTACTGATTTTGGTAAATGTGATCATTTTGCAAAATGCTCAGATACACACTCATAAACATCAGTACCTGTATGACAATATTTTTCTGCAAAGGTACCTAATAAATCTGTACCTAATAAACTAGAATGTTATGACATCAGTCATGACATTCATACACCTGGTTTTGCCAAAAATGCAAGCCAATACCTAAACAACTACAAACTCCCCCTTTGGCAGATTTTTGGCTAAAGCCCCTAAGCAATCAGAGATAGATAGCAGCAGAATAAAAATGACTGCAGAAAAATGGAATGTCAAATAAAGTATCACAATATATCTCCCCCTCTTTAGCCACAAATGGGCCAAAGATACATGTTCATAAAAATTATACTTCCAAACTCCACCAGGGACCAGCATCACCACCACCAATCAGCAACTCCACCAAACAGCAACCAACCTTTAAGCACTGTCATCAGACTCAGAGGAGCTAGTTTCTTCAGTATTGAGATGACCTTCAGCTTCTACACCCTCTTCCCTTCTGTTTCCTTCAGCTTCCTCCTTTTCTAACCTGGCAATTAGGATTTCTAGGGTCTTTTTCCTAGCTTCCAGCTCTTTGCAGGTCTCTTTTAATACAGCTATGACATCAGATGTCTTGGACTGGATCTTCATAGACGATGTCTCAGCTGATGTTATGAAAATATCAGGAGCATGAGATCCCTGAAACAGTTTGTAGTGCAACCCAAGGGCAGGAGCTCTTTTGCAAGCTGTATCTCTTGCCACCAGGATATCAGGGTATTGTGCAAGGATAATTCCACAAAGGAGGGAGGGAAAGGCAATTGGTCCTTTGACAGCATAACTACCAGCATGTTTTAAAGTTTGTTCAAAAATATACCTGCCATAGTCAAAAGCAGTCTTGGTTCCCACAACATAAATAAATCTCCCCAATCCTGTGGAGATAGTTGATTTATGGTTTGTAGGCACCCAGTTGGCTGCACCAATCTTGTGCAGGATGGAAAATTTCATGCTAAGTTTGCTGGCATTCAGCTTGCCTTTCAAGGGCCAGCACTTCACTTGCCTTGCTGTGATGGTTTGACAAACTTCATTGTCAGTGACTTCCAGATCAGGACAATCCTCATTTGTTCTTCCAAGAAATTTGTTAATTTCTGATGGAGAGAAATTAACCCTTCTTCCTCTAACAAAAACACTTTCAAAGTCAGCTGACCTTCCATCAGCACAATCATTAGACAAGTTAACTATGAACTCCTTGACCAGATTTTCATAACACTTGTTAAATTTTATCACTGTCTTCATCAGTCCAGCATTCTTGATCAGGTCCATGATGTCTTTGCACTCCATGGCATCATTATTTAGCTCTCTTTCTAAAGCTATTCTCTTTAAGCAAACATACTTCCATCTGTTTGCATTGTCAGGATGATGAAAAGAGATGTTGTCTGTTGGGACTTCAGGAACTCTAGCAATTTTGTTGGAGGGGAGCTTCCTTCTGATAGGAATTTCTTCAGCATCAATCTCAAACTCTGATTCCTCATCAGAATCATAATATTCAGGTTCTTTTCTCTTCTTTGAAATTGGTTGTCTATCAGTATGCACCTGGGCTTTCACCTTCCCTTTGGACTGACCAGTTTTCACAGATTCTACCCCAGCCTTGCCTTCAGCCTTGGATTTCTTAACAGCAGGTTTATCTTTAGACACACATTTTGCATCATTCTGATTACCCTTTCTTTTCATCAATCTCCTAGCTATGCTAGGGTTTACATTGGCAATTAGATCATTATCTGAGTAATCCTCATCCACATCAATGATAGGTGGATCAACAGTCTTTTCTGAAGGGTTCTGAATGTTGTCATTTTGTGTCACAACATTCTCAGAGACATCTACATTCTCAGAGACGTCCACATTTGGGCTTCCTGATTGATTTAAAGGGACAGAAATCCCCGGTACAGGTTGGTTTCCGCTTAGTATACTAGTAACAAGCCTGGAAATAGCTTGATGAACTTGAACTGATCCTTCTCTATTTGGTACAGAAGAAGAAGGATGAGAAGGATTACCAGAGGGTGCAGCTTGAGCTCTTCCTGCATGTCTAGTTCTCAGCTTTTTGACTTTGGCGGGGTCAGTTGCCATCTCTATGAGAGGAGTGACCTCAAGAACTTCAAATTCTATGCATGTGGTGATTGCTCTAGAGTCTCGGTCAGATGATGAAGATGATGAGGATGATGAAGTCGCCTTGGTTGAAGATGATGTCTGAGACATTTTGATTGACTTAGATCACCAGTAGCAATTTGAGAGAAAATTTTGATTGAGAGAAGGGAACATGTTGCAAAGTCGAGAGAGGTAGGAGGCAAAAGAGAGTCTTTTCAACTTCTTAAGTATTTTGAAAGAATTTGGAAAACATATGATTAACCCACTAAAAATATACTTAACAAAATTAACTCCTTCAACCCTTGTTTTAAGCAAAATTAATTGCTATAATTTCTCATGTTGGCAAATACCCAACCTGCCCCTCAAGTTTTCAAGTTTATTTCCAACAAGAGCCTTGGTAGAGGAATCAGCCAGCTGAAGCTTAATGATACCATGTTCCAGTTTAATTGACTTCTTCTCTACAAAGTCAATGTGCTTGGTCCTGCTATGCTGAATAGGGTTCATGGAAATATTGATTGTATTCAGATTGTCACAATATAATGTCACAACATCTTGTGAGACATTATACTCAGTGAGCATCTGTTTTGTCCAGATATTTTGAGAACAGTTATTCCTAGCTGCAACCATTTCAGCACAGAGTTGGGAAGGCATTCTTTTGACATGAATCATAGTTCTGGTTGATTCTTGAATGATCTTATTTTTCTTTTTGTCTACTCCATTTTGATGGAGAGTTATAGGAGAAGAGACTTCACGACTCATTTCTTCAGGGAAACAGAATTTATTAGACTTGTTGTTTCCAACATCCTTGTCATGATTACTTCTGGTTCTGACAACACATCCTTCTTCAAGTTTATTCACCACATCATAGACATGTTTCTTTTTACCAAGCCTTTCAATTTTAAGTTCACCACAAACCCTTCTTTTATCAATTTGTAGTTTTGGAGTCCTTCTGACTGCTTCCATAGAGATAGCTATTTTCATTCTTCTTAGATGAAGATGACCAAGCTTATGGTGCCACAGTTTCATCTCATTTTCTTCTTTGGTAATTGGACACATAGTGGAGTTATTAGTGTTCTCAGGCTGCCACAAGTAACAGTTATCTTTGGATCTGATTCCTTTCATTACAACTTCTAGTTTTTCATTAATTACTAGACATTCAGATTTTGAGAAGTTGACCTTGAATCCTAGATCACACAATTGACTGATACTAATGAGATTAGCAGTCAGCCCTTTTACCAGCAGTACTTCACTCAGACTTGGAACTTCAGGGCAGTACAAATTACCAACTCCTTTGATTTCACCTTTAGCACCATCTCCAAAGGTCACATAACTAGTGTTGTGAGGTTTAACATGATTGAGAATGTTATTTATTCCAGTCATGTGTTTAGAACACCCACTGTCAAAGTACCAGCCTTCCTTTGCAGACACTCTCAGGGAAGTGTGGGCTATCAGGGCGGTAGCCTTTTTCTTCTAGTGAGGAGTATGTGGTACCCTTTTTGACTTAGGTTTAACACCTGAGTTTTGATTAGGGTATCCATGCAATTTGAAGTAGAAGGGCTTTATGTGTCCATACCTCCCACAATGATGACATCTCCATCTTTGGTATTTTTTCTTCATATATTTCTGTTTCTGATGTTGAGAGTTGTGTTGAGACATCTGTTTTGACAATTGTTTAACAGGCCTGATCTTCTTGTCTGCACCAGATTTCTTAGCTTCCACAAATCCTAGTCCAGATTTGTTTCCCACATTTTGTCCAACTTGAAGAATCTCTTCCAATTTATCTGTTCCATTGGTCAGCATCTTGACAGATTTGGTCATTTGGTTCAGTTGTGAGTTCAGCAATTGAACTTCCCCTTCTAGATGACTTATAGTTTCAAGATCTGCCTTTTTTTCAGCCTCCAGCTTTATAATGAGTTTTGATTGTTTCTCATTCTGCACACAGACTTCAGCACTTCTGATACACAATTTCTTGTAGGTATCAGCCAGTTCTTCAAATGTCACTTCTTCATCACTGGTGTCACTTTCAGATGTACAAACACCAGTTAGAGCAGTAACTAGTTTGGCAGATTCTTCTTCAGAATTACTTTCTGAATCACAGTCAGACCAAGTAGCAGTCATTCCTTTCTTTTGTTTCTTGAGAAAGGTTGGACATTCAGCTCGAATATGCCCATATCCTTCACAGCCATGGCATTGAATTCCTCTCCCTTGGTTTCCCTTCTCTTCTGACCTTGGTCTTCTGCTGGAACTGTCAATGTCAGAGGGAATGTTATGAACATTAGACCTTGACTTTTGATCTTTTCTTTTGATGAGTTTGTTGAACTGTCTTCCAAGCATGGCTATGGCTTCTGAAATATTTTCTTCTTCATCCTCCTTGTTTTCAACATCAGTGTTGGATACAAGTGTTATGCTCTTGTTCTTCTTGTCACCATTATCAGTGATCCCCATCTCAAAAGTCTGGAGAGACCCAATAAGTTCATCCACTTTCAACTTGCTGATGTCCTGGGCTTCCTCTATGGCAGTTACCTTCATTGCAAATCTTTTAGGCAAGGATCTGAGAATCTTTCTCACCAGTTTTTCTTCTGACATCTTTTCTCCCAGTGCTCCTGAGGTGTTGGCAATCTCCAAGATGTTCATGTGAAACTCATGAATGGTTTCATCTTCCATCATTTTTAGATTCTCAAACTTGGTAGTCAACATCTGAAGCCTTGACATTTTTACTTTGGAAGTGCCCTCATGAGTAGTTTTGAGAGTGTCCCAAACTTCCTTGGCCAGTTCATATTGATGTACTAGTCTGAAAATGTTTCTATCAATTCCATTGAATAAGGCATTTAAAGCTTTGGAATTTCACAGGGCTAACCCATCTTCTTCTTTACTCCAATCTTCCTCAGGCTTCAGACTGATTGTCCCATCTTTCTCAGTTATGGTGGGATGGTTCCATCCTTTGTCAGCAGCTCTCCAAGCCTTTTTGTCCAGAGATTTTAAGAAGGCAATCATACGAGGTTTCCAGTAGTCATAATTAGTTCCATCCAGAATGGGTGGTCTATTTCCAAAAACTCCTTCTTTGTCCATAGTGCCAGAAAGTGATATCCCTAGATCTCACCCAGTAATACAGGCAGGGTGCCTGCTCTGATGCCAATTGAAATTCTGGCTGCAGATACTCAATGTCACGTTCAATGTTGTAACACCGTATCTGACTTTCTATAAGACAGTAAATACAAAAACAGTAAAGAACACAGTCAATTGTTTACCTAGTTCAGTGTGCAACAACACCTACTCTGGGGGCTACAAAGCCAGGGAGGAAATCCACTATAAGAGATGTTAATTCAGGAATAAACCAACCAGTTTATCTTCTTCACTTAAGACCTACCCAATGCAATTTCAATCTAAGTACAACTTAAACCTGAGTTCCTACTCACTCCCCCTCAATCACAGCAGTGATACATAAAACAATTTGACTAATGAATTGATGAAGACACTCTTCAAAAACATACACTTGATTAAGCTTCACAGCTTTTTAATCAAGCAACCCAACCACTCTTGCTTCACAGCTTTGAGTGATACACACACCTAACTTGACTCTGCTTCATAGCTTTAGTCAAGAGACATACAAACACTCTTGCTTCAAAGCTTTGAGTGCTACACAACCCTTACAATTAAAAACCTATTCCAAGTCACTTATCACAATGATAATTGCTTGGATTACAATAGTTAAAACTATACAGCTTCTAAATGATCTTCTGTCAACAAGGGATAACTTTCAAAACAGCAGCTCTGTTGAATATATAGCAGCTGCATCTTCAGTTAGGGTTTCCCCAAAAATCTAGGGTTAATTCCATTTGACCTTAAGACTAGGTCACAGGACTTTATCAACCAGGTTAGGGTTGAGCTAGGTTAACCCAAAGAAAACGCAGGATTCTATTCTGGAAAGACTGAGTCATTTTCTTGAAAAAACTCAGAATTAACCAAACTGCAAACCTGTTAGTTCAGAACAGGATGTCTTAACATTTGTTATGACATCTGAATTCCTGTTTACTGATTTTGGTAAATGTGATCATTTTGCAAAACGCTCAGATACACACTCATAAACATCAGTACCTGTATGACAATATTTTTCTGCAAAGGTACCTAATAAATCTGTACCTAATAAACTAGAATGTTATGACATCAGTCATGACATTCATACACCTGGTTTTGCCAAAAATGCAAGCCAATACCTAAACAACTACATATATCTCCAGAAGGATGCCATACTCCTTTCACTGCCAGACTTTGCTTCAACTGTACGAACAACATGGCAGAATATGAAGCATGCATCTTTGGACTCAAGGCTGCCATAGAATTGGGAATCAAACACTTGGATGTATTTGGAGATTCAACCTTGGTCATCATTCAGATCAAAGGAGAATGGGACACTAAGCATCCAAATCTTATCCCTTACAAAGAACATGTTTTGACATTGCTACCACATTTTGAGCAGATTACCTTCGAGCACTTCCTACGAGAAGAAAATCATCCAGCAGATGCTCTAGCTACAATGTCATGTATGTTTAAACTTAATTGGGATAGCGAAGATCCCCAGATCACCATTGAGCGGATGAATGAACCAGCCTACTGTCACGAGATTAATATCGAAGAAGTAGTGGAACAACCTTGGTTTCATGAAGTCAAAAGGTATCTCGAGTCTCAGGAATATCCAGAAGGAGCTTCGGTGAATGACAAGAAATTCCTGAGAAGGTTCTCGGCTAAGTTCTTCCTTAGTAACGGCATTCTGTACAAACTCAGTCATGACTCGGTATTGCTTCGGTGCGTAGACAAGACTGAGGCTGAAAAGATCATGGGTGAGCTACACGAAGGCACTTTTGGTACTCATTCTAGTGGGCATACGATGGCAAAGAAAATCCTACGGGCAGGCTATTATTGTTCTACCATGGAAGTGGATTGCTATCAACACTCTCAGACTTTCCATAAGTACCAAATCTATGCTGACAAAGTGCATGTACCTCCGGTTCCTCTAAATGTCTTGACGGCTACTTGGCCATTTTCTATGTGGGGAATTGATATGATTGGGGAAATCAAGCTAACAGCCTCCAATGGACACCGCCTTATCTTAGTGGCCATCGACTATTTTACGAAGTGGGTTGAGGCAGCTTCCTTTGCTTCTGTTACTAAGAATGTGGTCGCCCGGTTCATCAAGTAGAATCTCATCTGTCGGTACGTTATCCCAGAGAGAATCCTCACTGATAATGGTACAAATCTGAATAATACTATGATCACCGCCTTGTGCGAGCAATTCAAGATTCAGCATCACAATTCTTCCCCTTACCGGCCAAAGATGAATGGTGTTGTAGAAGCTTCTAACAAAAACATAAAGAAGATCATACAGAAAATGACAGTCACATACAAAGACTGGCATGAGATGCTACCATTCGCTCTCCATGGGTATCGTACCACAGCTCGCACATCAACTAGGGCAACACCTTATTCTCTCGTATACGGCATGGAAGTTGTCTTGCCTATTGAGGTTCAGATCCCCTCTCTGAGAATCATGAAAGATGCTGGTTTGAATGAAGAAGATTGGATTTAGACTCGGTTTGACCAACTAAACTTGATTGATGAGAAGAGGCTTACAGCTATCTGTCATGGTCAGATATACCAAAAACGCATGATTAAAGCTTTTAATAAAAAGGTCAAGCGTCAGGTATATCGGGTCGGTGACCTGGTAATCAAGCATATCATTTTGCCACAAGGTGATCCCAGGGGAAAATGGACCCCTACATATGAAGGGCCATTTGTAATCAAAAGCATTTTCTCTGGCGGAACAATGATCTTGACTACTATGGATGGCGACGACCTCCCGCACCCGGTAAATACAGACATAGTTAAAAGATACTACGCATGATCAAACACCCGCTAGGTTGACTAGCCTATGAAACAATAAGGGCTTTCCGGCTAACCAAAAGGGTTCAGGCAAAAATAAGGGATGAAAATTAAAAAAAATTTGTACACTCGGCAAGTCGAAAACCCGAAAGGGAGGCTTGGGCAAAAAAGGGTATCCCGGTGGACTGAAAACCCGAAAGGGCGGTCCAGGCAAAAGTTAGGGATTAAAGCGTATGACTATGTCCCATTGGATCATATGGCAAACAATCTTCAGCGGCAACCAATCAAATCAATTGGCTCTAAATCAATCCAATCGACTTCGTCAAAAGCGACCAGCGGTCAAGGCATTCAGAGACATGAAGGTTATAGCAGAACGGGAACCCCATGGGATTACTTCACATAGCTATCTTTTCTTTGTATCAATTTTCATTTTTTTACGACGACATTCTCTTGCTATAATACTCGTCTCATTGTACAAAAAACACCTGTTCAAATTAATACAAAGATATCCCTTTTGAAAGTGCAAAACCATCTGTTTTCTTTATTTTATTTACAAAAACGTCCAATGATTTATTTTTGAACATATGCATTTGAACGTGATTATTGTTACAAATAAATAAATAAAAAATGGAAAGACAATTACTAATGACTTTAAGAAATAGAGTAACATCTGTAAGCCATTCCATAAAACCCCCACAAGTACTTTCTCCAGCCAGAGCAAAATTTCCAACCACTGGTCCGAAGTGTCCCCAGCAAGTTGCCCAACTTCTCAGATTTCCCCAGCAGAATAACACAAGCAATGTTTGGCTTTTCCCTTCTGCAACAAAGTTTTTACTTGGAAACTTACCCATCAGTGCTTCAAAGGGAATTTATTTTCCCCACTTCCAGCAACGCTACGACACAAACAATCTTTACTTCTCATACATTCGCATACATACGTCGTAACATTGACAACTCAAGTGCATACAGTCCAATCTCATTTATTTTGAGAGGAAAACATCACAGCATGCATCGCATACATCATAGAATTCCACACAATTAACTCTTCACCCTTTTACATGAAAGAAACATTTGACAGTTATTCTCAACAAACTTCCGACAGATACAAATCTTCAACAAGTCAAATACAGATCAGTTCCCGAGAAAAGGATGATGTTTACTGGTTCAGATAAATCTCTCAACCGTTTATTCTGATTCATTTCCAGATTTTTACTGGTTCAGATAAATCTCTCAACGGTTTATTCTGATTCATTTCCAGATTTCACTGGTTCAGATAAACCTCTCAACAGTTTATTCTGATTCGTCTCCAGATTTTTACTGGTTAAGATAAATCTCTCAACAGTTTATTCTGATTCATCTCCAGATTATTTCACTGGTTCAGATAAATCTCTCAATGGTTTATTCTGATTCGTCTCCAGATTTTTACTGGTTCAGATAAATCTCTCAACGGTTTATTCTGATTCATTTCCAAATTTCACTGGTTCAGATAAATCTCTCAATGGTTTATTCTGATTCATTTCCAGATTTCACTGGTTCAGATAAATCTCTCAATGGTTTATTCTGATTCATCTCCAGATTTTTACTGGTTCAGATAAATCTCTCAATGGTTTATTCTGATTCGTCTCCAGATTTTTACTGGTTCAGATAAATCTCTCAACGGTTTATTCTGATTCATTTCCAGATTTTTACTAGTTCAGATAAATCTCTCAACGGTTTATTCTGATTCATTTCCAGATTTCACTGGTTCATTTAAATCTCTCAACGGTTTATTCTGATTCATCTCCAGATTATTTCACTGGTTCAGATAAATCTCTCAACGGTTTATTCTGATTCATTTCCAGATTTCACTAGTTCAGATAAATCTCTCAACGGTTTATTCTGATTCGTCTCCAGATTTTTACTGGTTCAGATAAATCTCTCAACGATTTATTCTAATTCATTTCCAGATTTCACTGGTTCAGATAAATCTCTCAACGGTTTATTCTGATTCGTCTCCAAATTTTCACTGGTTCAGATAAATCTCTCAACGGTTTATTCTGATTCATCTCCAGATTATTTCGCTATTTCAAATAAATCTCTCAACAGTTTATTCTGATTCATTTCCAGATTTTACTGTTTCAGATAAATCTCTCAACGGTTTATTCTGATTCGTTCTCTGTTCAGATTCAGTTCAAACTTTCCGCCAATAATTACCTTTGGATGGCATCTATAAGCCCATCTCCGACAATTCTCCCATGTTTCTCCAAATGGAATCTTTAAGCCCATTTCCATACACAATCCAACCAGCGCGCCATCAAGTGCAAATTTATTGGCACTCTAGTGTTCAATTATCTTCTACTTTCAAGCCACAAACGACAAACATGTCGATCTCGCTTTTCAAGTTTAAGAAAATTGAACAGGGGCAGCTGTTGTACCCCAAAATTTGCCCTCCCATTTTTCATAGAAGACACAACCATAGGGTTTCTCGGATATTTAAGATGGCTCAGAAATCTATCAGACAGATTCTCTTCTGTGGCGGTAAACCAACAATTAGGGTTTCTTGCAATTCTCAAAAGAAAATGAGTTCTCAAAGATCCAATTGGCTTTCACAGGTCTTCATGCTTCCTCAAGATTGTACTTATGATTTCTTCAAGCTACAAGATTTTGAGACAATTATGTCTGTTCATGGTCACATGTGATGTCGCTCACGGGTTTATCTTCAAAGAATCGGAAGAAATTTGAGTTTGGAAAACTTTAAAATTATCAAATCATCGCAAAGCATTTGATTGATTTTGAATTTTCTTAAAACACAGTTTACTGAAAAAGATAATGTTTGTTCTCAGAGCATGATTTGTTTGGGACAAGAGATGGAGGTTAAGACTGTCATTTAGGACACTCATGATTGTGGGATCCAGGTTGACCAAATGATTTGCGTCCTTTAAAACATTTGCTTGGTTAGGAAATGGAATATACAATGCGTGTTTGTTTAAAATGCAGTTACAGAATTATTGGGATTACTTGGAATTTAAGTTACCAGACTGGAGCATTTTGTTTCAAATATCTAGATTAGGAATTTCAAAAATCAAATAGGATGCGAAGAGAAATTACAAGTTGTTGTTGATAAAGGATTTCAAGTTATTCAAGTGACACCAGAATATTTCATGCTACAACTCAAGATTTTCTCCAATTTCAAACGTTGTTACAAAACAATTTATTCTTTTAAATACTCTATGTTTTACAACTTATTGTATTTAAAGATGAATTAGTACAACTATTGGATACAGTACAAGAATGATTTCTATAAATTACAAAGAAAATCCAAATGTTTGATTGGCCTAGGAGAATTAATCTATGCCTAAGTTTGTCTGAAGATTAAAGTCGTATCAATTTCCTTTGCTTATCTCCAAGACTTCCTTGCTTGCCACAGAGTTCTTTCCTTCCTTGCTTTGTCATATCCAATTGTGCTCACATGAAAACAAAAGAAGAAAAAAAATAGTTAGTGCAAATTATTTGAGCATGAACAGAAATTTTTCCAAAAAAAAGGCATTCATCATTAAGGTTTGCAATGTGGAATCAGAGTGTTGTTTAATTCATCACAATTTATTTCCTCTATTTGCAAATCACAAGAAGGTTATTCTTCTTGGTTCACAAAAAGAAAGAAGAAGAAAATGCAAGCAAACTGTCCAAACAAAATGCAAGCAAATTGTCCAAACAAAATGTTACAAACTGAATCAAACAAATGCTACAAACTGTCCAAAAAAATGCAAGCAAACTATCCAAACAACATCACAAACAACAGCGCAAACTAGACAACAAACAGCAGCGCAAACTAGACAACAAACAACATCACAACTAGACAAACAACAACAACATCAACAAAAGCTAAAGGAGGAAGCAGTGTAGCAGTATGGAAAATAAAGCAAATAGCTAAGTCAAACAAATAAGTAAAACTTGATCAAGAAGTCATCATTTTCCATGCAAACCTTTCAGAACTAGAAAAAAAAGGCAAAAGAGCAATTTGCTTTTTTATTGTCATTGAGAGAGAAGAGAGGAAAGAAGTCACCTAGGTTATTGTAATTGCCCAAAATGCACAGCCTTGCTACCCTGCCCACAGTCTGTCACAAATTGCATAGAAAATGGAAGAAAACAAAACTGCAACAAAAAAGCCATAAGGACAATATACTAAAATATTAAAAAAAATTGGTTTCCCACCATTTGAATATGGATATAACAGAAGCAAGGTCAATATAACAGAGGGAGAGCAATAGAAAGAAAAAACTACAAGTCTCAAATTGATAAACCAGTAGCCATCCTCAAATACAAAACCTGTAAAACCTCAAAACAGCCCATCTCTGAACCAAGTCACAAACTAAAAAAAAACCCATAAAACATCCACAAATCCAAAACCAAAATCTCAAACACAGTAACCCTCATCAAAGCAAGAAAACCTGTTAACCAGCAATAAAGATCTCAAACCATGAACCTTTAGCAAGCCTAGAACAACAAAACTGTTAACCATTCAAACAAAAACCAGCAATAAAGATCTCAAACCATGAACCTGTAACAAGCCTAGAATAGCCAAAACCTGTTAACCATCGAAACAGCCCATCATTGAACCAAGCTTCAAGCTCACAAAGCCATAAACATCATCAAATCAAAAAACCTGCAATAAGCCTCACAAACCCAAAACCAGAAACATCATCAAATTAAAAAAACCAGTCACCATCTTCATTCTCACAAAAACCAGTCACTATCTTCAAACTTACAAAAACATCAGTAAGCCTCAAACAACCAAAAACACAGTGACCAAGCATCAAACAAAAAGTCCCAAACAGTAATAAACCACAAAAAAATCCAGAAAACTGTTAATCACCATCATTCAAAGGAAACAAAAGAGATTACCAACGAGTCAGAAAAGCAACATGATCATCCTCATCTCTTCCCCTTGTGCAACTTCCGCCACCATTGGAACACCATCCTTGCTCTCGCCTCTCCCTCTCTATTTCACAGGAAATCACAGGAAAGTTGTAAAACTTCAACAGGTATGGTTTCCCCCTCTTTCCCAAATCTTCCATAAGCATATATTTTCCTGCATTTAAAAGAGTAATTTCTTAATTAAACAGAAAAACATGCCAAGATAAAAAAATCAATCAACGAAATTTGTAAATTTTGGAAAGAACATAATCTCACCTTTTTCAAGAAAATCGTTAGAACTTGATTAGGGAGGCGAGAACGGTTGTTTTCCGGCAACAGAGAGTTAGGAGGAGGTTAAGGATGAACTAATTTTGTTTCTTTTAGGTTTAGATATGAAGCTAGGTTTTCAAAAAAATGCAAATCACGGTGAGATAAGGGATTAGCATGGATAGAGCGATTTTGCTCGCGAAATGAAACAGGGACGAGTAGTGAGATAGTTTAGAGGTTTCAGCGAAATGGAAGGGATGACAAAGATGAACAGCGGCACCGCGTGAGAGAAGTTCCAAAAACCCTAATTCTGTTTGTCTTCCCTTAATCAGTAACTAAGTGCAGTTTATGAAGTTTGGGCTTGGTTGTTGTTAATACCATAAGCCCATTCGCGTTTTGCTGGTCTCACCCCCCCCCCCCCCTTAGCTTATTCTTTGTTACAGCAAGAATAGCATTTTAACTTCTTTGGGCCTCATCTCTAAACCCAACTCAGGCCCATATTGTTTCTTTAGTTCATTTTCTTTTTTGTTATACAAATGCTAATAACTTAAAATACATTTTAATTTGATTTAGGTTTTGTAATTTAAATTTTATCATTTTCTTTTTTTTAATAAATTTTGTTTTAGATTTAATTGACTTAATAAAACATCAAAAAAAAATAATTTAGTTTGTTTTCTTTCTTTAGATTTTACTTAAGTTATTGAAATACAAAAATAAAGATATAATTTAATCAATTATTTTTATTTTTTAGAATAGGTTTTACTTTTCTCTTTTCAAGTAAATACTTAACATTTCATCTCCATATTTTGTTGATTTTATTTCCATGGATTATCATAGCTTTAATTAAATCACACAAAATTCGATTTGGTTGTATTGCTTGTTATTTGGACCTTTCTATCGCATTTGATTCATCCCCATTTGTAAAAATTGTACCCCCATTCCCGAATACTTTGTAATAGCGTAGAATTTCAATTCCCGCAATTTACTGTTTTCCATATACTGTATAGTAATTAGGCGTGTATGGCACAATTCAAAAAATCAATCGTTAGATGACCTAATCAAAGAATAAAATAACTTGAAACCAACACACTTTTTCACACGCGCACCTCTAGGGTAACCTCACTCGTTTCCTCGGAAATACAATCATGTCCCTCAAATATGGGACGCTTTAGAAATGACCCTTCGATAAAAAAAATCGTAGTCCCTCGATGACCCTCGATGTTGCCTTCGATTAAAACGATCTTGTCCCTTACAAAAAATTGCTAAAGCGTCTCATAAGTTGCTTTCGATGATTGTAAAATTGACCCGCGCCTGTCCCTTCATATCCAATGGTGGGGCTTCTTACCAAATCAATGGTAAGATAGCACCATTAAAAGGAAGAAGAAAAGAACAATTTAAGACCTTTCGAGTAGATAGATTCGCTCTTAGTTACTCGCTTGCTCACGATAAAAACTTTTACACCTACACTTTCATTTCAAAACATTTTCAAAAAGACAAAACGTTTTGTATATGTTCTTATAGAGACGAGAACCATTGCAAAACATCTTTTCAAAACACTTTCTGAAACACGATTCACAAACACATCTTTGAACCACTTTTCAAAACAAAACTTTGTACGCGTTCTTATAGAGACGAGAACCATTACAAAGAGATTTTTCAAAATACTTTCAAAGCCCACACCACAAGCACACTGTCAAATGAAAGCAAGTGACCTAAACGAGTAACTAAGAGCCCATGGAAAACCATGGATGAAAAGGGTGCTAATATCTTCCCTTTTCATAATCTACCCCCCGAACCCGAGAAATAATCTCGAAAGGTCTTTCCTGTGCTTTTTTAACTTTCCTTTTGGATAAAAGAAAAGTCGGTGGCGAATCTTGCTATCCGCACAAGTGCGATCGAAATACAAAACATCAAGTCAGTTCTCCCACCGTATCACAGGAACAAAACCTAGAAGCCATTGTCGAAAGAATTATGGTTCAGAATGGAATGAATACTGTCTGTCAGAGAACTATGCATGTCTCTCCATTGCCAGATTTTGTTTTACAAACAATGTTATCAAGAGGTTAGAAACTCCCAAAATTCACCAAGTTTACAGGGGATGCCGAAGAATCCACTATCGAACATGTTTTCAGGTATCAAACAGAACTTGGTGACCTAGTAGTGAATGAAGATTTAAGGATGAAGTATTTTCCCGATTCCCTCACAAAGAATGTGTTTACTTGGTTTACAATGCTTCCCCCACAGTCGGTCCAAACATGGATTCAGTTGGAGAAATTGTTCCATGAACAGTTTCACACGGGGCAGTCCAAAATAAGCCTAACAGAATTGTCCAGTGTTAAAAAAAGAGTACTGATTCAATAGGCCAATACCTTAACAGGTTTAGACTTCTGAAAGTGCGATACTTTACACAAGTCCTTGAACACAAATTGGTCGAAATGGATGCAAATGGGTTAGAGTAGTCCATCAGAAAGAAATTGTTAGATACTCAGTCCTTGAAAGACATGGCTCAGTTCACTATCAAAGTTTGACTGATCGAACGTTTGAAAGCTGAAAAAACCATGCCAAACAAATACCACAAAAAAGGAAAAGTTTCTTACGTAGCAACAAATGAATATTCTTTTGACGAAGACGAGTTAGTAGAAGAGATATAGGTTAATGTGGCTGAACTCTAGCCTGGACCTCTTTATGCATGTAAGTTGTTAAAACCTTCGAACGGAAAAAACCCTGTCGAAATTGAAAATAATGGCAAAGCCATCACCAAGACCTATACTTTTGACATAACCAAATGTGATGAAATATACGATTTGTTAGTACCTGATGGTAAAATTGTAGTCCCCCAGGGTCTGAAGAATCCCCCACTTGAACAAAAGAAGAAAAGGGGATTATGCAAATTTCATAATTTTCTTGGTCATAAAACTCCTCAATGTGTTCTTTTCAAGGATTTGGTGCAGAAAGCTTTGAAAGAAGGTAGGCTTCAATTTGGCAAAAAGAAAAAGACGATCTCACCTACAGGATGGCATGTGGTTGACAAAGATGATCATTCTGAAAAGGTAGTAGTGCCCAGGGAGTCGATCCCACCTACAGGGTGGCATGTGGTTGACAAAGATGATCATTGAATATGAAGTTTAGCTCAATGTTCAGCCTATGGTTGAACGTATCGTAAGTATTCGGCTTTAGGAGCTGAAAGATAGGTAGTCGAAGCAAAATCAACAAAGAGGACAACATGGCCTAAAACAACAACTTCAGAAAGCCAGAGGAAAAATAAAAGCCTTTGTGGCTTAAAATCCACTTGCTAATAGGTGCAGGAACTAGGCGTAGCATGAGATAGTATGCCTATGTTTGTATGTCTCATTGTATTAAGCCTAAAAGATTTGTATTTTAAACAAGTTAATGCTTATGGTTTATATTAATGTTTGTGGTTTCGCCAAAATGGTCAATCCCAAAACTGTGGGGGGGGGGGGGGGGGGGGGGGGGGGGGGCAGCATACGGGTAGCACACAAAATTTTAAAATGTTTCAAGTTTTCTAATAAGATGGCAGAAATTTAAATAAATTTAAATTTTCTGAAAACCTTTTAAAGTTTTGGCCATTGACTATTTTGTTAGACACGGGTTGGCGAAAGATAATCATAAAAAATCTAGTCGATCATACAAACGGGTAATAATAACGAGTGTAACGCTAAAGTAGTGGTGGCCAAAATGGTGACCATTAAGTTTCCCAAAGGGGGTACAAATCCAAAAGGGGAGAGTTAATCTCAACAAAATAAATATAAATGGCAACAATACAGATTCTAAGCTAGAAATCAGACATAAAATCTTCAAAGTGGAATTTTTCGAAGACGATCTTATTGTTGAGACATATTTTCTTTGTCACCATCTCATTAATACTGCCTTTAATATTTAAATCCTTTTCGTTATGCGCAATGCCTTTATGAATCTCATCTTCAATCTCGCTCTGGCTTAGTAGCGCTTCAGCTTAATCTAACAGGGCCTTTTTGTATTCGACATCAGCTATTCTCTTCCGAAGATCAGATATTTGGGTTCTGTAAGAAGAAATTTGCTGATCAAAGGCAAAATGCTTGTTGCCACGCGCCTGGTTTTCAGACTTAAAGGCAGTCAATTTCTCTTCACAAGCTTTACTGGGATTCCACTCAACTTCCATATCGATATTGTTAGCTTGGAGTTAGATGTTGATTTGTTTTCTTAGAGAGAGATTATTGATATCCTGGTGGAAGAATGCATCGAGGTTGATAAAGTATTGAACCCAAGCCTCAGGGATGGTATGCTGAGAAATCTCATCGAATAATTTAAAGACATCAATCACCAAATTATTCTCGTCGACAGTGACAGAGAGGAAATCACCATTGAACAAGTACGCTCTTAACTGCTCCAATTTGAGAGTCACATCAGTGTCAACACCAACAATAGAGGAAATTGTCAAAACATATAAGGTAGGTTCTTGTCGAAGATTTTGAAGTCTCCACAAGGTCTCAGATGGATGTTTTCGTTTCATCACTAAAATTTCTATTTGGCTTAAGGAACTGTTAGAGGTGGTGTCTTGCAGGACCTGAAACTGGGGATTGACAGAAGCATAGTGTACCAAAGTATCACCAATAAGATCTTGTTGTTTAAGGTTTTCTTGAGAATGAGCATTATCAGTAGCAGGCTCTCGATTGGCTTCGGTGTTTTCCTCACTAGTGTGTGCAGTTGAGTTATGAGTAAGACCATCAAGTGAAGTCGAGTGGGAGGTGATTTCGATCGAGGGATATTTCCCAGTGTCCAAGGCATCACTATCTATGACTGAATTTGTTTCATTGGATGGAGTAGTCCCAATCCCATCCCCATGAACTTGTGCCTGAAAATGGTACAGAAGTTAAAGAAGATTTCATTTTCATAAAAAGGGGAGTGATGTAAGAAATAAATACATTTTCAGTGGGTTGGATGCCTTGTTCTTCCTATAAAATGGAATTGATGGAGTTTGTTGGCGAGGAGGTGAAGTTTCCTCTTGATCATGAGTGGGAGAAGGCGAAGAATCAGTGCAAACAATTGTAGGTTTGAAGGAGGTGGTTTTTTTAGGATGATTATTTTAAGTCTCTTAGGTCCTTCGGGCTTTGCAGGAGTCGAAGCTTTGGATGAAGAAAAAATATGGGAACCATCACTATGGTCGGAACTGTCTGGATCAATAGAAGGTTGTGGCCTTTTTTAAGAAACCTAGTGGAGTATGAAAGGACCCAGGTGTTAATCTACAATGGTAAGAAAGAACATGTGGGAGAAGAGTGCGTATATGTACCTGGGTATTCAAAACTTTAGCTTTCTTTGAGGGTGCGGAAACTACATTTTTGGCCGCCAAAGACCATTTTCGCCCCTAAAAAATGATATAATGAAATCACAAAGAACCTATTGAGATGGTCAGAAAATTAAAAAGATTGAAAGAAAGCAGGGATACCTTGGTAGTTTGTGCCTCGTTGACGATGACGTCAGCATCTTTCCGATGATCAGCAGGTAGGACCTCTTGAGTAGAGTCGACAAGAGGTCGACTGGTTTCCCAGGCCTCAAAAGCATCCATTAAATTTTGCAAGAAGGAAGTAGCAGAAAAATATTATGTCTTGTACTGAGACCACCAATAGTCGAACTCTTTGGTATGGAAAAAAGAAGATTTAAACTTGAACACGAGCAGTTCAAGGTGCAGAGAGTTTCTGACATAATGGACACATTCCAAATATTCTCCCTCATCCAATTATCATCCAAACCAAAGGATATCATGATGATGAGAGATCAGAGATTTCAGCATCATTTGGCTAAGACCAAATTATCGAGCAACCAGATTGGGCTGATATGTCACAAAGCCAAAGCCTTTGGACCCAATATTAATTCGAGAATACAAAAACACAGGGGTCAAAAAAACCCTCTACACATTGTTTAATTTAGCAGCCGCTCTAGGGCTAACCCCAGGAAAGGGATCCTTAAACCATGTAGAGCCAACATTTCTTCTCCCGAATGGAGACATAGCCTCGACAAAAGAAAAGGTCTCTATGAATAAGTTAACATACTTCATAAAGACATACATGGTTAAAGCTTCTAGAGGAGTAAGCAGCGACAACCTCAATCCCTTAAGAGACCCGGCGGCCAAAGAGCGTCCGGTGGCTTCCGACAAAAGGAGAAGTCAGTCAATGCTCGAAGGTAGCATTCAACCAGTGTTACAGAAGCCAAAATGGCCCTGAGAGATATGGTCCCTAGGGATTCTTAGAAAGATTTTTGAGCCTGGAAGAAACAACACCAAGAGTATGATAAAGGTGTGCCAACAGGAGTTTACCCAAAGAAATTTGCCGATCCTCATGGAGTTGAATGGTCAGAGGGATAAAACCTTTTTCCACTTGCAGAGACACGGGGAAAAATAAGTAGTAGGAGAGCCAAAGAGTGAGGAAAGCAATGTGTTCTTCATTAGAAACATATGCAATTTCAGTATCATGGTGGTCTTTAATATAGTGTGAGAGTTGGGTATGCCGAAGCGAAACTTGAGCTTCGTCAACAAAGTAGGATAAAAAACTTCGTCCAAGGGAGATAAGCCAGTAATGACTGCTACGTCAAAGAGGGTGGGATTTAACATCCCACATGGAAGTTGAAAGGTGTTGGTCGAACCATCCCAAAAGAAGATCGACGTTGTAATCATGCAAGGGTTAATCTTGTGAGCATTTATCGACAGCTGAATTGCGTCGAAAATGTCAGATTCTTCCCAAAAATACTTTTTCTTAGCTTGGACCCTGTCGAGCCAGGTCAAGTTTCCAGGAGTAGAAGTAGAACGAAAGGGCTTGGTAGAGGAATCCACAAACTTTACGTCAAGCATAAAATCTTGGGTAAACGCGAGGGTTTTGCATGAGTATAACAGGGAAAGAATTCCTGAACTTTTTTACGATCATTTTTTGGGTTTTAATACGGACCGTGAAAAGCATGGAGTTCCCCAAAAACAGCTAATGGAATAAGCATTTATTTTTTCCAGGCTTCAATGGGGAGAGCATCAGTGGCTGTTGGTTGTGGAATAACTGGCAGAGTGGCATCATTTGTAAGAGAAAAATCCATTGGGTTGGTACCAGTAGAAACGAGAGTAGAACCAGAAGCAACCATTGAAATCAAGATGGTAAGAAAATGTTTAGTTTTGTTGTAAGAAGTTGTAGAAAATTAAAGGGTTTATGAGCAAGAAGCAAAGGAGAAAACTGAAGGAGGAAAAGAAGTAATGTTGGCCCAAAGAGGTTATTTAAAGAAAATTAGACCCTTCGATCATCGACAGGTGGCAGTGATCTAATGATGAAAACCAAAAGAAGTGGAAAAGTTAGTGGGGTTTGTTAAAAACACACACTCTAAAACCTAGGAGTAATCATGAGAAGTGATTGATTGATATGGAAAATTGTTGTGCATAAAGGAGACATAATTATGAATGACATCATTTTGAGAACATGCGGTTGAAAACTTGGAAGAGAAAACGCCAAAGTTCTCCCATCGACAGAGGCTCTGTCAAAGATTGAATTTTGGGGGGAAATTTGTTGACAAGCAATTTTCGACTAGGGAAATAACCCTTTAAGCTGTAAGATTTCTATAACTAAAAAGGCATGAATTTGTAGGAAACAACAAGATGTGTCGACCGAGTTAAAGGATACCGACCAAAAGAACTAGTCGATGAAGACATGGATTCGAAGATAGTCATTGACATGCATAGAGGTCGACGGGCAAGGATATATGGTGGCAAGAATGGTTATCAACACGCAAGCCAGTAAGAACGTGGGGAGGTTCAAAGCAATTTAGGGAAGTTCTCCATAAAGCCCCAACATGGGACTAGTAACCGTTGATGGTTACACTTTTAGACTTTTTATTTAAGAAAATGTTTGTATTTGTGTCCAATGTCGCATTTCTTCACATTTAGAGATTACACTCAAAGTATATGCATCTAAGAGAGAAACGAGTTCATGCTTAACAATGTATGAATGCTTACACATTTAAATTAATAGCAAATTCCAGTTTTCACATTTAAATTATAAGACTTGTCATTTATTTCCTTTACTTTGAAATTGTCTTTTACTTTTACCCTTTTAGCCGACATCAACCAGTTTCAACCCAAAAAACACTCAAAACACGAAGTCTACGATTATTGTATCCGATCCTGCAATTAACCTTTAATAGGAGGCTAGCGATTGTTTCATGGAGAAACACTTGGACACATAAATTCCCTCAAGTAATGAAATCTCATCTCTATATGTTTGCTCCTCCCATGTGTTATGGAATTCCTTGCAAGATTAATGGCTGGAATATTATCAACCAAGAGCGTAACAACTTTTTCTGCATTACTGCCCAGCTCTTTCAGCAGATTCACGAGCCACACAACCTGACACGCATACATGGATACATCAATATACTCGGCCTCACAAGGAGAGTGCAACCACAGGTTCCTTATTAGAGCATAAAGATATTGGAGCTCCGCCGAACATAAAGACATAATCAGCCGTAGAATTTTGATCATCCTTATCTCCACACCAATTGGAATCTGTGTAACCGAGTAACTCCTAATTTCTTCCCGTATCAGCTGTAGGAAAGATAATTCCGCAGACAAGAATTCCTTTGATGTATCTTAGTATTCTCATAACTGATTCCAAGCGAGACACCTTTGGTCTATTCATGAATCTACTTGCAATACCGACACTAAATAACAAATTTGGTTGCATATTGCACGAGTAATATAATGATCCAATCAACCTCCTATATTGAGTTGGATCTATATCATACTCATCATCACTTTTGTATAGCTTCAATCTTGCTTCAGCCGGTGTTATGGAAACGTTACAATGCTCCATATCACATCTTTTTAAGATCTCAAGTGCATACTTCCTTTGATGAATAAGCAACCCCATTTTTTACTTATGGAACTCTATGCCAAGAAAGTATTTCACTAAGCCAATGTCACTCATCTCAAATTCTTCTATAAGCTCAATCTTGAACTTATAAATATTCACTTCATTGCTGCCTGTAATCAATAGGTCGTCCATATATAAGCAAAGTATGATCACATCTTTGCTTGCATCTGTCTTCATATAAACACCATTTCCGGATACACACTTCATAAATATAACCTCAACTAGAAAATAATTGATGCGTTTTGTTGTACCCCAAAATTTTCCCTCTCATTTTATTCAAGACATACTCATAGAGGTCCCCAAATGCTCAAGGTTGACTAAGAATTGACCAGACAAATTTCTCCTCCTAAGCAATAGATCTCCAACTAGGGTTTCATTTTTCACAAAGAAGTTTTAGTTTCAAAGGCCTAAAGTGATTTACATGGTTCCTAAGATGTCATCAAGAATGCTCATGCCAAGTTTCATGCCTTGCATCACAAGTTTGCTCAGTCAATGGCTCAAATGTTTGAAAATGAACTATATTGGTCAAAAAGTCAACTATGGTCAACATACAGTCAAACTTAAAGATTTTTTGTCAACATCAACATTTTGAAGTGATATCCATCATTTTATCAATGTTTGATTAATATTCCTCAAGGAATGCTCTCAAATCCTCAAGAATCAAAATTGCTAAATTAGGGTTTCCCTTGAGAAAGTCAACTAAACTTTGACCAGGCATAACTTTCACATGCCTCATCCATTTTTCCCCAAACAAAGCTAATTGTGAAGAAAATTCAATTCCCTACATCCTTTATTATGTCCTTAAGTTCAAAAAATGCATCATTGGAAAGATATGAGCCAATACATTATAGGTCTTTTTGAAAGTTAACAAAAAGGCATTTTTTGTCAAGGCAAGTTACCTCAAGATAATTTCTCCAAATGAAAAAATGGTCAACATAGAGATTGTATGGGATATCTTTATATTTCTAAAAAGTCAAAGATCATCTCCAAAAGATAAAAATTGAGAAAGTTATGACCAGTACAAATTAGGAAAATTGGTGAAAATGCAAAAAGTCAACTTTAAGCAAAAATGCATTTTTAAGTTCATAGACCTATTTTGTGGGATTCAAATATGTTTATGACTTAGTCAAGGACCCCCTAAATTCACTCTAACCTTGATTTGAATTTTTTTCTCTATTTTATTCATATTTATTTTGTTTTTATTCAAATAAACACAAAATAAATCGCATAAAATAATAAATAAAAGTATGGACACATGGGCTGATGATTTGGGTTAATATGCGCCTTAGAATTCATGCAAGGCTTGAGGAAAAATACCAGGTTCATTACATCTCAAGAAGGGAAAGTTTTCCACAATTTTGGAAGTATTTTAATATGTTTGATATTGCTTTGAAAGGGGGCTATTATGTGTGGATTCTTGCCATGTTTACTCACCATTCCATCCCTCTATAAATACAAAACAAAACCATAACCCAAGGACATGAAATTTTGCACCAAAGCTCTCTAAAAAAAATCTCCAAATTCGAAGAAATTGTGAAAATCATATCTCGCATCTCCAACGGTTTTCAAACTGGTCCAAACCTTTTATTGTCCTCCTGAAGGCCAGGAGTCAGAATCAATCATTATCCTTTGCAAATAAACCCCAGAAAACACCCTCACATCGACTCCGGTTGGTAAGTTGGTAGGTTTCATGTTCTCAAGATTTTCACACTTTAAATCCACGTAAACATGTTTGTTTCATTTATATGCATTTTCTTCTATTTTCTATTGTTTTACATGTAATCATGGAGGCAGAAATAAAAATCATGATCATGGTGCACCCCAAGGCGCGTTCCTCACTGGATCGGAACAAATCTTCTAGACTCATTCGTTTTGGGCCCATTGTTCTCCTTCCTCACACCCCCTCCACTTACTTGTTCTCAGCAGGCCCATTTTCATTTCTTTTTTGTGTTTTAATTAACTACTTTCTTTTTTAATCAATCTATTTTAATAAAAAAATCACAAAAATATTAGACTTAGGTTTTAAATTAATTAATTTTTTTATTAATTATTTTAATCATCTTTTTCTTAATTAATTAAACTAATTAGAATTAGGTTGTCTTAATTTAATTTAACCATTATTTTTCCTAAACAAAAAAACAACAAAAAATCTTTTTCTTTTTATCACTTAGAACTTTTTTAGGACTTTCTTTCTCTATGTGCTTTACTTTATTCGTATTATTTTTCACAAATGTATGTAATTGTACATGGGATGTAATAGTTAAAATTAGGACTCTTTACATTCCCCCCCCCCCCCCCCCCCCCCCCCCACCCACCAACCCCACCCATTTTTTGGTTTGTAATTCCCCCCATCCCGAAGCATTGTAATAGCGTAGATTCAAATTTCCGCATTTTTATTTTATGTACTTATTTTAACTGTTATATGTATTCTAATAGACTTGTATGGAAAGATTAAAAGCAAACTCTAGAAAACCTAACACCCAAGATAAACATAATTGAAACACAACACACTCACACACGCGTACCTCTAAGGTACCTCCACTTGTTGCCTTCGGAATAAACAATCACAACTCTCGAACGTAAGAGATTTTAGTGGTGACCCTTTGGTTTTAAGATCATAAGTCCCACGATGACCCTTTCGATGTTGCCTCGGTATATGATCTTAAAACCTTAGGGTAATTACTAAGTTATCTTACTAGTTGCTTTTATGAATGTACGATGACCCTCTCCCGTCCCTCAAAATCCAACGATAGGGCTACCTACTCACTAATAGTAGGTTAGCACTGTCTAAAGGAAAAGAGGAAAAGAACAAACCTTTTCGAGTAGGTAGATAGTTCTTAGATGCTTGCTCAAATAAAACATTTTTCCACACATACACTCTTTTATAAAAAAATATTTTCAAAGACACTTTGTATACATTCTCCATGATACGAGAAACATTACAAAGTTCGCCGCACTAAGGCGTCTTTTCAACATACTTATTTTTCAAACATACAAACACAAGGTATTTTCAAATGAGCTAGCATCTAAGAGCATGTAGATAACGACAGATAGAAAGGGTGATAACACGTTCCCTTTCCATAATCTACCCCCCTTACTTAGAAATAATCTCAAAAGGTCTTTTATGTTATTTTCACTGTTTCCTTTGTTGGATAAAAGAAAAGTCAGTGGCGACTCTTGCTTACTGCAACCTTTTCAAATACAAACGTAAAACCAGTATAACAGTCAATTCTCCCACTGTATTATAGAAGTGGCGACTCTACTGGGGATGTATAAAAAGTGGGGTTATCTTAAAGTTTAGATCATTTTAACTGCTTTCCTTGTGTGTTTTGTATGCTTTATTTTTTAAAGGGGTTGCTTGGGTTACTGTTAAAGATCATATACCCGGATCTGGCGCACCTTTTTAGGTAAGTAGAAATAAATCATGGAGGTTGTACGACATAGACCGATACGACGAAGTGATGGCTACGTTAGCGTTATACTTTGGCTTGTACTAATGTTCCTTGAGTCAGTCAAGGATAACATTAGGCTTCCTCATAGTTTCATTAAGCGCTAACTGACCTTTAGAACCTTTAACTCATCCTAGCCACTAGAAAGTAATGAGATAGCCGGCTTTGGTTCCGATCGAAGATTGGTTGATACTCGATGCTACACTCATTGAGATTGGACTTTCGGGATATTTCGGCCGCAATACTTCGGTGCTTGAGATGAAACAATGCCTGACAAAAAGGTCAATGATATGAGACTCCTTAGAACCCGGTTGCTATTACTATGACAGGTTGAGCCAACTAAAACTTCAAGAGGTTACTTACCTACAAACTCCATGCAAGCCTAAACCTAAGGCTAATTGTGTGACTTGTTTTCTTTCACTACTAACAACTTGAACTCCTTGCAGGGCTTGTTTGTTTTCATTACCTAACGATGTGAGTTCCTTGCAGGACCTATTTATATTCATTATCCAATAAGTTGTATTTCTTACAAGATTTACTTGTTTATGTCACCTTAGACTTTTGCTTGGTGCATAGCATACACATCATGACATCATGCCATAGCATTTTGTTAACCATTTCAAGGATCTCAAAGGGCCTGAGATGCAGGTTATGATGAACCATACGTCTAGCAGGGGAAAGGGGATTTATTTTCCTATAGCCAATGTCGTCAAAGCATGATGTCTTGAGTAAGTCGCTATAACCCACTCGACATGGTGAGCTTGATTCTCGTAAAAGGACATTCAACAATACGAAGTTCTTCAATCGAAGCTGCAGTCAAATTCAGTTGCTAACATTTTCTTGTGTTTCCCCCGCGAGATCCTTGAAAACATTGCATGCATATCATTACATAACAGGTATTCTCAAGACAGGTTTCTCATTTTCTCGCAATTTATTTCAGCAAGGAAAATGGCTCTCAAACAGAACGATAGAGATCTCTAAACTCAAGATGCTTAGTTCAAGGAAATGTTCCTAAATCTATCAAAGTGGCAAGAAGAATTGAAAGCACTCCTCGCTGGGAACTTGACCAAGAAAAATCCTGACGATAACAAGGATGACCAGTTGGAACAACTGCAAGCTGAGATGGAAAGGATGAGAATCCAGATGAATAGTCAAATGGCTCTTATCCAAAATTTAGCTCGGGGATAAGAAGAGTTGAGGATTCTCATTAGTAAGCTTCATCAGGACATATACGATCATTTGGGAAAACTGCTAGAATTTGGGGCCTAATCAACAATCAATCTCTCTTGGCAGGAGGGGAATTGGGTGACATGTTCATACGGGAACATGTTGAAAATAAACTCAGGAGCAGTGAAATTCAGGGGACTGCATCTTCAAGTACTCAAAAGAGATCATACAACAGAAAGAAAGAGTCCAGTACCGTGTACGACCAGAAGGGTCGTTATAAGAGTGATCTCAACCAATCTATGAGGCAGTGCAGATCTCTAATCCAGCACTGATGCAACAACAATGACAAGGTAAGCAGCATAAGCAGGACGCACCCAAAAGGCAATTCACCAAAATCAACATGTCCTCGGCTCAAGTATTGCAACACATGTTAAAGATGGGGTTGATAACATTGAAGGATCCTCCTCAGAATCCCAACACCGCCTCTCTTCGCTACAACCCTAATGTGAGATGCACTTATCATTCCAATAGTCCGGGGCATGACACTAATAGTTGTTGGGCATTGGAAAATAAGATTCAATACTTGATCGATGAAGGGGTGCTGGAGTTCTCACAAGATGGCCAGACTGAATTCTTCTGTCATCCAAGGCACACCATTTGAAGTGACAAGTTCAGACAAAGAGGATTTTTGTTCATTAGTGTAATATCAAGGTTCTCAATGAACTTTGTTTTGATGAAGACAAACCATAATGGCAAGAATGCAAAGATATTGATCAAGCTAAAGCATCAATGGATAAAAGTATTTGATTCAAGCTCTTAGAAAATTTCACAAGGTATAATAACAAATCTTACTATGAACTTAAGTCTTAGATGCTCAATGATCAAAAGAAGTGTTTAAAACTTGTCCAAACTTTTTCTCAAGTTTTCTAAGCAAAAAAATCCATGTTTACTTCTGTGCAATCGATTTACATGTTGGTGCAATCGATTGCATGACTCACATTTTCAGTTATTTTGCTTATGTTTCTTAGTGCAATCGATTGCTCTCTGGTTAAAAATGCTTATGTTTTAAAGTGCAATCGATTTGCATGTTTGTGCAATCGATTGCTCACTGAAAATATTTGAATTTTATGACTGTTAGAACCCGTGCAATCGATTTTCATCAAGGGTGCAATCGATTGCTTGTTGAACGTTTTTGAAAAATAACAACTTTGAACATACCTTTTCATAACACCACTTCATGGAATCTTTTCATTTAATCTTGGCAATTATTCATGATTAATTTACAGAAACTTATGTTGTTTCAAAGGGGTGCTATGAACATATAAATACTGAAATTTCAAAATAAAAAATAAGCTCTTCCAATCAATATTTTTCTGAATTTTCAAATATTCAACTCAATCCTTTTTCACTTTCATTCAAAAAGTTTTCTGCATATTTTCATATTTTGTATAACAGAAAACTTTGAGCAATCTAAGTCTTGAGTCATTGTATATCATTGTTATTGGAAGAGAAGATCAAGTTATTGATAAAATAACTCAAAGTGATTATTGCTCTACAAACTAACTCAATCAAAATATTGTTGTACACTTTCTTATTTTTCTGGATTGTTGGAAATAAGATTAGTGGTTTTTGTACTCTTGTTTTTCCAAGATTGTTGGAAACAATTAAGGTCACCTTGAGAGGATTGTTCTCACTGTTGACATAGTGAAAATCCAAGAGGATTGTTCTTGGTCCAAGAGGATTGTTCTTGGTTTTGGTAGTTCTTGTTTAAGTTTGTCAACTATAAGGAAATCTCTTTCATGTTGAAAGGGGACTGGAGTACTCTCGGACTGTGAGGGGAACCAAGATATCTCGCTTGTGTCTCTTTATTTTTCTGCACTTTACTCTTTCATAAACTCACTATAAACTAGAAAAATAATATCCATCATCACTAAAACCAGAACAAATTTAAAGCACCTAATTAACCCCCCTCTTAGGCTCACTTCGTACTTACAATTGGTATCAGAGCAGGTTATAGGTAACCTGTTCCTAGAGATCCAGAATGGCTTCCGCAAATCAAAATCCTATTTTCAGAGATGGTGGTAGTAACAACAAGCCTCCTCTATTCTGTGGTGAATATTTTGACTTCTGGAAAATATGCATAAAGGCACATCTAGAAGCACAAGGAGAAGAAATATGGGATGCCGTCGAAAATGGTCAATTTATTCCTATAACGGTGATCAACGGTGCTGGTTCATTAAAGCCTAAAACTACATGGGATGAAGATGATAATAAAAAGGTCCTCTATGATAAAAAGGAAATCAATCTTCTTCAAGGTGCACTTAGCATTGATGAATTATTTCGTGTCTCGACATGCAAAATGACGAAAGAAATATGGGATACCTTGGTACAAACTCAAGAAGGAACCGTTGAAGTTAAGCGATCAAGATTAAATACTTTAAGTCAAGAATAAGAGTTGTTTCGAATGAAGCCCAGAGAATCCATCCTTGACTTGCAGAAAAGATTCGTGCACTTGAAAAATCATCTAAGTGCTCTTGGTAAGACTTTAACTAATGATGAACTAAATATGAAAGTGCTTAGATCTTTAACTAGGGAATGGCAACCAAAAGTAACGGCAATTTATGAAAAGAAAAGTCTTTCTACAATGACGTCCGCAACATTGTTTGGAAAACTTCAAGAATATGAAATGGAACTCGGAAGACTTGAAAAGCGTGAAAATCAAGAGAAGAAATCCAAGAATATTGCTTTAAAGATTAATTCCAAGGAAGTTTAAAAGGAAGACAATCCGGAAGAAGATTAAAATTTCATGCTTCTTGATAAAAGGCTTGGTAAGTTCTTTGGTAGAAATGACAAATCCTTTTCTCATGAAAAAAGAAAGAAACAATTTAAGAAAAAGGAAGCTTCCACATCAACATAAGAAGTCACATGTTATGAATGCGGTAAGCAAGGTCATATAAAGCCAGATTGTCCGAAACTCTCCAAGAAATGTGGCTACAAAGGCAAAAAGGAATTTAAGAACAAAAAGGCCTATGTTGCATGAGAGAATAATGAGATAAGTTCTTCGTCCAATTCCGATAGTGATGAAAGTGAAAATCTAGTATTGATGGCCTCACACCATTCCGATAGTGAATATGACGAGGTTAGTAATGAATTTTCTATTTTTGATAATGATTTACAAGGTTCTATAGATGAACTATTAAATGAATGCAAAATTTTGTACAAAACTATTTCATCTCAAAAGAAACAAATTTCATCTTTAGAAGAAAAATGTGAATCTATGGAAAAAGATCTCAAAGATGAAAAACAAAAATTTAGTGAACAAAAACAAAATTTTCTATGCAAAAATTGTGAATCACTCTCTTTCTAAATTGTCCAATTAAAAAGAGTTATTGAGAGATATGAAAAAAATTCAAATTGGATTGGAAGGTGTTCTTAGCCAACAAAGATATTCCATTGATAAAAGTGGACTTGGATATTCAAAGTTTTCAAAACCAAGTTCTAATAAAACTATCTTTGTTAAGGCTAGTGATCAATCATCCAAAGAGAAAGTGAACAAACCTAAAGTGGTTCATCATTATCCTAAAAAGAAAAAAATTCCTAAGAAGAAATCTTATCCTTCTAGATATAGAAGTAACTGTAGAGGTAGAAATGTTTAAGACTAAGTCATTGGATTGACTAGACTTATACAGGTCAAAATAAAAATCGCCACCACGCTTTATTATTTCCAAAGGAATGGGAAAAGAGCGAGTAACCCAAAAAGAGGGGGAAAGATTCAAGGTAAGTGGGTTGGTTATGTAAAGGGAAGGTATTAGCACCCTAAACATATATGGTACTCCGTAGGAACCTCTTTGAAAAATCTATATATTTTGGTTATAAAATGTTGTATAAAAAAACAGATGGTGGAGGTGAGAAAAGAAGTATTTTTATGATTTTTGGACCCGCCGCGGTTGCGAACCTTTAGTGCCTACATACCACATTTCATGCAATAGGGGATCAGGGTACACGTAGTTCACCTTTAAAAAATTTTAAAACACAAGTGTGTTGGTTAATTTTATAAGATAAGATATCATCGTCGTTGTCCGTGTGGAAAACATACTTACTACCCACAATCATGAGAAAAGAGAATTTGCATCATCTCAAAGTGGAGGATATGGCTTGGATTTTAAAATCAACAATGCCTCACTCAACATCCAAGTGGAAAATATTTCACTTCACGATATATTGTAGAAGTATAGTTGTTTGTATCACTACAAGGAAGAGTTTAATCTTTTGAGAAAAGTTTTTAAAATAAAAAAAGCCAAAGTGGCAAAAATGGTTTGAAATGAGATTGATTGACTTTTAGTCTTCTCACAAAAAATGGCAAGGTATTATTAAGTTGATTGAAGTTTATTCATGAAAATGTTTTGAAAATGCATGGACATAAGTCCAAGTTTATTATGAAAATTGTTAAAGTTTCAAAACAAGAAGAGTTTTCAAAAGGAGGAAGAAGATTTTTGAAATTAAAGAAGATGAGAGGAGAAGAAGAGACTATCCTAAAGCATAAGGTAAAAGCTAAGGAGAAGAACCATCTAACCAACAAGAAGCCAATACTTGTCATTATGAGTCAAGATAGAATTCCCACTCTTTGGATTGTAAACAAGCAAGCAAAGATATTAGACCTCTTGAGAGAACTAAACTTATAGTGTATTAAGTCTTTACAAAAATTGGGCAGAATAACGGTTGTATACGAGTGAATTCCAGATTACAAACAAAGTATGTAATCACAATAACCTGTACACAAAACAAACAAATAACCCAATGTCTTGAGGTAAATCTCAAGAACTCCAGACAAAATATCAATTAAGGTCACAAGTTCTCCAATATAGGCCAAGGTTTCTAATCCTAAGTCCAAGAAGTCCAATACTCCATAATACCAAGGATAGTAACCAAATAGTCCAAGTATCATTAAAGTTTTTTATGGTTCATGTTGATTATTAGGTATCTTCAAAAAGAAAAGAAAAGCTCAAGTGAGCAAAATAAAAATGACAAGAATATAAAGGGGCTCAAGTGAGCAAAGATGAAAAATAGCATGAAATGTAAATGCTAAAGTAAATGGTGCATAAAATAAAAGAGCATAAAATAAAACACAAAATAAATTCAATTATTAGTAATTAGTGGTTAATTGGATGACCATCTTGAAACTTGCATTTGGAACTCATTAGAGGATTAGTAGAACCAAAGCCTCCACACAACAAGTTTCATTTGCTTTTTATCAAGTATATCATCCATTTTGGAATCCTCAAAAGTAACATTTAATGATCAACGATGTTTAAGTGATCCGCGTTGACAAAAATGTATGAAGATCCATTAGAGGATTGGTAGAACCAAAGCCTCCCACAATGAATCTAAAGGTTATTGGATCAAAGAGATCAAATTAACATACTTGGGCTTGCAAACATAGGTTTGGGCCACGAATGATCATTTATTCGAATCAGGACAAAATTATACGCCATGTTAAGCAATCGTAAGTGGACTTATGTAGAAGTCGCACCTATTTTGAGGCCGGTCAATAGCAATCTATGCACCATTTATTTTGAGACATGATATAGAGATCATGCTCCAATAACACTTAGTGCAATAAGAAAGGGATGAGATGAAGAAGGGTGGGAAAGAATATACAAACCACATTTGAATTAAAATTCAATCAAACTATTATTAAAATCATTCATCCATTTTTATGGAGTTAGACTCAACACCATAGATCCAATGATGTTAACAAAGCTCATGATAAAAAGTTCAACCCAATATCAGTTAGAAAATAATCACAAAATAATATTACATTTAATATATACATTAAAAAGGGTTTTAAAATGTTTTAAAATAGAAATAAGAGAGAAAAATTTCAACTATGTTCAAATTAATCAAGAAATATTAAGTAAGACCATATAAAAATCAGAAATGAACCCAACTATTTTTATAAAAATTTTGGTAATTTTTTTAAGTCAGAAACTATTTTTAAAATTAAAAGAAATGAGTAAAATAAACCAAAAATGATAAAAAATAACAAATTCAGAAATAAAAAATAAATGAGGTCACTAATATTTGTCACAATCTCATTGGATAATTACATTTTTTTTTAGAATTTAAAAATGTATAAAAGTATTTTTAAACATTTAAAACAATTCAAATAAAGTGAAAATTTATAAAAAATATCATAACACAAAATAAAATTGTAAAAAAATAAAAATCAGAAAGAGAAATATCAAAAATATTTTTCATAATTTTTTTCAGATTTTTTAGACTTTAAATGAATTTTCTATGATTTTTTGAAGTTTAAAACAATTAAATATAAAAATCAGAAATAAAAAATAAAGTCAAAAATATGTGGACAATTGGATGAAAGCCAAAACGCGTTAGTAAGCTAATCCAATGGATCAGATGCGATGTACATATCATGGTCATTACTGAATAAAGCACTGAATCACATAAAATCATATTTTTAAAAAATACAAATGGTATGCCATCATTGGTTGAAAGATGACACGTTGGTCATCTTCAATCTCCAGCCAACGTGAAACATAAGTCCTTCAAACTGTAAAATCAGAAGCTCAGACCCATGCCATTCGTTTCATCTCATCAAGACGAAGACAACCACACCTTCGCGAAAAATTTATATAAATTGTAGCTCAAGCAATTTGGAAGGAAAGTTTTAAAAAGGAATTTGAAAATTCATGGCCAAAACGTGTTTCCAGTTAAAAGAAAGTGTTGCGACTAGAACCAGGGCGATGAGAGCTTCAAAATGATATCAAAGTTTGGAAGAATTGATGGAGAAATCTACCTATTAAAGTTCAGTTGCGGAGCTCTGTAAATGGACTTGGTCAGATCAATTCAGAAGGTTTCAAGGCTCAATTCTTCTTCTGTTAGCTTCAGGGAAGATCAAGGAAGGTGAATTGATAGAAAAAATGGATTGAAAAAGGCTTTAACAATGATTTCGAAGTTGCAGAAAAGTGAGTTATAGAGCGACTTTGGCAGGGTGATTTTGGTTGTTCAAGCTTGAGAAAACGAATGGGATAGCTCATGTATTTATAGGAGAAGCAAATGGGATCAAAAGGAAGGGTGAATGATGCAATTTGGAGGGAATTTGTGTGGGTCTGCATCATGAAGAAAGTGTGACTTCTTTTTTGTCAAAACTCATCCAAAACGCGCGTTTTTCTATGCTAATCACTCCTGGAAGTTCACTAAACATGTTTAGAAGCAAAAACGCGCAACAATTTTGTGTTTAGAAGCCAGATTAAGGATTTCAAATTTTGACTTTTTGGAGAAATCTCAACTCCAAGTTACCACTTTTGAAACAATGGCATTCTCAGCTCAAGGGGTCTTAAGGAATTTTTTGATGCTTTAGAAAGATGAGTTTACAATCTTTGCAATGGGAAAAGAATGGAATCAAATGGATGTTTGAGATGAAAGTTGCAATGAGTCAAAGTTGGGAAAAAGAGGTTGACTTTCCATACATAGAAATATTTCAAGTTTTCTTCAAAAGTGACCTATAATGTTTTGTATCAAAACATGGCCTTCCTCTTGGAATTTTCTGTTAACCAAAAAATATGGCATGAAATAGACCTCTTGAATGACATTTTGAAATTTGAACCATTAAAAATCTCCAAAAATTGAGAGAGTTATAAATTGTTGAAGTTGGAAAAAAAATCATGAAATGATCTATAATCTTTTGTACCCTTAGGGCATCTTCCATCCATTTTATCACATTGCATATAAAAGAAGGAATAAAGTTCATATCCTCAAGATCATTATGGAAAAGAGTGGGCTCAAGGTGATAAAAATTGATCAAGTTATGATCATTTGAAGTCATGCATGGGAAGTCGGGGGTTCATCTAAGAGACTTGTAATCTTTCTTCATCATCAAGTTTCTTCCACATGAAAACTCCTTGAAACTTTTGAAGTGATTTATTAATAACCCTTTTAAGATAAGGATGTTTTTGGAATCACTCAAAAATACCAAAACATGAGCAAGATATACTTCTTTGAAGTTCAAAACCCTAGCTCCTAGATCAAGAAAATGCTTTGAGGAACTTTGACAATTTTAAACAACCTTCTTGTACCAACACTTTTGCTTTGTAGATAGAAGTTGTTGAGGATGATAATGAGAACTCATAGCAACCAAAACCACTTCCATATCTTTAGAATTGATAGAAATATGCACTTCTGGCCAATGGGAACAAGGCCTTATCAAACCATGACAACTTATTCAATCAACCCCTTGTACTTTTGAATCAATCTTGATAACTTTGAAATGTGGTGAACCAAAATAAACCTTGTCATGCCATTTCTTCCAAAACAACTTCAATGGTGAGTTTTTAATTTCTCAAGCTTTATTGACTAGGGCATGGAAATAAACTCATGAACCCATGGATCAACTTGCTAAGCCACATTTCATTTACCTACATTATTAACAAGTAAGACAAACCTACATTGCATTTTATTAATTAAAAGGAAAGTCAAAACAAAACATGCATGATCACAAAAGAAAAATAAGTCAAGGTGCTTGGTGATTCCTCAAAGAGCAAAGCTAAAGATAGGGAGGAGAACCAAAAGCCCTAATGTGATATTGTGGTGATTGAATCAATATGGTATGATGAAGGGATCTTAGGGGGAAAATTTAGGGTACAACCGCTGCCCTTATTTAAGTTTCTTCTATCCAGAGATACAAAGGTTAAAAATCTTCGTGTTGACGTGATCGAAGATACTTAAATATAAAACAAACCCTATTTTTATCCCTAAGATGACATGCAATGCTTATGAGTATGAATGCATATGAACAACTTCAAAGGGACGCAAAACACAATTGGGGATGTAGCAAAGGAAATAAGGATCAAAAGAGAAACCCGACCGGGAAAATAAATCATTGGTGAATCAAAAAGACCTGACTCTATTGGTGTAAAACCCAAAGAAGAGATAAGGTAGCATCAACTCATCTAAAGAGGAGATAGCACAAGATAAAAGTGATTGACAACCAACTATGAACTACCAAACTCAATAGTCGGAGGTAGAAGATCAAAAAGATAAAACAACTTTTACTGAAGGCGAAACTACCAACATTCACTGAAGGTAGAAAGAGAAAAGAATAACAACACCGACGTTCATTGATGGTGAGCTACCAACGTTTACTGAAGGTAGAGAGGCAAACCTTGACATTCACTGCTGATGAACTACCAAATTTCACTGAAGGTAGAGAGAAAAGAAATATCATAGCACCGACGTTCACTGACGGTGAACTACCAATGTTCACTAAGGGTAGCAAAAAGATAACAATCACCAACGTTCACTGATGGTGAACTACCAACTTTCACTGAAGGTAGAAGGAAAAGAAATATCATAGCACCGATGTTCACTAACGATGAACTACCAACGTTCACTAAAGGCAGCAAAAAGATAACAATCACCAACGTTCATTGATGGTGAACTACCAACTTTCACTGAAGGTAGAGAGAAAAGAAAATATCATAGCACTGGCGTTCACTGACGGTGAACTACTAACGTTCACTGAAGGCAGCAAAAAGATAACAATCACCAACGTTCACTGATGGTGAACTACCAACTTTCACTGAAGGTAGAGAGAAAAGAAAATATCATAGCACCCACGCTCACTGACAGTGAACTACCAACGTTCACTGAAGGTAGCAAAATGATAACAATCACCAACGTTCATTGATGGTGAACTACCAACTTTCACTAAAGGTAGAGAGAAAAGAAAATAACATAGCACCGACATTCACTGACGGTGAACTACCAACGTTCACTGAAGGTAGCAAAAATATAACAAGTTTCCCCAAAATTCTGGCGTTTCACCTAGAAAGGGTCTCAACTTCTTCTTTAACCAAGGCATTCTGCCTGGAAAGGCTAGTATATAAGCTGTCTCAAATAAAGAGACTACCACTTGTAAATATTTCACAACGAATTGTCTCTGCGATATTGAAAGACTTGCCATCCACTGGAGTAATTTGATAACGAACTGCAAACTATCCCCTCATAGAAAAGATAGCAAAAGAGTAACGTCGACTTTTATGGGGAAGCATAAGTTGCTCAAATAAAGAGACCTGCTACTCGCTGTTGTGGGAAGGATTCTAAAAATGACTTTCTGGAGAAAGCAATATGGCTTCATGTGGAAAGAAATATGACTTCTTGGGGAATGAAATATGACTTCCTGGGGAATGAATCATGACTTCCCGGGGAAAGAAATATGACTTCCTGGGGAAAGAAATATGACTTCCTGGGGAATGAGTCATGGCTTCCTGGGGAACGAAATACGACTTCCTGGGGAATGAATCATGACTACATGGGGAAAGAAATATGACTTCCTGGGGAAAGAAATATGACTTCCTGGGGAATGAGTCATGGCTTCCTGAGGAAATGCCAATATATTCATGCCGAGGAGACAAAGTCTTCTCGTGCAAAATAAATGCACATTCTCAAACCAAGGCTCGAAGCATGCAGAAATCCAAAGTAATAATATTGCTGGGAAACAAAGATTCAAACCAGAAATAAACTGGAGTAAAACGGTCAACCAAAATACATCCTTTGAGAAATAAACTCAAGAGGGAAACCCAATCTATCTAGACAAAGAGCTGTACAGGAAGGCTAAAGAAAAAATCTTCCACGAGGGATAACTCAGTGGGGAAATTGAAAGAATATACACTTTCTGCTTAAAGCCGACATTCTATTGGAGAGAGAACAACATAACTCTGCAAAATAGGGCAATATGTCAACAAACAAAATTAATGAATGCAAATGAGCAATGATTTGCTAAATTCAACTATGCATGATGTATGTATGAATGTATGAGTGTTATTATGTATATACTGACAAAACATACATATAATAAAGGGAATAACCAGACAAAACCAACTCGGGTACATTCACTACTCGACTAAATCACATTCAAGATGATCATTCCATAAGAAAATGAGCACCAAACGAGGAAACATAATCCTATTTCGCGGCTTAACTTCTCTGGGAAGGAACATAATCCGGAAGTAAACAAATCATAGCGACAAATCAGTAGAGATATAGGGATATAACATCCTCCTCCAGGCTTCACCGGGGAATAACACACAGACTTCAATGGGGAAACAAATGTTTTCACGGTTCGCACTTCTACTGGGGATTGCAATACTGATTTAAAATAAGGCAGATGGAAACCATATCAGCAAACCATCAACTGAGGATTTCAAGTGACTTCATTGGGGGAATATCATACAGCCTTCACTAGGGGAGATAGTGCCTCATCATCGAGATATCAATGGGAGACCTTATGCTGACTTCATTGGGGAGGCCAACACCATATCGAAGAGGGGAGACCAAGATACTTTCTTCAATATTGAGAGTAAGTATTGCACCAACTTCTCCGGGGAAAAAGTATGAAACCTCATGGGGATAACAACTTGGGGAGTTAAGAAGTCAAACATTATTGCAAGAGATCAATCTTATGGGGATTTTAAATCAAACCCAGCACTTGGTGGGTGAAAACCAAAAAAAAATGACAAATGCCTCAACACTTCCTAAATGAAACATTGCCCTTGCCTGACTATCGGGCAACCAAACAAAATGCAAGTACTGCCGAAAGGGAGATGCTTCATAAATGGGTCAAATCTCAGCATGCACGGGGAGAAAAAACTTCTATCAAATAAGTGAGGCCTTCACCGGGGAATCTCAGATTGAGTCTTCATATCATGCAAACTTATTCCAACAAAAGATGCCCTGGGATAGCCTTCCTGGGGAATCGAGAAGTCAACATTATAGAAAGAGGTAAAACTCATGGGGATTTTAAATTAAACCCAGCACTTGGCAGGTGAAAACCCAAAGGGTTGACAACTGTCTTAACACTTCTTAGAAAATATACTGCCATGGTCTAGTTGCTTGGGAAATAAATACCAACAATAATGCCAATACTGCAGAAAGAGTGACATTTTGCAAATAGTTCCATCTCAGCACACCAAGAGAACAAGACCTTTCGTCATATGAGGGAAGACTTCGCTGGGGAATCTGGGATAGAGGCTTCAGACCATGCAAACCCAAAATCAAAAATGAACCAAGACTTGACTAGGGACAATGGGATCACAAACCCGATACCGCACCATTCATCAATTGGTATTATCTCTAACTATCTGAGAAACACAAGAAGATCATACGTATACCAGCAAAAGTGACCTAGGAGAACCTTCCTGGGGAATCCAGAAGTTCACATTATAGAAAGAGGTCAAAATTATGGGGATTTTAAATCAAACTCAACCCTTGGTGAGAGAAAACCCGTAAAGTTGACAACTATCTCAACACTTCTTAGAAAATATATTGCCCTTATTTAGCTACTTAGGGAGCACATAACAACAATAATGTCGTAACTGGAGGGAGAAATACTCTACAAGAGATTTCATATCAATTATAAATACATAAAGGGAGAAAGAACTCCATCAAATGAGCAAAGGCTTCATAGATCTTTTTAACCTTTGTTTGATCACCACCGGGCTGGGGAAAGAATCACACTCAGTTGGAGAAGTCTGCAACAAGACTGGAAAAATGGGATCATAAACCCAAAACTATAACACATCCTATAGGAAACCCTTTAATTGATCAACAACTGTTAGAGGAATCCAGACACACATCTATAAAACAGATCATAAGAAACAATCATGCTTGAGGAAGGTTTTCGGCTTGGGGTAGACATAGCAGCTATCTTGACGAAATCTGGATATGCCCTTGGAAACCAATTTGGTGTCCTAAGTCTACTATGTTGATCAAGGTAATTTTCATAACTTTCCCTTGGCTGTATGCTTTTAAGATAACCTCTCTGATCAAATGGCTTCTAGATATTTGTCGAATCTCGACGTAACTTCCCTAGATTGGCTGAATGTTGCATCCTCTTTGCTCCGCAACTTTTCTCGGCAACATTCCTTTTACTGATACTCAAATATAAACTTCCATGATATCAAGTAGTTGTTTTACTAGAAGAAAATGTTTATTCTAATAATGAGAATTCTAATGCAACAATTATGTAAGTCTTGAAGATTTTATTCGAAAAGATGTCGCAAAACCTTGTGAGCGAATCACTAGCCAGGATGCGACATGGATTTTTTTGTATGAAAGATAACAAAAGCATATGATACTAATCACAATAATTTAGTAAAATTAATGGGAGTCAGGAAACAATATCTCATTGGAGTATGCTTTCGAAATAAACCCTGTTTCAATTAGGACTTTTGAGGGTTGTATCGTGGCCTGGTTCACGGTTTTAGAAAAAAGTTTTAAGGCTCAAAAATATTTGGTGCCCACCCCCTTCGTGATGTTCTTCAGTCCTAAGTTCAGTTAACTTGACACGAACATTCATCTCTCAAAAGAAATTTCAAGATGGTTGAGGAATCAAACAAGGTTTTCTTTGGACATGCAAGTCACTCACTTTTTCATCTTTTGGGTTTCTTGTCACGCGACTCTGTTCTTTGCTGAGGATTTTACGATGTAATCCTTTCTCGCCTTTCAGGATTTTCATTTCTTATTTGTTTTCCATAACTTTTGCTTGGACAAATTCCTTTTAACTTTGACTCTGAAGTCCAGCGGGATACCCTGACTTTTTCCTAAGTGACTTGTTTTTTCAAGTTCCGACTCAGCGGGGCTTTTTGTCTCTTTTTCATCATCATTTTTTTATTCATATTATCTTTTTCTTTTTCCTTTTTGAACATATCGTGTGACTTCGAGTCATTTGTGACTAGTTGGAAGAATTGTGACTTCCCTATTTCTGAGTAGATGAAGGATAACCATTATTGTATCGTCATCTGTTGATCTCCTGATATGTGAGAGATGCCCATTGGTATAACATCTTCTTTTGATGCACACTACTGATATGTAGAGATTAAACATTGCGGTATTGAATTCCCTCAACCTCTTGAAAGATAACCATTATTGTATCCTTAGATGTGCACTCTTGATGAGATTTGAATACTCAATTAGATTAACTGAACACTACCCTGCCCTGGGTTAAAAATGAGGGTTTTTTCTGAATAAAAAAATAAACTCCTACTTCAAGGCTCAAAGGGGTTAACAAAGGTTTCACTCCCTTATATCTCCGGTGTTTGAGGATTTGAAACAATGCCTGTACATCGTCAACAGGGTTTTATCCAAAAGCATACAACCAGAAAATTTGTGTTTTAATATCATAATCCTCCTCCCAATCTCTACCTAGGCAAGATAATGGGTAACAAGTTGGTATCATAAAGAAATTAAAATAGAAAACAAATACGAGTGAAACAAATGAATTTCTTCAAGACAAACATACTCATTGTATTAAGATTAAACATTCAAATGCAAACAAGTTCTTACATGTAAATAGTGCAATGATAAACAAGAAAAAATATAAATAATAAAGTAGTAAAAATTATAATAAATTGAGAAGGCTAATCATCCTTAAACAAAGCCATAAAATTCTCATTTCCTCTTATATTATCAATGGATAAAGCTTGGAACTGGGTTCCAACAGCAGCTTCATACGCCTCCACAATGGTGAAAGAGGACAAATGAGATATCAATAATGCTTGTTCTACAGTTATAATTATCACTTTTCCTTCACGCACAAACTTCAACTTCTGGTGTAAAGTCGAAGTGACAGCCCCTGCCTCATGTATCCACGGTCGTCCCAACAAACAGTTGTAAGCGGGTATAATATCCATGACCTGGAAAGTAATCTGAAACAAATGTTGGCCTATATGAATAGGCAAGTCCACTTCACCAATAACAGATTTCCTTGATCCATCAAACGCTTTCACAATAATGCCACTTGGGCGTATGGGCATTCCTTGATATTTCAACTGCATAAGTGTGCTCTGTGGTATAACGTTCAAATTGGATCCATTATCAATCAGCACATTGGATAATGAATCATTCTTGCATTTCATAGAGATGTGGAGGGCCAGGTTGTGATTCCTTCCTTCATCCGGCAGTTCATCGTCGCAGAAACTTAGGTTATTACATGATGTAATGTTCCCTACCACACTATTGAATTGGTCTACAGGCATATCACTTTCCACGAAAGCTTGGTCTAATACCCTCATCAAAGATTCTCTGAGCAGAGGATTTGATCAATAAAGCCAAGATAGATATTTTTAAAGGAGTCTGCAGTAGATGATCTACAATTCTATAGTCTCTCATCTTGATTATCTTCAAAATATCATCCACCTCTTTTTCTAGCGTAGCTCCACTAGATTCACCCGTAGCCTTCCCGGGTTCAACATTTTCCACAACTTTCTTTCCAGTACTAACATCTCCACGAACAACTGATGCAAATACACGATCGTTACGGCTCACTCTGCTGGTCTCAGTGATATACCCAACATTAGGCATTGGCTGGATGGAAACTTCCACACCATCCTCTAAAATTGTAGCATTACATTTGTAGGGTATAGCCTTGTCTGACTTGTAGGGGACAGGACCCGGTAAGCTAATAACCAATGGAGTAATAGTTGGCTTGCTATGATATTCAAATTCAAAAGGGGTGGGAGCACCAAAACAAGGCACAATAACATTTACTCCTTCTTCAACACATTCAGTCATTGCAGAGTCATTTCTGGAAAACATATCTTCATCTGAGGAGAAGAATTCATCCGCAGAGGCATACTCATCATCTGACTCCTTTTCAACCAAACAAACCTCAATCTCATTAACCTCATGGTAATCATCCCTTTGGCATGTAACCTTGATAGTTCCATTATTCAATAACAACTGAATACATTTCCTTACAATTGAACACCCTCAGGAGTCCCGACAGCAAATTTGGCAAGATCCATACTGATGTTCTACCTGACCAGCCATGTGGAAGAAGGTAGCATGCAATTATACAAGATCCTCATTCATATATTCCACATTAAAGATTCTGAACTCTACAGGACATCCATAAACCATGTTTACTTCCTCTTCATACTCTGCCCTAGGCCTGATTAGTGGATGAGGCCCTCATCTATCATCTCCTTCAAATCAACCTTTATCTTGTCACAACCCTGTATATCCGTACTATAAATAGCACAACCGGCATGGTCATGCGTATAGTAGCTAAATTCACAAAGGTCTGCATGCATTTTTACCAAATCTCCTCTAACCAAATTAATATAAAAAATCCGGAAGTCGTCTGGACAACCAGAAACCATGTTCACAACATTTTCTCCTCCATGCTTTGGCAAAGGATTATCTTTCACATTAGGGCCAACATCTTTGAAGGGCAAGATACCAGACTTCACCAATTTTTGTACTTCAGTTTTCAAAGGATAGCAGTTCTCAACATTGTGCCCTGATGCTCCTTGATGAAAAGCACATGTTTGGTTTTCCTTGTAATACCAAGGTAATGGTGATGGTATAGCGGGCGGTGGTCTGGTATGAACTAACTTCTTTTGAATTAACACCGGGAGTAATTCTGTATAGCTCATAGGGATAGGGTCATAACTCTCCCTTCTCTGATTATACCCTTGATTCCCCTGATGGGATGGTCTCTGATAAGCAATGGTGGTTGGAGCTACACCAACAACTGGGGTAACTGAGGCGACTTGTTGATGACGCTGATAATTTCTTCTAGGAGGATTAACCCTCATATTTTACATATAGGCGTTTGTATCCCCTTCCTTCTTTTTGGCAAACCCATAGGATGGCTTCTTCGTACTTCCAAAACTTTCACTTTTTGTTAAACCGCCCTCTCTTACAGCCTCTTCTAAACGGATACCCATGCCTACCATTTCAGTAAAGTCATTTGGCACACTCGCTACCATCCTCGCATAGTAGAAAGCACCCATAGTCTTCAGGAAAATGTTAGTCATCTCTTTTTCTTCCATGGGAGGAATCACTTGGGTGGCTACCTCACGCCATCTATCTGCATATTCTTTGAATAAATCCCTGTCCTTCTGGACCATGGCCCTGAGTTGATCACAGTCAGGCGCCATGTCCACGTTGTATTTGTATTTTCTAATAAATGTTTCTCCCAAGTCATTGAAAGCATGGATATTGACATTGTCCAAACTCATATAGCACTTCAACGCAGCACCAGTCAAACTATCTTGAAAAAATTGAATCAGCAGATGTTGATCATCAGTGTGGGTAGACATTCTTCTTATATACAACACAAGATGAGAACAAGGAAAAATGTTGCCTTTGTACTTCTCAAATTCCGGGACTTTAAACTTCGCAAGTATCTTGAAATTCGGGACAAAGCATAAATCATTCACATTATGCCTGAACAATTCATTTCCCCTGAGGGCCTTCATCTCCCTCTTCATCTTGTCAAACTGATCTTGAAAATATTCCATTCGATCATAGAGACCCAAGCCTTCACTTGTTGGAGGAAAAGGACGATACATATCATCTCTAGCAAATGGGACCATATTCACCGAAGGAGGTGCAACAGGAGTAGCATGCACCACAGGAGGTGCAGGAGTAACAGTAGTATGAACAACTGTAGTAACTTGAGGACCAAGATTGAAACCTCCAGGCACAAAGTTCTCTGGAATTCCCCATGGATAACCTTAAGGCATGTGATTCTGAACAACAGCTGGAGTAGCAGACACAGGAACAGTCGGAGCTTCAGTAGTAACCTTTGTCTATTGAGGTTTACCATTCAGTGGCTGATTCTGAGTAGCCACCATAGATGCCATTAGAGAAGTGAGATTGGCCATGTCGGCCTTCGGAGCAGAAACCTCTTCGCGCAGCTCGCGATTCTCTTGTTCTAAGTTGTCCATCTTCCTTCTGAAATTAGCTCGAGTATTGTAATGGTGAGACAACTTGCTGAACAAAGTAAAGAAGCTTGGTAAGAAACCTAGATATGCATAATAAATGCAAAAAATTTGTGCAATATGATGCATGAGATGTAATGCACATGATTTATTTTATTAATATTTCAAGGGACTTAAAGATTTATAGACACATTGCAAATATCAAAGTAATAACACATTTGAAATACTGAAATTTTTTATTATAATAACTTCAAAATGAATTACAATTTCCAATAATCCCAAGTACAAGATGAAAAATTAAAGTCTAAAACCCTAAGAAGTAAAGTTGATGGAGATCACTCTATACGTTGGTGCTTCCCTGTAAGCCTGGCAATCTGAGCCTTCAACCTCCGGTTTCCTTCCGCATATATGGTGGCAACCTCCTTCCAATCACATGAATCAGGAAGTGAGAAACTAGCATCTGACTGAGGCTTAGAGGAAAATAAATCCCCTTGCCTCTCCATGGTCTCTACAGCCCGACTCTCAAGAATCTCAATCAAGTCGTCTTTCTCCTTCAAGTCTGCTCTATAGGAAATATCTAAAGTTTGGCACTTATTCTTCCAAGCATCCCTTTCCTGCTACATCCTGACCAAAGCAAGTTGTAGCTCTTCCACATCATCCAATGGGGGAAGAGTGGTCTTCATAAAAAAATCAGGCATATGTGTTTCCCAAGAATACGACATCTTCAACTGAATAGCTCTCGTTTGTACCCACTGAAGATAAGGCTCCAAAGAAACAGCCCCCCTAGGTCCCAAGTTATTCCTACTCTTCCTATGAATGTGACACCAGGCCTTCGCAATCTGCTCCCTAGCTTCCTTATGGTCTTCTCCCTCTTTCAGGAAGAAACTACTCAATTGAATACTATTTGGTTTATCCCTCATCGGATAACTAAGCTGTCGTCATGCAAGAACAGGGTTATAGTTAATTCCTCCCTTTGTACCCAGACGAGGTACATTAGGGAAACCACCACAACTGTCGACAATCTCTACATCATGGTAAGCCCGATGATACTAATCAATATCTGAGTGAGTAAGTGCCATGATCTTAGGAGCCCAACGGGGTTCCTTCCGACATCCCAGAAAGCATCAGACTGAGGCATATGAGAAATAAACCATCGGTACAACAAAGGTGTGCAACAGATAATCATCCCCCCATGATAATAATTCTGAAGATGAATAGAGTAATAAGCATCACCCAACAATGTGGTAACTGGGTTTCCAATCATGAAGATCCTGATAGCATTAACGTCAACAAACTTATCCACATTAGGAAATAAAAACAACCCGTAAGCAAGTAGAGCAAAGATGGCCTCAAAAGCGATTGTACTCTTAATCCTGGCAAAGTAACGAGCTTTCTCCAATAAGAACTGAGCTGGTAATTCTCTAATCCATCCTTTAGTAGTCATATGGGCTTCAACCTCATATTTCCCCAGATGAATCAAAGCAGTAATCTCGTGTGGTTTTGGCTCACCCTCTAAACCAGTAAAAGGAACACGATCGGTAATAGGTAAATCCAACAGATAAGAATATTCCTCTAGTGTAGGCATCAACTGATAATCAGGGAAAGTAAAGCAATGATACATCAGATCATAGAACTGGACCAAGGTGGAGAGAATACCCTCCTTCATTCTAAGCTTCATGAGAGGAATGATGGATCCATACTTCTTTCGAAAATGTGCAGAACATTCAATCTCAGGAATTAGACTGATCAACTCATCTATCTTGGGATCTTTGAAACTGTATTTTCTGGTCTTTCTTTTTCCAGAATCCATGGTCAAAAGGTATCTGAGATATTCACAAATGGTCAACTTTCAAGTCCCTTGAAATAAAATTTCTTCAAAAGATGCTTATGAGTGCATGGATGCATGATGCAACAATCACACATAAGATCACAAACATAGGGTTCATAGGTTCAACGTCACGAGCATGAGGTCGAAGGTACTACCCATAAGGTATGGTCTAAAATTTATCACCTGCCGAGCAAGGTTCTAGAGCTTCCCATCGTCTACATCCTTCCTTCGGATATTACCAACTTCCCAATTAACTCAGTAATTAGTAATATTCTCAAGAAAAACTCGTCTGAGCGTAGTATTGCGTGACAACTATTTCCGGATTATTCTGTTATAGCTTCTGCACTACACCTAAAAGGCCAAGATGGGTTAGGTATTTTACGGTCCTCAGCTTCAGCAGGCTCCCATGTCGAAAGCAGCACGTCTTCCCGATTACTCAATAAATGACACTACAATCAAAGGGGCCTCCACTGAGTGGGGGATCTCATGCCTTCTTTTTTGGGATTACTCCCTCAAAGTTAACATTACTATACCGCCCGTCCTATCTTAAAGATTGCCCAAGTCCGGGTATAGGACTCATAAGTAATCACCAAGCACCCTAAAAACCAGGAAAGTCCAAACAAACAGATATATAACATATAATATATAATAAACAATAGCATATATACAGATATAAATAAAGATAGGTTTAACCCACTTAGGGATGGACCAGCAAGAGGTCAATCTTTCCCCAGTGAAGTCGCCATTTTTTTCTGTAGCGATAGAAATGTTTAAGACTAAGCCATTGGATTGACTAGACTTATACCGATCAAAATAAAAATTGCCACTGTGCTTTATTGTTTCCAAAGGAATGGTAAAAGAGCGAGTAACCCAAATAGAAGGGGAAAGGTTCAAGGTAAGGGGGTTGGTTATGCAAAGGGAAGGTATTAGCACCATAAACATCTATGGTACTCCGCAGGAACCTCTTTGAAAAATATGTATATTTTGGCTATAAAATATTGTATAAAAAATAGATGGTGGAGGTGAGAAAAGAAGTATTTTTATGATTTTTGCACCCGCCGCAAGTGTGAACCTTTAGTGCTTACGTACCACCTTTCCTACAACAGGGGATCAGGGTACACGTAGTTCACCTTTAAAAAATTTTAAAACACAAGTGTGTTGGTTAATTTAATGAGATAAGACATCATCATCATTTTCGGTGTGGAAAACATACTTACTACCCACAATCATGCGAAAGGAGAATTTGCATCATCTCAAAGTGGAGGATATGGCTTGGATTTTAAATTCAACAATGCCTCACTCAACACCCAAGTGGAAAATATCTCACTTCGCGACATATTATAGAAGTATAGTTGTTTGCATCACTACAAGGATTGACAAGAGTCTAATCTTTTGAGAAAAGTTTTTAAAGTAAAAAAAGCGAAAGTGGCAAAAATGGTTTGAAATGAGATTGATTGACTTTTAGTCTTCTCACAAAAAATTTCAAGGTATTATTAAGTTGATTGAATTTTATTCATGAAAATGTTTTGAAAATGCGTGGACATAAGTCCAAGTTTATTATGAAAATGGTTCAAGTTTCAAAACAAGAAGAGTTTTCAAAAGGAGGAAGAAGATTTTTGAAATTAAAGAAGATGGGAGGAGAAGAAGAGACTATCCTAAAGCATAAGGTAAAAGCTAAGGAGAAGAACCATCTAACCAACAAGAAGCCAATACTTGTCATTATGAGTCAAGATAGAATTCCCATTCTTTGGATTGAAACCAAGCAAGCAAAGATACTAGACCTCTTGAGAGAACTAAACTTCTAGTGTATTAAGTCTTTACAAAAATTGGACAGAGTAACGACTGTATACGGGTGAATTCCAGATTATAAACAAAGTATGTAATCACAATAACCTGCACACAAAACAAACAAACAACCCAATGTCTTGAGGTAAACCTCAAAAACTCCAGACAAAATATCAATTAAGGTCACAAGGTCTCCAATATAGGCCAAGGTTTCTAATCCTAAGTCCAAGAAGTCCAATACTCCATAATGCCAAGGATAGTAACCAAATAGTCCAAGTATCATTAAAGTTTTTTATGGTTCATGTTGATTATTATATATCTTCAAAAAGAAAAGAAAATCTCAAGTGACCAAAATAAAAATGACAAGAATATAAAAGGGCTCAAGTGAGCAAAGATGAAAAATAGCATGAAATGTAAATGCTAAAGTAAATGGTGCATAAAATAAAAGATCATAAAATAAAAACACAAAATAAAGTCAATTATTAGTAATTAGTCGTTAATTGGATGACCATCTTGAAACTTGTATTTGGGACTCATTAGAGGATTAGTAGAACCAAAGCCTCCACACAACAAGTTGCATTTGCTTTTTGTCAAGTATATCATCCATTTTGGAATCCTCAAAAGTAACATTTAATGATCAACAATGTTTAAGTGATCCGCGTTGACCAAAATTGATGAAGATCCATTAGAGGATTGGTAGAACCAAAGCCTCCACACAATGAATCTCAAGGTTATTGGATCAAAGAGATCAAATTAACATACTTGGGCTTACAAACATAGGTTTGGGCCACGAATAATCATTTATTCGAATCGGGACACAATTTAGCGCTATGTTAAGCAATCGTAAGTTGACTTATGTAAAAGTCGCACCTATTTTGAGGTCGGTCAATAGCAATCTATGCACCATTTATTTTGAGGCATGATATAGAGATCATGCTCCAATAACACTTAGTGCAATAAGAAATGAATGAGATGAAGAAGGGTGGGAAAGAATATATAAACCACATTTGAAGTAAAATTTAATCAACCTATTATTAAAATCATTCATCTATTTTTATGGAGTTAGACTCAACACCATGGATCCAATGATGTTAACAAAGTTCATGATCAAAAATTCAATCCAAGATCAGCCAAAAAATAATCACAAAATAATATTACATTTAATATATATATATATATATATATATATATATATATATATATATATATATATATATATATATATATATATATATATATATATATATACATTAAAAAGGGTTTTTAAATGTTTTAAAATAGAAATAAGAGAGAAAAATATCAACTATGTTTAAATTAATCAAGAAATATTAAGTAAGACCATAGACAAATCAGAAATGAACCCAAATATTTTTATAAAATTTTTGGTAATTTTTTAAAGTCAGAAACTATTTTTAAAATTAAAAGAAATGAGCAAAATAAACCAAAAATGATTAAAAAAATAACAAAGTCAGAAATAAAAAATAAATGAGGTCACCAATATTTATCACAGTCTCATTGGATCATTCCATTTTTTTTTAGAATTTAAAAATGCATAAAAGTATTTTTAAACATTTAAAATAATTCAAATAAAGTGAAAATTTATAAAAAAATATCAAAACACAAAATAAAATTGTAAAAAAATCAAAAATATTTTTCATAATTTTTTCCAGATTTTTTGGACTTAAAATGAATTTTCTATGATTTTTTGAAGTTTAAAACAATTAAATATAAAAAGCAGAAATAAAAAATAAAGTAAAAAATATGTGGACCATTGGATGAGAGTCAAAACGCGTTAGTAAGATAATTCAATGGATTAGACGCGCTGTGCATATCATTGTCATTACTGAATAAAGCATTGAATCACATATAAAATCAATTTTAAAAAAATACAAATGGCACGCCATCATTGGTTAGAAGATGACACGTTGGTCATCTTCAACCTGCACCCAACATGAAACACAGGTCCTTCAAACTGTAAAATCAGAAGTTCAAACCTATGTCATTTGCTTCGTCTCATCAAGACGAAGACAACCACACCTTCGTGAAAAATTTATATAAATTGTAGCTCAAGCAATTTAGAAGGAAAGTTTTGAAAAGGAATTTGAAAATTCATGGCGAAAACGTGTTTCCAGTTAAAAGAGTGTTGCGACTAGAACCAGGGCGATGAGAGCTTCACAATGATATCAAAGTTTGGAAGAATTGATGGAGAAATCTACCTATTAAAGTTCAGTTGCGGAGCTCTGTAAATGGACTTGGTCAGATCAATTCAGAAGGTTTCAAGGCTCAGTTCTTTTTCTGTTAGCTTCAGGGAAGATCAAGGAAGGTGAATTGATAGAAAAAATGGATTGAAAAAGGCTTGAACAATGATTTCGAAGTTGTAGAAAATTGAGTTATAGAGCGAGTTTGGCAGGGTGATTTTGGTTGTTCAAGCTTGAGAAAACGAATGGGATAGCTCATGTATTTATAGGAGAAGCAAATGGGATCAAAAGGAAGGGTGAATGATGCAATTTGGAGGGAATTCGTATGGGTCTGCATCATGAAGAAAGTGTGACTTCTTTTTTGTCAAAACTCATCCAAAACGCGCGTTTTTCTATGCTAATCACTTCTGGAAGTTCACTAAACATGTTTAGAAGCAAAAACGCGCAGCAATTTTGTGTTTAGAAGCCAGATTAAGGATTTCAAATTTTGACTTTTTGGAGAAATCTCAACTCCAAGTTACCACTTTTGAAACAATGGCATTCTCAGCTCAAGGGGTCTTAAGGAATGTTTTTGATGCTATAGAAAGATGAGTTTACAACCTTTGCAATGGGAAAAGAATGGAATCAAATGGATGTTTGAGATGAAAGTTGCAATGAGTCAAAGTTGGGAAAAAGAGGTTGACTTTCCATACATAGAAATATTTCAAGTTTTCTTCAAAAGTGACCTATAATGTTTTGCATCCAAACATGGCCTTCCTCTTGGAAGTTTCTCTTGACCAAAAGAGATGGCATGAAATAGACCTCTTGAATGACATTTTGAAACTTGAAACATTCAAAATCTCTAAAAATTTAGAGAGTTATGAATTGTTGAAGTTGGCAAAAAATCATGAAATGACCTATAATCGTTTGTATCCTTAGGGCATCTTCCATCCATTTTATCACATTACATATAAAATAAGGAATACATTTCACATCCTCAAGATCATTATGGAAAAAGAGTGGGCTCAAGGTGATAAAAATTGATCAAGTTATGATCATTTGAAGTCACACATGGGAAGTTGGGGGTTCATCTGGAGGACTTGTAATCTTTCTTCATCATCAAGTTTCTTCCACGTGAAAAATCCTTGAAAATTTTAAAGTGATTTCTTAATAACCCTTTAAAGAGAAGGATTTTTTTGGAATCACTCAAAAATACCAAAATATGAGCAATATATACTTCTTTGAAGTTCAAAACCCTAGCTCCTAGATCAAGAAAATGCTTTGAGGAACTTTGACAATTTTAAACAACCTTCTTGTACCAACACTTTTGCTTTGTAGATAGAAGTTGTTGAGGATGATAATGATAACTCATAGCAACCAAAACCACTTCCATATCTTGAGAATTGAGAGAAATATTCACTTGTGGCCAATGGGAACAAGGCCTTGTCCAACCATGACAACTTCTTCAATCAACCCCTTGTACTTTTGAATCAATCTTGATAACTTTAAAATATGGTGAACCAAAATAAACCTTGCCATGCCATTTGTTCCAAAATAACTTCAATGGCGAGGTTTGAATTTATCAAGCTTTATTGACTAGGGCATGGAAATAAACTCATGAACCCATGGATCAACTTGCTAAGCCACATTGCCTTTACCTACATTATTAACAAGTAAGACAAACCAACATTGCATTTTATTAATTAAAAGGAAAGTCAAAACAAAACATGCATGATCACAAAATAAAAAAAAGTTAAAAGTGCTTGGTGATTCCTCAAAGAGCAAAGCTAAAGATAGGGAGGAGAACCAAAAGCCCTAATGTGATCTTGTTGTGATTGAATCAATATGGTATGATGAAGGGATCTTAGGGGGGAAATTGGGGTACAACAGCAACTTTGAACCTACTTGTTTTTATTGTGGTATTAAAGGCCACACACCTAATACTTTATATGTTTGAAACTTTAGTGTGGCAAGTGGGCATTATGTGTGGGTAAAGAAAGGTACTAATTATGAAGGACCCAAAGCAACTTGGGTACCTAACAAAATCTAATTTGTTTTGTAGGTATGCTTGAAGACCACATGCAATATATGGTATCTTGATAGTGGTTGTTAAAATCATATGACAGGAAACATAAACCAATTTTCAAATCTAGTGCTAAAGGTGAAGGGTTTTGTCACTTAAGCAGACAACAATAAGGGAAGAATTCTTGGAAAAGGCAAAGTTGGTGCTCCACCTTTCAAATCCATTGAAGATATTCTTTATGTTGAAGGACTAAAGCACAATATTCTTAGTATTAGCCAACTTTGTGACAAAGGCTTCAAGATCAAGTTCACCAAAGATGAATGCTTGATAGAAGACAAAGTCACACATGAGATTATACTTAAAGGTAAAAGAATTAATAATATATTTATGATTTCCCTTGATGATCCATCTCTGAAGGTAAAATTTCTCATGGAGAACAATGATGATTCATGGATTTGGCACAAAAGAATTGCTCATATTCACATGGAACACTTGAATAAATTAATCAATCATGATCTTATCATTGGGTTTCCTAAGAAACTTTTTGTCAAAGATAGACTTTGTGATGCATGTCAAAAAGGGAAATAAACAAAATCAACTTTCAAATCTAAGAATGTGGTGTCTACTATAAGGTCACTACAATTGTTGCATATGGACTTATTTGGTCAATCTAAAACAAGAAGTTTCGGAGGATGGTATCTTCATCAAGCAATCCAAGTATTGCAAGGAATTGTTGAAAAGATTTAACATGGATAATTGTAAAGTAATGACTACTCACTACGCCAAAATAGACTTTAGACAACGCACTTTAGACAATACTTTTATACAAAAGCGCTGAAGTTAAATAAAAATAAAACACAGAAAGTGTATAAGAAAATGAGTAAAAGTGCTGCTAAAAGGCCTACCTTAGAGAGCGCTTATGAAAAGCGCTACTAAAAGGCCTACCTTAGACAACGCTTCTAAAAAGCGCAGTGAAAGGGGGTACTTTAGAAAGCGTTTTTCAGAAAGCGCAGCTAAATCGCCCCTTTTAGCAGCACTTTTCAGAAGCGCTGTCTAAGGTCATATAAAATTAATAATAAAAAATCCCAAAAGCGCTGCTAAAGGCTCATATTAGACAGCGCTTCTAACAAGCGCTGTCTAAAGTCATATAAATTAAAACTAAAAAATAGAATACCCTACTGTTTCTATTTTCACAAACTTGTTTCCCTCTCAGACCTTACAAACAAAAACCCTTTCTCTCTCACAAACTCGTTTTTATCCAAGCTCCTTCCGCTGTCGTCCAAACTCTGTCTGCCGTCCTTCGTCCGACCAGCCCTTTCCCTCCGTCCTCCACCGTCTCTCTCGATTGTCCTCCATCGCCTACCAACCCTTTCTCAAGGTAGGTTCTTTCTTGAATCTGATTTTTACTAATGTGATACGGTGGGAGAACTGACTTGAGGTTTTGCGTTTGTGTTCGCAAATGTTCCGGTTTAGCAAGAGTCGCCATCGACTTTTTATTTTATCCTAAGGAAAGGTTAAAAAGCATAGGAAAAACCTTTGAGATGTTTTCTTGGGTTCGAGGAGTAGATTATAGAAAGGGAAGGTATTAGCACCCTTTCTATCCATGGTTATCCATGGGCTCTTAGTTACTTGCTTAGATCACTTGCCTTTGCTTTTCAATTGTTTGAAATGGTGCTTTGTGTGTGTGGTTTTGAGAAAAAGATGCCTTGTCTAAGCAACCTTTGTAACGACTCATGTTTAAGTATATACAAAGATGTGTGTCTTTTTGAAAAGATGTTTCAATGTTTTTGAAAGTTTGTTTTGAAGTTGTGTTTGTGATGTGTGTTTTGAAAAATGGCAAGGATTGTTTTGCAAGATTGATCAAGTAACCAAGAGCTATCTACCCTAAATTTCTCAAAGATCTTTCTTATGTTTTAACCCTTTTAATAGTGTTGTTTCACCATTGTATTTGGTGAACAACCTTGTGTTAGGATGTTAACAGGACGGGCGCGGGTCATCGTATAGACCATAGAGGCAATAATGTCAAGTATCTTTGGCAATCTTCTTGAGGGACTATGATCATTTTTGTTTAGGCAACAAGATAGCGTCATCGAGGGACTATGATCATTTGATTTGTTTTTGTTTTACCAAAGACACTTAACATGCAACCATGGCCCATTTTTGAAGGCAACAAGTGGATGTAACCCTAGGGGTGTTTGTGTGCAAGTGTGTTTTATTGCATGCAAGAGTTTATCTTTGAATTAGGATTTTCTATTTCATTGATTTTATCTTGCCATACACATCCTAATTACTAGCATTTATATTTGAAAGCGATAAAAAGCAGAAATATAAAATCCTACGCTATTACAGCAATTAGGGGGCGGGGATACATATTTGTACATGGGGTGGTTCAATGAGAAAAAATAGATAAGAAAAGAAAATAACAAAGGCAAGATAGAGAGAAAGAGAGAGAGAGACAGCGCGCTGCTGAGAGGCCATCAGAAGTTCTGACTCAGGCCTGCTGCCAGATTATCAACCTTTTGGTTAAACTGTATGAGTCAGAACTTCTGACTCTAGCACCTACAAAACAGAAACCTGTTAGTGGGAAGATCAGAAGTTTTGACCCCCATGTGCTGCAAGACAAAAGTTTGTTAGTGGGGATATCAGAAGTTCTGATCTTGCTGGAAATACAATAATTCTCAGGAGTTCTGATATTATTGACAGCAAAACAGGCTTCAGATGTGCTAACGTCAAAGTCAGCACTTGGCTTCTCCCTGTGATAGTCAGAACATCTGCAGTTTTATTATTTCCACAAAACAGAAAACATGTTTGGGACAGCTTCAACGAATGTCAAAGTGTTTCAGGAGACAGAACCAACAAGGTCACAGGCAGGTTCTACGCTGATTCACTTCCTACTTAAACATTCTGAGGTATGAAAATCCTCAGAACGCAAACAGCAGTAACATGATATTTACATTATGTTTATTTGAGCATGCAAAGCTGATGATGCTTAGCAGCGTGATGAAGGTCAGCAGGTGCTTACCTGGCTGTTGGAAAAGTTTGTGAGTGAGAGCTAGCTTTTAGCTCTGATGGTGTTCTAGACAGGTTCTTTTTTGAAGGGGTGGATGGAGAGTATATGTGGTCAGAAGCTGTAGGGGCGTATTTCTTTAATCAAGAAGCAATCTGGGTACAAATGAGGTTTTGAGACAGGAGATTCAAAGTTATGTTTGAGGCTCTTGAAACACCAAGATTTTTTGACAGAGTTTCAAAGTATTTTCTTGCTAAAATTTTTTGTTTCTCTTCTAGCAATTTTTTTCTGGTTTTTGGCCCCTTTCTTAGTGGTCAATGGTGCTCTATTTATAGGCAAAGCTCTTGTGGATTCTTGAACGTTAAAGGCGCAAATAGAGGTTAAATTGTTTTTTTTTTAAAGAAGTTCATGGAAAGTTGTGATAATGTACAGCTTTTCAGCCTAGGCTGGAACAGCAGGCAAGGATTGAGGAGAAGTGACCTCTATAGGTGGAAGGTGGCGCGTAGACCCATGCCTAAGCCTGCATAAAGGTGTTTACCAAGCCACACGTGAAGAGACCTCTTGGATGAATGTTCAGGAGTGGTTGGGAGCATTAATGAGCATTAAATGGTGATGAGACTTATCAACACCAAAATTCTTGTAATAGTAGAAAACCTGAACCAACAGTTATGTTTTACCAAAAACAACGTGAACCAAGCTCTGATCTTGGCCTCTTGTTGTCTCAGCAAATTCTGGGGATTCTCCTGACTTTCTAACACGTTCCTTGGATTTGCTTCTGGAAATCCTGAACTTAGAGATTCTGTGTCAGTGTAACACCCACTCTTCTGACCCTTTCATCTTCTGATTTCAGCATGTTCTGAAGGAGCCTTCCTAATTCTTTGCTTCCTTTGCATTCCTCTAGCAAACTCTGGCTGAACTTGCGTAACTGCTGAAAGAGCCATGTTCTGTTTGAGGCTTACATGTTGAACCACGTTTGCAACCTCTGAGTAAGTTGATGTAGCTGCTGAAGAGCCAACTTCTGATTACGTTGAGCCAAGCTTGCAACTTCTGACCGTTTCTGTCTGGAGGTTGGTCCAGAAGTTCTGAAGTGCTATTTTCTTCTTAAACACCCATTTTTAGAGAAAAATTCCAAATGTTTAGAATTTAATTTTTTCAAGGTAAAAGTTTTGCCTTTAGAGCTTGTGTGATCATTTTGCTCTTGTAAATGGTTTGCTTGGGAAGAAATGATAATTCAGGACTTGGATTTATTTCAGAGAGACTCTGAGAATCCAGGATGATTTCCTGAAGAATGAGAGGGCAAATTTTGGGGTACAACAGCTGCCCATGTTCAATCTTCTTGAACCTGAAGAGTTAGATAGGCAAGTTTGCCTTTCGTGACTCAAAGGTAAAAGGGGATTGGACACTAGACTGCCCGTAAATTTGCACTCGTCCAAAGCATAGTTGAGGGAATGGGCTTAAAGATGCCATTTAGAGATGGTAAAATCTTGCTGGAGATGGGCTTAAAGATGCCATCCAAGAATCTTTGTTAACTTGCAATGTTGTAAGTCAAGAGAATGAGTATCAAAATGGTATCCGTGTCTGGAATGCATTCGAACTGTATCTGGAGACTGAATTTGTATGAACAAAAGAATGGCCTCCGCGTCTGGGGCGTATCTGAGCTATAACTGTGTTTGAATGTAGAATGAATATCAGAATAACTGTCGTGCCTGGAGTGTATCTGTATTGTATCTGGATGACAGAGGAATATCTGTGTATGGAGCGACTGTGTGCTGGGGATAAACTCTGAATGAGTGACAGAATGGCAACCGTGGATGGAGCATATTTGGATTGTACCTTGGAGTTGAGATCTGTATGAGTAGTAGAATGACCGCCGTGTCTGGGGTGTATCTGTACTGTAACTGTAATATGAATAAGTGACAGAATGGCAACCGTGTCTGGAGCGTATCTGGACTTTATCTGAAGTTGAGATCTGTATGAGTAGTAGAATGACCGCCGTGTCTGGGGTGTATCTGTACTGTAACTGGGATCTGAATAAGTGACAGAATGGCAACCGTGTCTGGAGCGTATCTGGACTGTATCTGAAGTTGAGATATGTATGAGTAGTAGAATGACCGTCGTGTCTGGGGTGTATCTGTACTGTAACTGGGATCTGAATAAGTGACAGAATGGCAACCGTGTCTGGAGCGTATCTGGATTGTATCTGAAGTTGAGATCTGTATGAGTAGTAGAATGACCGCCGTGTCTGGGGTGTATCTGTACTGTAACTGGGATCTGAATAAGTGACAGAATGGCAACCGTGTCTGGAGCGTATATGGACTGTATCTGAAGTTGAGATCTGTATGAGTAGTAGAATGACCGCCGTGTCTGGGGTGTATCTGTACTGTAACTGTGATCTGAATAAGTGACAAAATGGCAACCGTGTCTGGAGCGTATCTGGACTGTATCTGAAGTTGAGATCTGTATGAGTAGTAGAATGATCGCCGTGTCTGGGGTGTATCTGTACTGTAACTGGGATCTGAATAAGTGACAGAATGGCAACCGTGTCTAGAGCGTATATGGACTGTATCTGACTAATTGTTAGCGATAGCCTTTTAATCTTATCCTGAAAAGGATAAAATGTTAGCTAAAACACAAAGTTATGTTGCATGATATGTATGATGCAATGAATTGCGTTTCATCCATGTTTATGATATATGAATGTAATGATTATGCATGTAAGTCGAGTAGCTGTCTTGCTGAGGAAGATAAATCTTGGACAACCCGAGATAATAGAATCTTGACTGCTGCCAGAGAAAGTGAATCCTTGACTGTTTGTCGGGGAAAATAAATCCATGACCGAAGTTGGGGATTCCATGGATCTTTTGATTACTGAAAATGAGAAGTCCTGGGACTACTGTTGGGGAATCAGGAGCTTGTGTTGTATGCCAATCTGCTGGGGAGGCCAAAATGAGAATCTTCATTCTGTTAAGGGTCAGGAGGTTGGGAGTATACCAATCTTCTGAGGTTTCAAGGATGACAATCTTCATTCTGTTAACGGTTAACTGTTATCTGGTTGATCTCCAGGCTTTCACAGAAACTCGTATTGCTATCTGGTCGTAATCCAGGCTTCACAATAATTTGTTGAGCTGCTATCCGGTTGAATCCGGGCTTCACGGCTTGTGTTAAAGATATACCACTATCTGGTCGACTCCAGGCTTCGTAGTATTCTTGGTTGTTGTCTGGTCGTAATCCAGGTTTCATAGAAACTTGTATTGCCATCTGGTCGTAATCCAGGCTTCACAATAACTCGTTGGGGATTAAACTAATATCCGGTCGAATCCGGGCTTCATAGCTTGCTCTTAGGAGATACCACTATCTGGTCGTAATCCAGGCTTCGCGGTGGTCAGATACTGTTATCCGGTCGTAATTCGGGCTTCACAATATGCTGTAGAGATTAAGATACTATCCAGTCGAATCCGGGCTTCATAACTTGATTTTTGTGAGAATTTGATCTTTGACGACCGTAACTTCCAACAGGTGATGAAGGAACTTTTGAACGACCGATCAATTTGAAATGTAATTTGTTTTGGAGGATAAATCCTTGACAAATGTTGGGGAAATAAACCCATAACCGAAGCTGGGGATAGAAAATCCTTTGATTACTGGGGGTGAGAAATCCTTGTTGACTGCTGATTGCTTGGGGAGCAAGATCTTCAATTGTTGAGGGATTTTAGGACCACTGTTGGGGATTGAAAATCCTTGGTGATTTGTGGGGAATGCGAATTCTTATGATCTCTACTGGGGAGTTCAGAACCTGGGGGACTCATGCTGGAGGAGTGAGACTGAGAATCTTCAATCTGATGGGAAGTATCTCTGTGGGGAGAATGTTCACTAATCTGGTTCCGCTGGGGATCGATAGTTGGAAGTTTTAGATCCACTGGGGATTAACAGCTTTGACTTCACTGGGGATAGGATTTTCATATTTTTTAGGGCTCCACTAGGGATACTGAAGCTTAACTCTGAGGGGAATTAAGTTCTGGAAGGCTCTCTTAGCTGGGGAAATCAGTTTTGAGAAAGCTTTTGTTCTGCTGAGGATCCTGAAGTTTAACTCTGTTTGGGGAATTAAGTTCTGGATTTTAACTTTGTTGAGGAATTTGGAGTTTAATTCCGCTGGGGATTCCTTCTGAAAGGGCATCAAGATATTTATTTGTACCTTCAACCTATCAGCAATCATCTTTCTTGATTTGTAAGAAAGTGATTATGTTCAAATGCATATGCCTATTTAACAAAACATTGGACGTTTCTCAAATAAAACATAAGTGTAAAAAAGAAAAAGGAAGACAAAGAAAATTTCTGTAATTGGAAAAGTGTTTGTATTAACTTTTTATGAGTATCTTTGTACAAAGGAGACAGGCATCCTAGTAAGAGGATGTTTTCGTAAAAAATTGAAAATTCTATACAAAAGAAAGATGGCTATGTGTAACAATTCCATGGGATTCCATTCTGTTATAGCCTTCAAAACTCTGAATATCTTGTCCATTCAATGCTTCATCCGCCGATAATTGGATTGATCAGAAGCTCGGAGCTTGTTGATGAAGAGATTGTTCTTTAAAGTGATCCGACGAGACATAGTCATACGCTTTAATTCCCTAACTTTTGCCTGGATCGCCCTTTCGGGTTTTCAATTCACCAGGAAACCCTTTTTTGCCCAAGTCGCCCTTTCGGGTTTTCAACTTGCCGGTTGTACAGATTTTTTTTGTTTTATCCCTAATTTTTGCCTGAACCGCCCTTTCAGGTTTTCGGTTCACCGAGATGCCCATTTTTGCCCAAGCCGCCCTTTCGGGTTTTCGACTTGTCGGGTTATTTTATGCGTAGTATCTTTTGACTACGTCTGCGTTCGCAGGGTGTGGCAAATCGTCGCCGTCCATGGTGGTCAAAATCATTGCCCCACCAGAAAATATGCTCTTGATCACAAATGGTCCTTCATAAGTAGGAGTCCATTTGCCCCTGGGATCAATTTGCGGCAAGATGATCCGCTTGATCACAAGATCTCCGACTTGATATACTTGACGTCTGACTTTCTTGTTGAAAGCCTTGATCATCCGTTTTTGGTAAGTCTGACCATGGCAAACAGCAGTGAGTCGTTTCTCGTCGATCAAATTGAGTTAATCAAGTCGGGTCTGAATCCAATCGTCTTCACTCAAACCAGCGTCCTTCATAATCCTTAAAGAAGGAATCTGAACTTCCATGGGTAGGACAGCTTCCATGCCATATAGCAAAGAAAATGGGGTTGCCCCTGTTGAAGTACGTGCCGTGGTACGGTATCCATGCAGAGCAAACGGTAACATCTCATGCCAGTCCTTGTAGGTAACTATCATTTTCTGGATGATCTTCTTGATGTTTTTGTTCGCAGCTTCAACAGCACCGTTCATCTTCGGCCGATAGGGAGATGAATTGTGATGATAAATCTTGAACTGTTCGCATAGAGCGGTGATCATAGTATTGTTCAGATTTGTACCGTTGTATGTGATGATCCTGTCGGGGACACCATACCGGCATATGAGGTTCTGCTTGATGAAGCGGGCAACCACATTCTTGGTAACAGAGGCAAAGGAAGCTGCTTCAACCCACTTGGTGAAATAGTCAATAACGACCAAGATGAAGCGATGTCCGTTGAATGTTGTGGGTTTGATCTCTCCAATCATGTCAATGCCCCACATTGCGAATGACCAAGGAGCTGTCAAAACGTTGAGAGGAACAGGAGGAATACGAATCTTGTCGGCGTAGACTTGACATTTGTGGAAAGTACGGGAATGTTGATGGCAATCAGCTTCCATGGTAGACCAGTAGTAACCTGCCCTTAGAATCTTCTTAGCCATCGTATGTCCGCTCAAGTGGGTGCCAAACATTCCATTGTGTATCTCATTCATGATTAACTCTGCTTCGGCTTTGTCTACACATCAGAGTAAAACACAATCGTGGTTGCGCTTATAAAGGATGCCATTGCTTAGGAAGAACTTGGCCGCAAATCTCCTTAAGAACTTCTTGTCATTTACGGAAGCTTCTTCAGGATACTCTCTAGTCTGGAGATACCTTTTGATTTCATGGAACCAGGGTTGATCCACTATTTCTTCGGTATTAATCTCATGACAATGCGCAGGTTCGTCCATTCGCTCGATGGTGATTTGGGGAGCCTCGTTATCCCAGTTGAGTTTAAACATGGAAGACATTGTAGCCAGAGCATCTGCTAGCTGATTTTCTTCTCGCGGGAAATGCTCGAAAGTAATCTGCTCGAAATGAGGCAGCAATGTCAAGACATGTTCTTTGTATGGGATAAGATTAGGATGTTTGGTGTCCCACTCCCCTTTGATTTGACTGATAACCAAAGCCGATTCTCCAAATACGATCAAAGATTTGATCCCCAAGTCTATAGTAGCCTTGAGACCAAAGATGCAAGCTTCATATTCGGCCATGTTGTTGGTACAGCTGAAACAAAGTCGGGCCGTGAAAGGTGTATGGCAACCTTTTGGGGAAATGAGTACCACACCGATACTGTTTCCGAGTGCATTTGAAGCACCATCAAAGTATAGGGTCCATCGGGATCCATTTTCAGGTCCGTCATACGGTCCGTTACCTTCAATGTTGTCCAAAGTCATGATGTCCTCGTCCGGGATGTCGAATCTCATGGATTGATAATCTTCGATAGCTTGATGAGCTAGATGGTCAGCTAGTACACTCCCTTTTATAGCTTTTTGGGTAGTATACTAGATGTCGTACTCAGTCAGGATCATTTTCCATCTAGCGATTCTTCCAGATAAAGCAGGCTTCTCGAAGATATACTTGATCGGGTCCATTTTGGAGATCAGCAAAGTGGTATGAGTCAACATATACTGCCTTAGTCGGCGAGCAACCCATACCAAAGCGCAGCGAGTTTTCTCGAGCAGTGAGTAGCGAGTCTCACAGTCGGTAAACCTTTTGCTAAGGTAATAAATGGTATGCTCTTTTCGACCAGACTCGTCATGCTGGCCCAGTACACACCCCATTGAGTTGTCCAAAACAGTCAGATACATGATCAACGGTCTTCCTTCGACGGGTGGCATCAGAATAGGAGGTTCTAGCAAATACTCCTTGATCTTATCAAAAGCAATTTGACAATCATCGTTCCATTCGACTACCTGATATTTCTTTAATAGTTTGAAAATTGGCTCACAGGTAGACGTCAGATGAGAGATGAACCTGGCGATATAGTTCAAGCGTCCCAAGAATCCTCTAACCTCCTTTTCAGTACGGGGGGCAAGCATTTCTCGTATAGCCTTTACTTTTGCTGGATCGACCTCAATGCCTTTGTTACTGACAATAAATCCCAGAAGTTTACCAGACCTAACTCCAAAAGTGCACTTACTTGGATTCAGCCTGAGTCTGTACTCCTTCAACCTGGCAAACAGCTTCTGCAAGTGTTCAAGGTGTTCTTCTTCCGTTTGTGATCGAGCTATCATGTCGTCTATGTAAACTTCAATCTCATGATGTATCATATCATGAAACAAAGCTACCATGGCGCGTTGATAAGTTGCCCCTGCGTTCTTCAGTCCAAACGGCATCACCTTGTAGCAGAAGGTACCCCATTGTGTAACAAAGGTTGTTTTCTCCATGTCCTCGGGGGCCATTTTAATATGGTTGTAGCCCGAGAATCCGTCCATGAAAGAAAATACTTTGTGTTGAGTCGTGTTGTCAATCAAGATGTCAATCTGTGGTAGCGGAAAATCATCTTTAGGGCTGACCCTGTTCAAATCCCGGTAGTCTACACACATTCTGACCTTGCCGTCTTTTTTGGGAACGGGCACAATGTTAGCAACCCATTGTGGATAGGATGTAACAGCCAGAAAGCCAGCGTTGAATTGCTTCATTACTTCAGCTTTAATCTTCTCAGATATGTCAGGCCTCATTCGACAGACTTTTTGCTTGATCGGTGGACAATCCTCTCTTATAGGGAGACGATGAACCACGATGTCTGTGTCTAACCCTGGCATGTCTTCATAAGACCAGGTGAAGATTTCAACGTATTCATTTAACAGCTGTATTAAGCGCTCCTTGACACTTGGTTCCAGATTGGCACCCACTTGTACTTCTTTCCTGTCTTCCTCTGTTCCTAAGTTGACAGTTTCCAACAACTCTTCATGAGGCAAGATGACCCTCTCTTCTTGTTGTAGAAGTCTGGCTAACTCTCCCGGTACTTCACAATCTTCGTCATCTCCGTACTCAGCCTGATTGACCAAATCTTCAGAGTTATTGAAGGATACAACAGAATAGTCACCCATGGAATCTGGAGTGGATGGGTACCTGCATTTGTGAGTGTGGGTGTGTGTAAGGGATAGTCATCCTTAAACAAACAAAAATGCAAAAGGAAAGAAAATGAACACAGCAGCTTATAAATGAAAAACGTCCAATGATTCATTAAACATGGCATATGGTTATGAAGAGAATCAAGCCCTTACAAATGGACCTACATGCCCCGGGCAAAGGATGAGGTGAAAAGAGTGTGCGAATTGTTTAAGAGTAATTATTACTGACCAACAAGAAATGTTCGAAAGATAAATTACTGATTGATGAAAGTAATGGGAACGAAGTCTTTCGCCTCCCAGTTGTGCAGTCCCCCTTCAATGGTTGGGAAGATTCAATCTTCAATGTTACCCTCTTCGTCTTCGTCTTCTAAAGCATTGATTCCATGAGGAGAAATCTTGACGGGTGCCTTTTCAATTTTGGAGCGACGCATAGCCTTTTGCCCCGCAGCCGTAAATCCCAACCCAAACTTGTCTGTCTTGTGAGGAAAGTCAGGCAACTGTCCCCATGTTGAACTCTTCCCCTCCTTCATTGAAGCCTTTGCGTCTTTCAGAGATGCCATCCTGGCCACCTGCTTGGGTACCTCAGCTACTGCCTTTGCCACTGCAACCTCGGGAGAAACTTCCTCGAAGTGTTGAAAGGGTGTTTCGATGAATTCGCCATCCACTTCCACATACCGAAAGGAATTCAACTGATCATGTACTCCTCCTCACCGTGTACAGTTATAATTTTACCCTTAACAGGGTACTTCACCATCTGATGTAGAGAGGAAGTGACTGCCCCAGCATTATGAATCCACGGTCTTCCTAGCAAGCAAGAGTATGATGGACGGATGTCCATCACGTAGAAGGTTGAGTGGAACACTTCAGTGCCTACCTTGATGGGAATGTCGACCTCCCCATGCACCATCCTTTTAGACCCGTCAAAGGCCCTGACAATGATATTACTTGGTTTCAGCTCCAAGCCTTCACAATCCAATCGGTCCAGAGCCTTCTTAGGCAGCACATTTAGAGAAGAACCAGTATCGACCAAGACATGGGCGAGAGTAGTTCCTCGGCACTCAACTGACACATGCAATGCGTCATTGTTCTTTCTTCCCTTCGGAGTCAGGTCAACATCAGAGAAACCCAGGCCATTGTCGGCGGTAAGGCTGGCTACACAATCCTGGAATTGATCGGATGAGGTTTCTTGGGGCACATGGGCTGTCTTCAAAAACCTTATCAAAGCTTTGGCATGAGCCTCCGAACAAAGCAGTAGGGCCAACATGGAGATCTTTGAGGGGGTTTGCCTCAGTTTCTCCACAATATCATAATTACTCTTCTTAATTATTTTCATAATCTCCTCCATTTCTTTCTTAGAGGTTTCGGGGATGACCAAAGGCTGAGCCCTCGTCCTGACGAGCTCTTCTTGGATCCCTTTCCCCTTATCAGCAGCAGCAGGAGGGACAACCACAGGAGTGACAGCTTCTTCAATCATTAGAATTCTTGCAGATAGTTTTACCGGTGCAGGGGTAACCTTGGGAGCAGTTGAGGGTCCAAAGATTGCCTTTGGAGGGGCAATCTCTGGAGAGAAAATTCTTCCACTTCGGGTAATTTTGCTCGTATCGGCAATGTTTCCAATGTCGGCAGTTTATTCGTCAGAGCTCTCTTCAGTTATCTCAATTTGTTTAACATCGTGGTAGTAGATTTCTCCACCATAATTCCATGGTATTGATTTGTCAGATTTGTATGGGACGGGCCCAGGCATGGTTATCTTCAACGGTACAGTCTTCGGAGCGGATGTAATCTTAACAGGCCTTTTGGGGACCTTGGAAAGATTGGCGGAAATGGTTATTATTGAAACTTCATTGATAGGAGTTGGAGTAACAGGAGTCTTTTCGAAAAGAATTTGCTGGTTGTCCATTAGGCGTTGGATGCCTATCTTCAGCAATGGACAGTCGATCGGTAGGGAGGAACAAAGGTAGCAATCTTCTTTACAACCTGGGAAAATCCCAGCCTTCAACAGATTCAACTTGATTGTCAGCAGTGGAGTTATCAGATCATCAACAGTAGAAACAAACAGATCTTCTTCAACAACATGGACATTGCGACCATGCTTTGGCATTGGAGCGGAGATTACATTCGGCTTCTCAAGGGCGTCGAACTCAACCTCTTTAGCATCTATCAAATCTTGAATTTTATTCTTAAGCGCCCAGCAATCGTTGGTGTCATGCCCGGCGCTGTCAGAATGATAGGCACATTTAGCATTTGGATGATAGTATGGAGATGTGGTGTTAGGGTTTTTCGGTGCCTCCTTTAAACCAGTCAGATTTAACTTCAACAAATGGGGAAGAACTTGTGCAGGCATCATGTTGATGCGGGTGAACTGCCGTTGTGGCCGTTCTACCCGTTGCTGATTTGGTCTAGACTGATTGTTACGAGGCTGATCATTTGATGAATTTTGAATCATCACGGCCCCTACAGTTGGCCGGCACTCAGTTCTTCTCAATCCTTTCTGAGAGTATATAACAGCTGCTTCCTTCTTGGCCGGGAACGGTTTTTTAACAGTTGTGGAGGCAGAGGCATCCCTTTGAATTTTCCCACTCTTAATACCAGCTTCCACCCTTTCGCCAGTCAGAATCAATTCAGTAAACCCTGAGGAAGAGCTCCCGATCAAATGGTTGAAGAAAGGGCCTGATAGGGTCCCCAAGAACATATCAACTAACTCCCTATCTGAAAGCAGTGGTTGTACCCTTCCGGCCAAGTCGCGCCATTTCTGGGTGTATTCTTTGAATCCCTCATTTGAGGCCATCCCCATACTTTGTAGCTGAGTACGGGTTGGCGCCAAGTCGGCGTTGTATTGATACTGGCGATAAAAGGCAGCTGCTAAATCCTCCCAACTATGCACTTCTGACCTCTCAAGCTGGTAAAACCAATCTAGATGTGTACCAGACAAGCTGTCCTGAAAGAAGTGTACCCAAAGATTTCTATCGGATGAATGAGGTTGAATTCTTCTGACATATGACTTCAGGTGCATCTTTGGGCAAGACAGACCATCATATTTTGCGAAAGTTGGTACTTTGAATTTTGGAGGGATAACAATCCCAGCAATCAGTCCCAATTCTTTAAAATCTAGCCCGGGAACCCTTTGCAGCTCCATAGCTTCCAGTCTATCCTCCAGGTTTTTGTATTTGTCATCCGCTGGCGGGTATTGCTGCTCTGAATAGTCTTCATCTTCCTTAACCTCTTCCTCTTCAGCCTCAAACTCAGAAGGTAATGCAGCTCCTTTTCCTTTGCCGGTCCCCTCATCAGATGTGGAGGGGAATTCAAGAACTCTCTTAGCTTCATTCTCAAATCTTCTTCCCAGTGTAGCTACCCCAACTCTTTTCTTCTTCTTTTTTCCTTTTTCTTGCTCTTTATTCCCTAACAGTGCTTTAAGATCCTCCTGACCCTTTGCCAAGGTCATAAGGAGATGTTGAAACTGCGAGTTTTGTGCCTGCAGATCTTTGACCGTCTGCTCAATATCCATCTTACTGAAATAAACAGCAGAAAGATAAGGAAACCTGGTGTGAAGACCTGTTTATGCATATGATGAATGATATGTTTATCCATGTAATGCATTCAAGGATTTAGAAATTCAAAATTGTTGCAGACAAAAAGAACACACGTCATATTAATAAGAAGAAATTTTGTCAGTACATAAATGCCCCATGGGCCAAATATTACAAAACATCTTAAAGTAAAAAGAGGTTGCGCATCCTCTTTGGTGCGATGTAAGTGTTGAGGGCCTCCTCCTCGTGAAGTCGGCGGGTAAGCTCCAAAACCTTCTTCTCACTGGCGTAGAAGCTGGCTTCAAAAGTATCCCTTTCTTCCTTGAGTTGGATCCAACTCTTCTGCATTTCCTCCCATGATGTTGGCATGTCAGGATGTAGGATGGTGTATGGAACCTCTCCTTCCTTAACAGGCTCTTTTATCTAAGGGAGAATGTGAGGGTAAGGCATCATAAGACTCTGGGCGTGGGTTCGTACCCACTTTAGGTAAGGCTCAAGAGGGATGGGGTTCTTGTGCCCCAATGTCTTACTATCTACCTTGTTAGGCATCCTCCAAGCTCTGATGAATCTTTGTCGAAGTCCTTGCACATCGTTGTCGAAGTTAAAAACTAGGTCAGGAATCAGCATGTCATGAGGGCCATCCCTCAGAGCGTATCCAAATTGTTTCAAAGCTAGACAAGGGTTGTAGGTAATGCCTCCTCTAATGCCAAGTAATGGAACATTAGGGAACTCACCACAGCGATCGATGATGATGACATTTTCTTTGGACCGAGAACACCAATGTACATCAGAATGTGTGAGGGTCATCAATCGTTGTGACCACCTCAAGCCTTGTTCATTCTTCAAAACTGATTGTGGAAGGTGAGAAATAAACCACCTTGCAAGGAGAGGAGTACAGCACATGAGAACACCTCTCTTCCTCATTGTTCGTGTGTAAAGTGAGTGGAGGATGTCCCTAAGCAATGTAGGTATAGGATTCCTGGATAGGAAGATCTTGACAGCATTCACATCTATAAGTTGGTCAGGATTTGGGAACAAGACCAACCCATAAATGAGGAGTGCCACAATCTCTTCAAAGGCTTGTAGATCCAAAGAATTCCAACACTCTTGTGCCTTCTCAAACAAGAACTTTGCCAAGAAGCCCTTGACACCACTTTTGGTTTCCCAATGCCCCTTGATGTCAGATGGTTGCAAGTGTAGTGCTTGAGCAACATCTTTAGGTTTTGGTTCTTTTTCCGTACCGATGTAGGGTAGTTGATTAAGAATAGGAATTCTCAGGAGTTGAGAAAATTCCTCCAAATTAGGCACCAATTGGTAGTCGGGAAAGGTGAAACAGTGGTGAAGGGGGTCAAAGAACTGGAACAGCACTTTCACCATGTCTTCTTCAATGCTGGTGTTGACTAGGTTGAGAAGTCTACCATGTCTTTCACTGAAGAGAGAGCTTTCCGGAATTCTGGATGTAAGCTCCTTGAGTTGAGGAGGGATTCTCACAAGGTTGACTTGGATAGTTTTCCTGCGAAGAATTTCCATGACCTACAAAACAAGAACAAAGATGAAGATCCAAACCCTTGAAATGGTTAGTGGATGCATATGATGCTTTATGATGTTCATGATGTATGCACAAACACATGTACAAGTAAGTCACACAAAACCCTAGTTTTAGGCTTGTATGAGGTTTCATGGGTAAGTACCCTCTTGAGTTTAGTTGACTTAAAAACCTGTCCTATAAACAGTAACCGGGTTCTAAGGAGCTCAATATCATTGGATTGTTTTCTATGTTCATTGTTTTGGTTTAGCCACTTAACTAGCGACCAAAATATTCCAAGAAAACAACCCTCAATAAATGTAGTATCGAGTATCTACCAACTTCGGACTGCACCAAAGCCGGTCATCTCACTACCCCTAATAAAAGGCCAAGATGGTCAAGTAAGGTTCTAGGTCATTAGTGCTTAGTGACATCACTCAGCGGCCCCGTACTCTCCTTGATTGAACTCAAGGGTTACCGGTACTCACAAATATGTCGCACTAATATAGCTATTGCTTCAACCGTGTTGGTATACCCCGCACAGTTTCCACAACGTATTGCTATCTATGAATGTTTCCCCAAATCCGGGTGTAGGATTTCAAGCCCAAACAAGAGAACCAAAATGTAAAGCAATCAAAGCAAAACAATTAATCATGCAAAAGGTGATCTAAGCCCTAAGGTTACTCCACTTTTAGAATTTCTCCCCAGCAGAGTCGCCAGTTCTGTGATACGGTGGGAGAACTGACTTGAGGTTTTACGTTTGTGTTCCCAAATGTTCCGGTTTAGCAAGAGTCGCCACCGACTTTTTATTTTATCCTAAGGAAAGGTTAAAAAGCACAGGAAAAACCTTTTAGATGTTTTCTTGGGTTCGGGGAGTAGATTATAGAAAGGGAAGGTATTAGCACCCTTTCTATCCATGGTTATCCATGGGCTCTTAGTTACTTGCTTAGGTCACTTGCCTTTTCTTTTCAATTGTTTGAAATGGTGCTTTGTGTGTGTGGTTTTGAAAATGTTTTGAAAAAGATGCCTTGTCTAGGCAACCTTTGTAATGACTCATGTTTGAGTATATACAAAGATGTGTGTCTTTTTGAAAAGATGTTTCAATGTTTTTGAAAGTTTGTTTTGAAGTTGTGTTTGTGATGTGTGTTTTGAAAAATGGCAAGGATTGTTTTGCAAGATTGATCAAGTAACCAAGAGCTATCTATCCTAAATTTCTCAAAGATTTTTCTTATGTTTTAACCCTTTTAACAGTGTTGTTTCACCATTGTATTTGGTGAACAACCTTGTGTTAGGATGTTAACGGGACGGGCGCGGGTCATCGTATAGACCATAGAGGCAATACTGTCAAGTATCTTTGGAAATCTTCTTGAAGGACTATGATCATTTTTGTTTAGGCAACAAGATAGCGTCATCGAGGGACTATGATCATTTGATTTGTTTTTGTTTTGCCAAAGACACTTAACATGCAACCATGGTCCATTTTTGAAGGAAACAAGTGGATGTAACCCTAGGGGTGTTTGTGTGCAAGTGTGTTTTATTGCATGCAAGAGTTTATCTTTGAATTAGGATTTTCTATTTCATTTATTTTATCTTGCCATACACATCCTAATTACTAGCATTTATATTTGAAATCGATAAAAAGCAGAAATATAAAATCCTACGCTATTACAACAATTAGGGGGAGGGGATACATATTTGTACATGGGGTGGTTCAATGAGAAAAAATAGATAAGAAAAGAAAATAACAAAGGCAAGATAGAGAGAAAGAGAGAGAGAGAGAGCCAGCGCGCTGCTGAGAGGCCATCAGAAGTTCTGACTCAGGCCTGCTGCCAGATTATCAACCTTTTGGTTAAACTGTATGAGTCAGAACTTCTGACTCTGGCACCTGCAAAACAGAAACCTGTTAGTGGGAAGATCAGAAGTTCTGACCCCCATGCGCTGCAAGACAAAAGTTTGTTAGTGGGGATATCAGAAGTTCTGATCCTGCTGGAAATACATTAATTCTCAGGAGTTCTGATATTATTGACAGCAAAACAGGCTTCAGATGTGCTAACGTCAAAGTCAGCACTTGGCTTCTCCCTGTGCTAGTCAGAACATCTGCAGTTTTGTTATTTTTCCATAAAACAGAAAACATGTTTGGGACAGCTTCAGCAAATGTCAAAGTGTTTCAGGAGACAGAACCAACAAGGTCACAGGCAGGTTCTACGCTGATTCACTTCCTACTTAAACATTCTGAGGTATGAAAATCCTCAGAACGCAAACAGCAGCAACATGATATTTACATTATGTTTATTTGAGCATGCAAAGCTGATGATGCTTAGCAGCGTGATGAAGGTCAGCAGGTGCTTACCTGGCTGTTGGAAAAGTTTGTGAGTAAGAGCTAGCTTTTAGCTCTGATGGTGTTCTGGACAGGTTCTTTTTTGAAGGGGTGGATGAAGAGTATATGTGGTCAGAAGCTGTAGGGGCGTATTTCTTTAATCAAGAAGTAATCTGGGTACAAATGAGGTTTTGAGACAGAAGATTCAAAGTTATGTTTGAGGCTCTTGAAACACCAAGATTTTTTGACAGAGTTTCAAAGTATTTTCTTGCTAAAATTTTATGTTTCTCTTCTAGCAATGTTTTTTGGTTTCTGGACCCTTTCTTAGTGGTCAATGGTGCTCTATTTATAGCTAAAGCTCTTGTGGATTCTTGAACGTTAAAGGCGCCAATAGAGGTTAAATTGTTTTTTTTAAAGAAGTTCATGGAAAGTTATGATAATGTACAGCTTTTCAGCCTAGGCTGGAACAGCAGGCAAGGATTGAGGAGAAGTGACCTCTATAGCTGGAAGGTGGCACGTAGACCCATGCCTAAGCCTGCATAAAGGTGTTTACCAAGCCACACGTGAAGAGACCTCTTGGATGAATGTTCAGGAGTGGTTGGGAGCATTAATGACCATTAAATGGTGATGAGACTTATCAACACCAAAATTCTTGTAATAGGAGAAAACCTGAACCAGTAGTTCTGTTTTACCAAAAACAACGTGAACCAAGCTATGATCTTGGCCTCTTGCTGTCTCAGCAAATTCAGGGGATTCTCCTGACTTTTTAACACGTTCCTTGGATTTGCTTCTGGAAATCCTGGACTTAGAGATTCTGTGTCAGTGTAACACCCACTCTTCTGACCCTTTCATCTTCTGATTTCAGCATGTTCTGAAGGAGCCTTCAGACTTCTTTGCTTCCTTTGCATTCCTCTAGCAAACTCTGGCTGAACTTGCGTAACTGCTGAAAGAGCCATGTTCTGTTTGAGGCTTACGTGTTGAACCACGTTTGCAACCTCTGACTGAGTTGATGTAGCTGCTGAAGACCCAACTTCTGACTGCGTTGAGCCAAGCTTGTAACTTCTGACCGTTTCTGTCTGGAGGTTGGTCCAGAAGTTCTGAAGTGCTATTTTCTTCTTAAACACCCATTTTTAGAGAAAAATTCCAAATGTTTAGAATTTAATTTTTTCAAGGTAAAAGTTTTGCCTTTAGAGCTTATGTGATCATTTTACTCTTGTAAATGGTTTGCTTGGGAAGAAATGATAATTCAGGACTTGGATTTGTTTCATAGAGACTCTGAGAATCCAGGATGATTTCCTGAAGAATGAGAGGGCAAATTTTGGGGTACAACAACTAAAATTACGATAAACTAAAATGCTCAATATTATTCTGTGTAAAATCAATTTGGGAAGTGTTTTTATTTGTTAGAGTGCATTAACATGGCTAAGAGCAAGCTAATAGAGAAATTGTTTGTAGCATGATTCTGGTTGGCATAAGTTTATGAATTTGATATTGAATTGATTTGTATGTGTAAAATTTTGATACCCGATACATGTCGGATTCTATTTCTTTTATGGTGTAGATCATTATTTGGCTGATTTGTGTGGTTCTGGGCAAAGTACTATTGCTAAGAAGCTTTGTTGACATCCACAATTCAAAGGTAGTAACTTATTGCCTCTTCTTCTTTGTTTCATATAAATGACTTATAATATAAGCAATTATATGATAAACGTGGAAATAAGTTGTTTAATCATATAGGGTGTTAGTCCTCTAAACTATTTCATCTTATTAGACATTCAATCATAGTAAATATCTAAATTTTCATGATTTTAATAGCATAATTACAACATAAGGACTAGTTACTTCACTTCATATATAGTAGAATAATATATATATATATATATATATATATATATATATATATATATATATATATATATATATATATATATATATATATATATATATATATATATATATATATATATATATATATATATATATATATATATAGTAGAGTTTGGTTATGAGATATATAGGTACTAAATTTCTAGAAATAATCCATTTAAATCATACAAAATATTTCTAAAAGTTTGTATTAATCTTCTTATATTGTATATACTATTTTCCCTATTTTGTTCATGTGCATTGACACCTAAATTCATTAGCCTCCTAAATGGACTGCTTTTGTTTGTTTTTGATGATCCCTTTGTATTGGTGTAGTTAGTCGAAGACCATCACCGATTCGAAGAACATCAAATCCGCATCATCCGCCATCGACACCAATGATCCCTTTTCTTTCTTTGGTAAGTCAAGTTCAAATTCAACATTACTGATTCTTTTATTTATTTACTATCTCCTTCCTATATTACAAAACATTCTATTTGTATCAATTAAAAAACACAATTATTTTTATATAGATATATTTATTTTTAGTCCATATTAATAACTTCAGAAATAAATTTCTAGAAATAATTCGTTTAATTCATACAAAAAGGGAATAATCCATTTATAATGTTTTTGTTTACTTTAATTAGTAGAAAAAAATGGATAAAAAATGGATGTCTGCCGATCGATTGTCAAAAGAGTATGAGAATGGGGTATTGGAATTCGTTAAGTTTATTGTTGAACACGCCAAAGACACTAGTCGAATAAAGTGTCCTTGCTTGGGTTGTTGTTATGTGGGTCGGGTTGGCGCAGATGGATTAAAATCGCATTTACTAATGCGTGGAATTGATAGAAGTTATACGTGTTGGATATTTCATGGTGAAAAAATTAATGACGATGTTGAATCGGGGGAGAAAACTAGTACGGCCTATGCTTCAGACGACAAGGACACATATACATATGATTTTGATCGAGTCGAAGAGATTGCAGATGCATTTGAAGAAGATCTTCAGGATTGTCCCAAAAATTTTGAGAGATTGGTAAGCGATGCAGAGAAACTGTTGTATAAAGGTTGCACTAAATTTAAAAGACTGTCTGTGGTATTAAAGTTGTACAAATTAAAGGCGGGCAATGGATGGTCAGATAAAATTTTCAGAGTTATTAACCCTTATGAGAGATATGCTTATGGAGGATAATGTTCTTCCTAATCGGACCTATCAGGCCAAAAAAAATGTTGTGCTCTATTGTCATGAGCTATGATAAGATACATACTTGTCCAAATGATTGCTTTTTGTTTCGAAACGAATATGCATCATTAAATTAGTTCCCTAAATGCGGCTTGTCTCGATATAAGAAAAAATTGTCTCCAGCAAAAGTCTTATGGTATTTTCCTATAATTCTAAGATTTAGGCGCATGTTTCATAGTGAAACCGATGCAAGACACCTGAATTGGCATGCAGACGAAATAATTATTGATGGAAAGTATCGGCATCTGGAAGATTCACCACAGTGGTCGAAAATTGATAATGATTATCCTGATTTTGGAGAAGAATCAAGAAACCTTCGCTTGGCTTTATCTACTGATGGAATGAACCCGCATGGTCTTCAGAGTATCTCACATACCACATGACCTGTGATTCTTATGATTTATAACCTACCTCCCTGGCTATGTGTGATACGGTGGGAGAACTGACTATGAGTTTTGTGTTTGTATTCGCACTTGTTCGGTTGATCAAGAGTCGCCACCGACCTTTTATTTTATCCTAAGGGAAAGGTTAAAAAAAGCACAGCAAAAACCTTTTGAGATATTTCGTGGGTTCGGGGGGTAGATTATGAAAAGGGAAGGTATTAGCACCCTTTTCATCCATGGTTATCCACGGGCTCTTAGTTACTTGGTTTTTTAGATCACTTGCCTTGATTTTCGATTGCTTGAAAATGGTGTGTAGGTGTGTGTGTTGGAAAATATTTTGGAAGAAGATGCCTTGTCTTAGACTAACCTTGTAATAATTCTTTACTCGAATGTTTTACAAAGGCGTGTATCTTTTCGAAAAGACGTTTCAAAATGTTTTGAGAGTTTGTTTTGAAAGTGCTTGTGGAATGTGGTTTTTGAAGGAAAGTGTTTTTTGCAATTTGATCTCAAGTAACTAAGAGTTTTGTCTACCCCTATTATACTCAAAGGTTTTCTCTATGTTTTCAACTCTTTTGAACAATTTTGTTCCACCATTGAATTTGGTGGACAATCTTGCGTTTAGGAGGTTTAACGGGACGGGCGCGGTTCATCGTATGGACCATGAATGCAATGATGCCAAGTGTCTTTGGCAATTTGCTTTGAAGGGACTATGATCATTCCATTTAGGCAACATTCGAAAGCGTCATCGAGGGACTTATGATCATTTGAATTTGTTTTGCCAAAGATACTCGACGTGCAAGCATGGCCCATTTTGGAAGGCAACATGTGGGATTACCCTAGAGGGTGCAAGTGTGATTGTGTATTGATTTCATGTATTTGTCTTGTATTAGGTTATCTAGCGTTTGATTTTATGTACATGCAAACCCTAGGTCTAACCATGGTATAATTGAAAGCGGTAAATTGCGAAAATGTAAAGTCTACGCTATTACAAAATAAGTATCCGGGAGTGGGGGTACAAATTTACAAATGGGGATGAGACTTAGGAATGTAATGTCCAATAAGTTACAACCAAATCGAATTTGCAATCAAATATAAATGTAACGAATATACAAAATAAGCAAAATGTATAAGGTATCAAGTACAAGTATATTGTGTAAGTGTACGTGCATATGTATGTACTTATTTACAGGTTAGGAAAATGTGAATTCAAATGTGTATTATTTAAGCATTGTTTTGACTTAAATGAAAAGAATTAAATATTTATTAATCCTTGATTGGTGATCTTGTATTATTTAATATATAAAAAAAGAATGTTTTACTTAAATGTTTTAAATTCTAATTAAATTATGTATAAAAAATGTATCTTTATTTATTATATACCAAAAGTATGTTTTAATTAAATATCAAGAATTAAATTATGTATATTAGAAAAAATGTATTTTTATTTGTTATGTACAAAAAGTATTTTAATTAAATGAAAAGAAAAATGTTTTCAATTTTAATTATATTGTGTAATAAAAATGTATCTTTATATGTATGTACAAAGAATACTTAAATTAAATGTTTTAAATTAAAATGTATTTTTATGTATTTTAGTATTAATATATTATTGTCATATTTATACAAAATAAAAAGATATTTTAAGTTAGATGGATAAAATATATTGTGTTTAAAATTATGTTATATGAAAAATATGATTAAATAATAAACAATAACATGATATATAAAAGAAATATTATGTTTATTAGTCAAAAGAAAGTAATAGGTTTTAAAATTCTAAAGGAAAAGGGTTTGAATGGGCCCTTACCCAAAAGCATTCAGAAGCAAGGGGGGTGTGTGATGGAAAAAAGGCTTGGGCGCTGGAGAAACATGTTAGGCCCAGAGTTCTGAAACAAATGTTTAGGGTTCATTGTTTTTTTATTCAATTGGGACATTGGCTTAGGGTTTGTGGGCGACAATAGCGCCGTCTTGGGGTTTCGTTCATTACTTCATCTTCTCCGATCGTTCTGAATGCCTAGCGTAAACCTTTCGCCTCAGCCACCAGCGACCTCCACCTCTTCTTCCCTCCAACGACAGCATTATGGCGATCGATCTAAGGTACAATTCGTTTTCTTATTTCGTTAGGGATTTTTCGATTTTGCATGTTTGTGATTTTTCGCTTATTTGATTAAGTGTTTGACTTTGTTTGTTTAACGAGGATGAAAAGGGATGAGAAGAGAGATGTTTTACCTTGACAGAGGGGAGGAAGAAGATGGAGGTGCTTAGGAGGCTCGATGGCGAATGGAACATGATGCGCGCTTTGCTTCAGGTTTTGTGATGTCAAGCTGAGAACCTTAGTTTGAACATCTTTTCATCTTTTTTCTGTTAGCCTTGTCTCTTCTTCTTCTCGTGTTGCCTTGGATGTTTCTGTTTGGTTGCCTTTGAATTGCCTTCGAACGTATGTTGCCTTTTTGATTTGCTTTGTATGATGCCCTGTGATGAGTACTCCTCTGAGGGCCTGCCTTGAATGTGCTTCTTTGGTTGCCTCTGCCTTTTGTTGCCTTTGGAATGTTTCTCGTTTGTTTATGGCCCTGATGCTTCTTTGGCTTGCTAATGCTGCCTTGAATTTAGTATGCTTCTGAATGTTGTTTCTTTTGATTTGCCAATGAAGAAACCTTTTCTGAGGCTCTTGTGTTGCCCATTCTTCACTTCTTTCTCTCTCGATTCTGTTTCCTTATTGAGTTGCCTATTTACTTCTTCCTTGCGCCATGATGAGCCTAGGGTTCTGAGGGCCCTGAAGGTTTAATGCTTTTTTGGAGCCTTTAGGCTTTGAAAGGCTTAAGAGCTTATGCTTGATATTGAATGGCGTGAGTATGCTATTGTTGAATGGTTTTGGATATATGTTGATTTGGTTAGTTCTGGGGCTTGACCGGTTAATTTGTTTTTGGGTGAGTTTGATGATAGGCAGGTTTGTGTTTGAAACTGTTTTTTTGGCTAGAGGTTTTAGTTATGAATTTGGGTCAGTATTAGGTTTATGTTTGTTATGTTTGTGTGCTTCAGGTTTAATGCATCAGGTTTGAAGACCTTTTGGGAAGGTTTAAGGCTTTGGGTTTGAAAAATGGTTTTCTGGCTTTTTGGTTCTGTTGAGTTTAACAGGTTGTGAGGCTTCACAGGTACAGTCTTGTGTTTGAAACTGTTTTTTTTGGCTGGAGGTTTTCAGTCAATGCAGGTTCAAGGCGTTTTGGTTCTTATGCTTGTTTACAAAACAGGTTCAAGGTTCTTGGAGGCTTATCAGTTTTGTCTCCTTTGTATTGGTTTGCTTTTTCTCCCCTTTATCCACTGTGTTCAGTTTTGCTTTATATCTTTTCTCTATCTCTCAAGCCTAAAAACCTGTAAAACCTACACTTCTTTTTCTCTTTCTTCTCTCTTTAGTACAGCCAATATATTTTAAATATGTTTATGTTCTGTACTTTCTGAAAGGGCCCCTTGGGAAATGATGAAAAGTGAAATAGTTTGCTTGCATAACCATTTTTCTCTGCATATTTGTCCCTTCTTTTGACAGCTTCTTGTACTTTGTATCTTTTCAAATCTTCTTCTTTGATAGCTTGGGTAGCCTTGTGACATTTTGACAGCAAGTTTGAATTTTTCAGTTTGGACTTCTAGTTTGGTTTGAACTTGGAGTTTTGAGATTTGAACTTATGCAGTTTGGATAATTTTTGAATTGTGCAATTTGACTTTTGTGCATTCATTTTTAGCAAATAAAAATTTGTCCCTCTTTGTGAACCGGGAGAAATCCCGTGATTTGCAGAGAGGGTTAACTGATCCCAATCAGTGGCCCTTAATGATGAATTTTATATCTGTCTCTTCTATCTATCTGCTATTGACTTTCCTTTTTTTTTATTTTGCAGATGAATATTTGGATGGAGAGGGGTATTAAATGAAGAATGAAGAATTGGAGATTTAGAAAAAATAGGATAGTTTCATTTTTTTATTTAAATTTAAATTAATGTAAAATTATTGTTGTAAATAAATTGTAAACAATAATTGTACGAATAATTTAAAAATAAATAAAAGTTTTTATTATCCAATTAATTCTATTTCCTCTTTTATTGTTTATTTATTATTTAAAATTCTTTGAATTAAAATAATTGAAAAATAAATTCCAATCGCTTAATCCTCAGAATAATAAATAATTTAAATAAACAATGCTTTAGCAATTTACTCAGTTAAACCTGGCCTTTCCAATATCCAAAGCAAAGCAACAGTTAACCAAAACAACTGATCAGGCGCATTCCCTTTTCACTGATTTTACCAAACACTGTAAATCCAAACTGCATGGATCTTTTGACTGGTTCAATCAAACGAACGTGAATTCCAACCAAATGCATTCTTTTTACTGATTAAGTCAAACAATGCGAATCCAACCCAAATCTCGGAATAACTTGCAAAGTGCTGTAGAATTTAAATCCTTCTGAGAACGTGCCCACAAAAACCCTAATTCCTGATTAAATGCCAAAGAACGTTCGCCTGATCAAAGCTGAGCCAAAGTCAACCAAAACCCTAAACCAGCTGTTTGAAATATTCCAGAGTCCTAAAAAATCAATAAAACCCTAATTTTTGCTTGACTGATGAGAAAAGTCTGTTTGACCGATTCTTGAGCCAATCTGAAAAATCAGGAAATGCCTGAAGCTGTGATTTCTTGAGGAAAAATGCGAGGGCAAATTTTGGGGTACAACAGTTGCCCCTTTTCAATCTTCTTGGACCTGAAGAGTTAGATTGGCAAGTTTGCCTTTCGCGACTTGAAGGTAAAAGAAGATTGGACACTAAAGTACCCAGAAAATTTGCACTCGGCGATGTGATGGTAGAGGTGAATGGGCTTAAAGATGCCATTTTGTGATGGGCTTAAAGATGCCATCTGATGCGATAGAATCTTGGTGGGGGATGGGCTTAGAGATGCCATCTGGACATGTTGAACTGTATGTCAATGGTGAGTGGACAAGTATCAGAAAGGCACCCATGTTTTGGAACATCTCTGAATTGGGGGTCCGAGCAAGAAAAAGATTTACATCCATGTTCGGAGGATCCGTAAACCAATTTGAAGTTGAGATTGAATAAGCAATAGAGCCACATCCGTTGTTGGGAAGCGTCCGTAAACTGTTTTCAAAAGTTGGCATCTGAACAAGTTGGTAGATTAACATCCGTTGTTGGGAAGAATCCGTAAACTGTTTTCAGAAGTCTTGAAGTTGAAGAGGAACCGGTATAGGGTTTCCTGATGATGCGTCTGAATGGATCTGGAATAAGTATCAGAATGTCGCCGTGTTCGGGTCACATCTGAACTATTTCTGGATGAATCTCGGGAGGTGATCTTTGTCTGTCGACTGATCTTACTTGAAAAAGTAAAGGGTTAGTTGTATGCAATGTCATGATGCATGATGCAATGTATGTGACATCAATGTTTATGATATGAATGTGATGAATGCGCATGTAAGCTGATGAGCTATCTTGCTGAGGATAAATGAATCTTGGACGGCTGAAGATAAAAGAATCTTGACTGCTGCCAGGAAAATAATTCTCCGGCTGTTGCTGGGGAGGAGAATTCCTGATGACCTCTACTGGGGAGTTCCAATCTAATTGACTCATGCTGGAGAGGTAAGACTGAGAATCTTCAGTTTGGTGGGAAGTAACTCTGGCGACTTCACTGGGGGACTCAAGATTTTCCCTCCCAAAACTCTGTGGGGAGAAAGTTCATTAGTCCGGCTCCGCTAGGGATTGATAATTGGAAGTTTTAGCTTCGCTGGGGATAATGAAACTTGACTCTGAGTGGAGTTAGCTTATGGAAGGTTCTCTGACTGGGGATTGCGAGAGTCCTCTGATTGCTGCAGGTGAAGGCTTGGGATCTGAACAAGCGATAGATTGACATCCGTTACTAGAGAATCCGTAAACTGTTTTCAGAACATTGAGAAGTGTCTGAACAAGTGATAGGTTAACATTCGTTACTCGGAGAACCCGTGAACTGTTTTTAGAAATCTTGAGAAGAGTCTGAACAAGCGATAGGTTAACATCCGTTGTTGGGAAGAATCCATAAACTGTTTTCAGAAGTCTTGAGAAGAATCTGAACAAGTGATAGGTTAACATCCGTTACTTTGAGAACCCGTGAACTGTTTTCAGAAATCTTGAGATTGAATAAGCAATAGAGCAGCATCCGTTGTTGGGAAGCGTCCGTAAACTGTTTTCAAAAATTGCATCTGAACAAGCTGATAGATTAACATCCGTTGTTGGGAAGAATCCATAAACTGTTTTCAGAAGTCTTGAGAAGAAACTGAACAAGTGATAGGTTAACATCCGTTACTTGGAGAACCCGTGAACTGTTTTCAGAAATCTTGAGATTGAATAAGCAATAGAGCAGCATCCGTTGTTGGAAAGCGTCCGTAAACTGTTTTCAAAAATTGCATCTGAACAAGCTGATAGATTAACATCCGTTGTTGGGAAGAATCCATAAACTGTTTTCAGAAGTCTTGAGAAGAAACTGAACAAGTGATAGGTTAACATCCGTTACTTGGAGAACCCGTGAACTGTTTTCAGAAATCTTGAGATTGAATAAGCAATAGAGCAGCATCCGTTGTTGGGAAGCGTCCGTAAACTGTTTTCAAAAATTGCATCTGAACAAGCTGATAGATTAACATCCGTTGTTGGGAAGAATCCATAAACTGTTTTCAGAAGTCTTGAGAAGAAACTGAACAAGTGATAGCTTAACATTCGTTACTTGGAGAACCCGTGAACTGTTTTCAGAAATCTTGAGATTGAATAAGCAATAGAGCAGCATTCGTTATTGGGAAGCGTCCGTAAACTGTTTTCAAAAATTGCATCTGAACAAGCTGATAGATTAACATCCGTTGTTGGGAAGAATCCATAAACTGTTTTCAGAAGTCTTGAGAAGAAACTGAACAAGTGATAGGTTAACATCCGTTACTTGGAGAACCCGTGAACTGTTTTCAAAAATCTTGAAGTTGGAGGAAGAACCGGTGTAGGGTTCCCTGATGATGAGCTCGTGTAAAACTGCATCTGGATGAATCGGGAATAAGTGTCAGAATGTCGCCGTCTCTGGGTCACATCTGAACTACATCTTGTCTTTTGAGGTGATAAGGAAATTGTTGAACACTTTTGACATTCGAATGCCCCAAGTGGTGATGAAGGAGTCTTGAATCAGATTACTCTACATATTGAGAGATTTCTTGAAATCTTGACTGGACTGCCCCAGGTTAATTGGATGGTGATATGTCATGCCCCTTGCTGATAGGAGATTTGCAATGGAAGTGTTATCCTCTTGAAGTGATTTTTACTTACTGAGAGAGTTTTTGTTCCTCCGAACATTCGCCGTATGAATTTCTTCGCTGTCAAACAAAAAGCCAAATGCAGACAGTGATATTCAAGCAATGTAAAGTTTATGTTTGTCTCGAAGTTTTGAAAAATGCATTTTTAGCAGAAAACTTTTCACAATACAAGTCAACACAAGATTTAGAGTAAAGCCCTACAGGAGTCAGGATACCTTTTGTAACAGTATGCTTTCGAACTAACCCATGCTTCAATTAGGACTTTTGAAGGGTTGTAACGTGGCTTGGTTCACGGTTTAAGAAACAAAGGATAAAGGCTCAAAATATATTTGTACCCACCCGCTCTTCGTGATGTCCTTCATACCTAAGCTCAGTTAATTGTGCGTCTCACTCTGTTTTGAGTTTGGAACGACTTTTGGGCGATGGTTCACCAGTTGAATTTGGGGAGACAGTCATCATCTCCTTTTTCTTTTTCAACATTTTTCATGTTGTTGAGGATTTTGTAATGACCTCACTATTTTGATTTTGATTTGTTATCCCTAACTTTTGCCTGATTGTTCCCATTTTCGCGATTACAGTCAGCGGGATGCCCCAGCTTTCTTAAGCCTCCTTTATAGGTTTTGGCTTGGTGGGCTTTTCTCTTTTGAGAGATTGACTAGCTATGTGATAGGGAACCACCCTGTCTTTTGATTCTAAAGGAATGCTTTCTCTTTTGACGTCGTCCGTTGTATTATGAACTGAGAGTTTGCGACCTCAATGCACATTTTATTTTGAATTAAACTGAGATACTACCCTGCCCCGGGTTTATATCAAAGGTTTTGATCGTTTAGAACAGAAAACTCCTACTTCTTTGGCTCGAAGGGGTTGACTAGGGATTAACTTCCTTATAACTCCAGTGTTTGGGAATTAAAAGAAATGCTTGTACATCATCAGCAAGGTCTGTTCAAAAGCATATTGTATAAGATCATGGTATTGTTTCGTCATCCTCCCTCTAAAGGCTTGCAGCTTTTTATCAAGAGTCAAATATCATAAAGAAAAGCATAAGAGTAGTGAAACGAATGGATGAATTCAAGACAAACATATGCAATGCATTAATGAAAACAGAGTTTAACATCAACAAATAATTGTTTGACAGCAAAAGAAATTACAACTTTGAAAATTCAAAAAGAAGCAAAAGTCTTTCAGCTTGAGCTTCGTCACTTCAAGTGGAGAACCCTTTAACGGAAGATTTTCATCTCGCCGTCTGGCATGAATTCCAGCACCCCAATGTCGATCAGATCTTGAATCTTGTTCTTCAAGGCCCAACAGTCGTTGGTGTCGTGTCCCGGGCTGTAGGAATGGTAAACACAAAATGCGTCGGGATGATAGTGAGGAGATGAGGTATTGAGCTTCTGAGGAGGATCCTTTAAGGTAAGCAGGTTGACCTCCAACAGGTGCTTCAGTATGAAGAATGATGGTATTTCAGTCTCCGTGAACTGTCTTCCCGACGTTTCTTGCTTACGCCGATTACCCTTTTGACGCTGGCGAGGTTGTTGATGGGCTTGTGACCCTGAAGCAAGCAAAGGAGCTTTCCCTTTGTCTTCTTGAGTGGATGGAGGCTGAGCGGTGACTTGCTCTTCAACCTCAGATGTTTTCCCCAATTGGTTGTTTGGAAGCAGTTGGCAGACAAGAACTCTGAGTTCCTCTTGTCTTTGAGATAGGTCTTGGATGAGAGCCATCTGGCCCACCAACTGTCCCATCACTTGGGTCCTCAAGGTTGTCAGATCGAACTGCAGCTCCGCAAGCTGATCACTCCTGGCATTGTTGGAATTCTCCAAGCCCTTTGTGAGGAGAGCCTTCATTTCTTCTTGCCCCAGAGACAAGTTCAGGAACATCTCCTGCAGCTGAGCAGTCTGGTCTTGGATGTCTTTGACAGACCTTTCTAGAGCCATCTCTTACTGAAATAAACAGCAGGAGAGTAAGGAAACCTGAAAAAGGAAAGACTGTCAAAATGCAATGCATGATATGTGGATGCATGCTTTCAAGGATCTCTTGGGGTAAACACAAGAAAATGTTAGAGGTTGAACTTTGCTCTTGGATTGGAGATCTCCGCACCGGTGGATGTCTTTCCACGAGAATCAAGCTCACCATGTCGAGTGGGTCATAGCCACTAATTAAAGTTGTTGCACTTGATCTTTGTTTGGAGAACTTTGTATCGGTGGATGTCTTTCCACGAGAATCAAGCTCACCATGTCGAGTGGGTCATAGCCACTGATTCAAGTTGTTGCACTTGATCTTTGATTGGCATTGGTTAGAGGAAAAACCTCTTGCCCCTTGGTAGACGTCTGGTTCAACGCAACCCTGCATCAAATGAACCTTTGAGATCCTTGAAATGGTTATTGAAAATGCTATGGTATGATGTTATGATGTACATGTATGCACAAGCAAGTAAGTGTATATACAGGCAAACATATTCACACAAAGCAAACAAGTCCTTAGGTTTAGGCTTGCATGAGGTTTAGGTAAGTACCCTCTTGAAGTTAGTTGGCTCATCCTGTCCTAAAATAGAAACCGGGTTCTAAGGAGCTCAATATCATTGGATTGTTTTCTGTGTTCATTGTTTCGGTTTAGCCACTTACTGGCGACCAAAATATTCCAAGAAAACAACCCTCAAATGAGTGTAGTATCGAGTATCTACCAACTTCGGACTGCACCAAAGTCGGTCATCTCACTACCCCTAAAAAGGCTAAGATGGTCAATTAAGGTTCTAAGAGTTCGTTAGTGCTTCACGATATCACTCAGCGGCCCCGTACTCTCCTTGATTGAACTCAAGGGTTACCGGTACTCATAAATATGTCACACTAACATAGCTTACTGCTTCAACCATGTCGGTATACCCCGCACAGTTCCCTCATAGTTTTTTTGCTATTTACCTAAGAAGGTGCCCCAAATCCGGGTGGAGGATTTATAACAAACCCAAACAAAGAACCCAAAAGATAAAGTAATCAAGTCAATCAAAGCAATAAAGTAAAGGTGATCTAAACCCTAAGGTAACCCCACTTTTAAGTTTCTCCCCAGCAGAGTCGCCAGTTCTGTGATACGGTGGGAGAATTGACTATGAGTTTTGCGTTTGTATTCGCACTTGTTCGGTTGAGCAAGAGTCGCCACCGACTTTTTATTTTATCCTAAGGGAAAGGTTAAAAAAAGCACAGCAAAAACCTTTTGAGATATTTCGTGGGTTCGGGGGGTAGATTATGAAAAGGGAAGGTATTAGCACCCTTTTCATCCATGGTTATCCATGGGCTCTTAGTTACTTGGTTTTTTAGATCACTTGCCTTGATTTTCGATTGCTTGAAAATGGTGTGTAGGTGTGTGTGTTTGAAAATGTTTTGGAAGAAGATGCCTTGTCTTAGGCTAACCTTGTAACAATTCTTTACTCGAATGTTTTACAAAGGCGTGTATCTTTTCGAAAAGACGTTTCAAAATGTTTTGAGAGTTTGTTTTGAAAGTGCTTGTGGAATATGGTTTTTTAAGGCAAGTGTGTTTTGCAATTTGATCTCAAGTAACTAAGAGTTTTGTCTACCCCTATTATACTCAAAGGTTTTCTCTATGTTTTCAACCCTTTTGAACAGTTTTGTTCCACCATTGAATTTGGTGGACAATCTTGCGTTTAGGAGGTTTAACGGGACGGGCGCGGGTCATCGTATGGACCATGAATGCAATGATGCCAAGTGTCTTTGGCAATTTGCTTTGTAGGGACTATGATCATTCCATTTAGGCAACATTCGAAAGCGTCATCGAGGGACTTATGATCATTTGAATTTGTTTTGCCAAAGATACTCGACGTGCAAGCATGGCCCATTTTGGAAGGCAACATGTAGGATTACCCTAGAAGGTGCAAGTGTGATTGTGTATTGATTTCATGTATTTGTCTTGTATTAGGTTATCTAGCGTTTGATTTTATGTACATGCAAACCCTAGGTCTAACCATGGTATCATTGAAAGCGGTAAATTGCGAAAATGTAAAGTTTACGCTATTACAGAATAAGTATCCGGGAGTGGGGGTACAAATTTACAAATGGGGATGAGACTTAGGAATGTAATGTTCAATAAGTTACAACCAAATCGAATTTGCGATCAAATATAAATGTAACGAATATACAAAATAAGCAAAATGTATAAGGTATCAAGTACAAGTATATTGTGTAAGTGTACGTGCATATGTATGTACTTATTTACAGGTTAGGAAAATGTGAATTCAAATGTGTATTATTTAAGCATTGTTTTGACTTAAATGAAAAGAATTAAATATTTATTAATCCTTGATTGGTGATCTTGTATTATTTAATATATAAAAAAAGAATGTTTTACTTAAATGTTTTAAATTCTAATTAAATTATGTATAAAAAATGTATCTTTATTTATTATATACCAAAAGTATGTTTTAATTAAATATCAAGAATTAAATTATGTATATTAGAAAAAATGTATTTTTATTTGTTATGTACAAAAAGTATTTTAATTAAATGAAAAGAAAAATGTTTTCAATTTTAATTATATTGTGTAATAAAAATGTATCTTTATATGTATGTACAAAGAATACTTAAATTAAATGTTTTAAATTAAAATGTATTTTTATGTATTTTAGTATTAATATATTATTGTCATATTTATACAAAATAAAAAGATATTTTAAGTTAGAGGGATAAAATATATTGTGTTTAAAATTATGTTATATGAAAAATATGATTAAATAATAAACAATAACATGATATATAAAAGAAATATTATGTTTATTAGTCAAAAGAAAGTAATAGGTTTTAAAATTCTAAAGGAAAAGGGTTTGAATGGGCCCTTACCCAAAAGCATTCAGAAGCAAGGGGGGTGTGTGATGGAAAAAAGGCTTGGGCGCTGGAGAAACATGTTAGGCCCAGAGTTCTGAAACAAATGTTTAGGGTTCATTGTTTTTTTGTTCAGTTGGGACATTGGCTTAGGGTTTGTGGGCGACAGAAGCGCCGTCTTGGGGTTTCGTTCATTACTTCATCTTCTCCGATCGTTCTGAATGCCTAGCGTAAACCTTTCGCCTCAGCCACCAGCGACCTCCACCTCTTCTTCCCTCCAACGACAACATTATGGCGATCGATCTAAGGTACAATTCGTTTTCTTATTTCGTTAGGGATTTTTCGATTTTGCATGTTTGTGATTTTTCGCTTATTTGATTAAGTGTTTGACTTTGTTTGTTTAACAAGGATGAAAAGGGATGATAAGAGAGATGTTTTACCTTGACAGAGGGGAGGAAGAAGATGGAGGTGCTTAGGATGCTCGATGGCGAATGGAACGTGATGCGCGCTTTGCTTCAGGTTTTGTGATGTCAAGCTGAGAACCTTAGTTTGAACATCTTTTCATCTTTTTTCTGTTAGCCTTGTCTCTTCTTCTTCTCGTGTTGCCTTGGATGTTTCTGTTTGGTTGCCTTTGAATTGCCTTCGAACGTATGTTGCCTTTTTGATTTGCTTTGTATGATGCCCTGTGATGAGTACTCCTCTGAGGGCCTGCCTTGAATGTGCTTCTTTGGTTGCCTCTGCCTTTTGTTGCCTTTGGAATGTTTCTCGTTTGTTTATGGCCTTGATGCTTCTTTGGCTTGCTAATGCTACCTTGAATTTAGTATGCTTCTGAATGTTGTTTCTTTTGATTTGCCAATGAAGAAACCTTTTCTGAGGCTCTTGTGTTGCCCATTCTTCACTTCTTTCTCTCTCGATTTTGTTGCCTTATTGAGTTGCCTATTTACTTCTTCCTTGCGCCATGATGAGCCTAGGGTTCTGAGGGCCCTGAAGGTTTGATGCTTTTTTGGAGCCTTTAGGCTTTGAAAGGCTTAAGAGCTTATGCTTGATATTGAATGGCCTGAGTATGCTATTGTTGAATGGTTTTGGACATATGTTGATTTGGTTAGTTCTGGGGCTTGACCGGTTAATTTGTTTTTGGGTGAGTTTGATGATAGGCAGGTTTGTGTTTGAAACTGTTTTTTTGGCTGGAGGTTTTAGTTATGAATTTGGGTCAGTATTGGGTTTATGTTTGTTATGTTTGTGTGCTTCAGGTTTAATGCATCAGGTTTGATGACCTTTTGGGAAGGTTTAAGGCTTTGGGTTTGAAAAATGGTTTTCTGGCTTTTTGGTTCTGTTGAGTTTAACAGGTTGTGAGGCTTCACAGGTACAGGCTTGTGTTTGAAACTGTTTTTTTTTGCTGGAGGTTTTCAGTCAATGCGGGTTCAAGGCTTTTTGGTTCTTATGCTTGTTTACAAAACAGGTTCAAGGTTCTTGGAGGCTTATCAGTTTTGTCTCCTTTGTATTGGTTTGCTTTTTCTCCCCTTTATCCACTGTGTTCAGTTTTGCTTTATATCTTTTCTCTATCTCTCAAGCCTAAAAACCTGTAAAACCTACACTTCTTTTTCTCTTTCTTCTCTCTTTAGTACAGCCAATATATTTTAAATATGTTTATGTTCTGTACTTTCTGAAAGGGCCCCTTGGGAAATGATGAAAAGTGAAATAGTTTGCTTGCATAACCATTTTTCTCTGCATATTTGTCCCTTCTTTTGACAACTTCTTGTACTTTGTATCTTTTCAAATCTTCTTCTTTGATAGCTTGGGTAGCCTTGTGACATTTTGACAGCAAGTTTGAATTTTTCAGTTTGGACTTCTAGTTTGGTTTGAACTTGGAGTTTTGAGATTTGAACTTATGCAGTTTGGATAATTTTTGAATTGTGCAATTTGACTTTTGTGCATTCATTTTTAGCAAATAAAAATGTGTCCCTCTTTGTGAACCGGGAGAAATCCCGTGATTTGCAGAGAGGGTTAACTGATCCCAATCAGTGGCCCTTAATGATGAATTTTATATCTGTCTCTTCTATCTATCTGCTATTGACTTTCCTTTTTTTTTCTTTTGCAGATGAATATTTGGATGGAGAGGGGTATTAAATGAAGAATGAAGAATTGGAGATTTAGAAAAAATAGGATAGTTTCATTTTTTATTTAAATTTAAATTAATGTAAAATTGTTGTTGTAAATAAATTGTAAACAATAATTGTACGAATAATTTAAAAATAAATAAAAGTTTTTATTATCCAATTAATTCTATTTCCTCTTTTATTGTTTATTTATTATTTAAAATTCTTTGAATTAAAATAATTGAAAAATAAATTCCAATCGCTTAATCCTCAGAATAATAAATAATTTAAATAAACAATGCTTTAGCAATTTACTCAGTTAAACCTGGCCTTTCCAATATCCAAAGCAAAGCAACAGTTAACCAAAACAACTGATCAGGCGCATTCCCTTTTCACTGATTTTACCAAACACTGTAAATCCAAACTGCATGGATCTTTTGACTGGTTCAATCAAACGAACGTGAATTCCAACCAAATGCATTCTTTTTACTGATTAAGTCAAACAATGCGAATCCAACCCAAATCTCGGAATAACTTGCAAAGTGCTGTAGAATTTAAATCTTTCTGAGAACGTGCCCACAAAAACCCTAATTCCTGATTAAATGCCTAAGAACGTTCGCCTGATCAAAGCTGAGCCAAAGTCAACCAAAACCCTAAACCAGCTGTTTGAAATATTCCAGAGTCCTAAAAAATCAATAAAACCCTAATTTTTGCTTGACTGATGAGAAAAGTCCGTTTGACCGATTCTTGAGCCAATCTGAAAAATCAGGAAATGCCTGAAGCTGTGATTTCTTGAGGAAAAATGCGAGGGCAAATTTTGGGGTACAACACTATGTATGAAGCGTAAGTACATGATGTTATCTATGTTAATTTTTGGGCCTAAACAACCAGGGAATGACATAGACGTATACTTGACACCTTTGATCGAAGATTTAAAGATTTTGTAGGAGAACGGGGTGGAGGTTTATGATTGATATAGGAAACAAAGTTTCATGCTAAAGAGTTTCACAAGTCAGTAGGGGTAAGGCGCCTGAAATTAGCAATATTTCCACACAAAAAAAGAATGTTGCTAAGAAGTCTGTGGCTAGCAAAAAAACTACTACTCAGTTCTGGTCGTGCCTTCGGACATATTTAGGAATAACAGATATTTCGGATGGTGGTACCCGCCTCATACCTATGAGTGCAGACATCTTTGGTTTTGAATACCTGGAATAAATTGGTAGAGAGGATATGGAGCAAGTTTTTAGACATTTTGAATTAGGCCTCGGTGTTATCGGTACATACATAAGGTATACTCCGATCAACTTTGTTTAATTAGATGCACAATTTATTTCCTCATTTCAATGAATATAGTATAATGTTAATGATGTTTTACTTTAAGGTTTCTGTATGACAACATTGTGCGCCCACGTGGATTAGAAGCAAGATTTGGCTTCTTAGCTCCCAACACTGTCAATTCAGGGTTAATCGTAACAAGACCAGATGATGTCATAGCATATGTACTCGGTTTATTCGTGGCCAACAAAGATACTGAAAAGTTGTTCTTTTTGCCATATAATACTGGCAACGGGTTAGACTTTCATCCTAACTTGATCTATTATAATTTTCCATTTTGGCCATTGTTTAATCTTTGTTTAATCTTACAGTGGACACTGGTTATTGGTTGTGATTAATCTTGTAAGAGATACTGTGTATTATCTGGATTCGTATACAATGATTGGTCAACATATCCAGATTTGAAGAAGATGATTGACATTTAAGTTTTTCGCTCCCAAAGATATATATCTGGATTTGTGTTTATGTTTATGTTTCTATGTGAGATTGTTCTAAATAGTCATTTATATTATAGCGTTCTACTAGCTTTTCACTCCCAAAGAGATATTCAAGTGCCAATAAGTAGAGCCAACAACATTACATGAATCGGAGTGGAGGTATATTTTCACAAAGAGATATTCAGTTTTGATTACATTAGTGATGATACTTGATAAAATAATTTAAGGGATATATCCTGATATATATTCATATTTTCTTTCCATGTGGAGTGTCCTCGCTAGTGTAACGGTATAGATTGCGGCTATTTCATGTTAAGGTTTATGAAAGAAACTATTCTTTTGGATCGATAAGAGATTCCATCCACGGTATGGATTTCTAATTTAGGAATTACATACTATTTTCATATTTTGTGTTTCTCATAAAATGACATATTATTTTAACTAAATCACATACTATGTTATATTACTATATATGTAGTACTTTGAGGAATCCAATTGTGCACATTACTCAAAAGATCAATTGGATGAACTTAAGTAGAATGGTGTCAACTCATTATCCGGTTGAGAATTTTATAAGCTAAGATATATTGTCTTATTTCCTTTGATGAGAAATGTCGAGTTTTGAGTATAAAATTAATTTGAATAAAGTAAAACATTAATATTATCATGTAATGAATTTCGATCATTTGGTTTTTTTTCCAGGTTTATAGGTGCATGTGTAGAAGATAGAGCTAACATATTCATGTTGTTGTTGTTTTATGAGAATTCTCGAAGATAGTAAGATGTAGATGTAACATCAATTTTGAATTTTAGGATTTTCAACTTGTAGAATTTTAACTTGTATCATAAATTTTGTAGTTATTATTGTATATATCATCAATTTATATATATGTGGAATTTTTACATATGCATATTTTAATGGAATGAAGCTACCAAATATGGTGCAAAATATGGTGAAAACCTGGTTCAAATATGGTTAAAATCTGATTAAAATGCATTATATATATTGGACAGCGCTTTTGTAAGTCAAAATAGGTATTTTATTAAATAAAATTGTGATTAATAGACAATGCTTTAAGGGAAAAGCGCTGTAAAAAGTTAAAAAAAGTGTCGCCTAAAGTGGGAAAGCGCTGTCTAAAGTGGGGGAATAGATAGCGCTTTTAAAGAAAAGCGTTGTCTAAAGCCTAACTTAAAAAATAACATAAAGCGTTGTCTAAAGGGGTATATAAAAAAGGGCTGTCTATTTTAAAAGCACTGTCTAAAGGGGAATATAAAAAAGTGTTGTCTATTTTAAAAGCATTGTCTAAAGGAGGTGCTTAAGAAAGCGCTTTTAATGTATAAGCGTTGTGTAAAGTGGGCATAAAACAACACTTTTACATTGAAAAAAAGCGTTGTCTTTACTTTTAGCATCGCTGCTTTAGGCAGCACTTTTAAGCGCTGTTAAAAGCTAAAAAAGCGTTGTCTAATGTCTTGTTTGGCATAGTGACTCCTATGGGTTCCGGTACATATGTTGATCAAGATGAATCGGGTGTGTCTATTAATATTACAAAATATCGAGGTATGATTGGATCTTTATTGTATTTGACGGTAAGTCGTCCTGACATAATGTTTAGTGTGTGTCTCTGTGCTTGCTTTCAAGAAAATCCAAAGGAATCACATCTCATGGCTGCAAAAAGGATCATGAAGTATCTCAAAGGAACAACAAATGTTGGATTATTGTATCCTAAAGGTAGTGTTTGCAATTTAGTTGGTTATTCTGACGCGGATTATGCAGGTTGTAAAACTGATAGAAAAAGCACATGTGGTACTTGTCACATCCTTGGAAATGCATTAGTATCATGGGCTTGCAATAAACAATCATGTGTTGCTCTTAGCACGGATGAAGCATAATATATTACAGCAAGTAGTATTTGTGCACAAATATTATGGCTCAAGCAACAACTTTGTGACTAAGGACTCGATCTAGGATGCATTCCTCTACGGTGCGACAATACAAGTGCGATAAATATTACAAAGAATCCAGTCATGCACTCAAGAACCAAACACATCAACAAACGACATCATTTTATTCGTGATCATGTAATTCAAGGAGATGTCGAAGTCACATTTATAGATACTCATAATCAACTTGCTGATATCTTCACAAAACCTTTGGCAAGAGAACCGTTTTACAAAATTCGATGATAACTTGGTATTTTGTATGAACATGACATCTAAGGTGCATTCTATCCTTTCTTAATGCTTTCAAAGTGATATTCATGTTTATATGTGAAAAATTCATGTCTATATGTTGCCTTAAGATGTTATGTATATTAAGATTTGTTTAAATTCAAGAAAATGTGTTTTTGGTCATTTTTAGTTGATGCAATCGATTGCACCATTGTGTAAATCTATTGCTCACTGTATAATTTATTCTTTGACCATTTTGTTTCAGTGCAAATCGATTGCACGTTGTTCGTTTCAGTTTACTGTTGTTTCTGTTTATTGTGCAAATCGATTGCACCTGCTGTATTTTAACTTTATGACATGTTTTAATGTTGGTCAGAATTCCTATCCTCTCCTATTCCCAATCTCACCTCTATTATTGATCAATTAAATAACTTTGAATACATTAAACCCCACTCATAACTCTCTACTCACAAATCTTATCCTATAAAGTTGGCATCCAGACAAAAAGAGAAAATTGTCAGCTCAAGAGAAAGGGAAGAAAGTTGGATCCTCATCTATGGAAAATCCACTCATTCAAACTCTAACACAACAACAACAAGAGAGGTTCACAAAGTATTTTCAATGGAAAATTGTCTCAACTCCAAAATATGGTATGCTATCATCCTTTCCTCAATAATACTTTACATTTCAAAATGCTTTAGCATCCTATGATTTGGAACCGGTCATTTCGTCATATGGATACTATTACCTGGTTTTGGTGCGGACATTCTTCAGCAACTTGGCAACTTATAAAGGAAAGTTTGTCACATATGTTTTGGGTACAATAATCTCCCTAACCCCTGAAATTCTTGGAGGTATCTTAAACATTCCTTATACCGGGAGCACCCTTTATGACCCGGAAGATGAAGATTGGAACGACTACAACAAGAAGAATTTTTACTACAGTATCAGAAGGTTAAATGAAGCAGAATTTTGTGCAAAAAGGATTCGAAGTCTATGTGGTGTTGTTCCCTCAAGAGACTCTTGGAGTGCAGGTAATTTTTTTATCGATGATAGGCTGTTTCACTATTTTATGGTATACATCATGTTTCTGCAGGCTAGAAATCACTGCACTATGACAGATCTTGAGATGCAACTATTGTACGCTAGAAAAAGAGGAATGAGTGTCAATTGAGCTCGTCTTATCATGACTCATATGCTGAGGTTTGATGCAAAATCAAAGTTCCACCCATATGATTTTTTTATTACTCTTATTATTGAGCATTATGGAATTGATGTTGATGGTTTTGAAAAAGTTGAAATGGATGCAAATCTGCATGAGATTTCAATCAAAAATGTTGATTCGAGAATGGGTGTTCATTACAATCCGAAATTGAAAACTATAATGTACATTGGTGAAGATGTGGTTGGTGATGAAGGAAAGGATCAAGAAGATGAAGGTGGTGAAGATGTACCTCCTCCGCCTGCTCCTGTTGGTCCAAGCAATCAATATGTAATTAACTTCATGACTCAACAATCTGCTACACTCAACGACTCCACAACGACCCAAATCAATGATTTTCGCACAAATGTGAATCAACAGTTTTCTTACCTTTACTCTCATCTCCACACACCTCCATATGATCCCAACAACCCAGTTGTCCCTCCTCCATAATACACTGGTCCTCCACTTCAACAACAATTTCCCAATCAAGGACCATTTTTTATAACAACCCCGACATGAACCAACCATGAATTTTGTCCATTTGCGTTATTTTTATTGTGTTTATCATTATGTCTTTGTTCTATCTTGTGACTATGTTTTGTTTAATGAACATTATTGTTTAAGTTTTTAATATTATTACATGTATATTGTCTATTTTTTATGCATCTTTCCCTTATTTTTCATAATGTCAAAGGGGGAGAAGGATGTTACACTTTATGCTTGTGTATTTCCTTATCTTAAACTTTTAAGGTACAAATAATCCTTCAAGATGAGAAAATACAAATGATTACAAAGCTTCTCATACAAAGGTGGAGTTATACATCTTAGGGGGAGAAGTCTCTTTCCGGAAATAACAAAGCTTCAAGAAAGATTGTTTGTCGTCATCAAAAAGGGGGAGAATGTAATATCAAGCTTCTCAATGAACTTTATTTTGATGAAGACAAACCATAATGGGAATAAGGCAAAGATATTGATCAAGCTAAAGCATCAATGGATAAAAGTCTTTGATTCAAAGATTGCTAATACTAAGAATATTGTGCTTTAGTACTTCAACATAAACAACATCTTAAATGGATGTAAAAGGTGGAGCACCAACTTTGCCTTTGCCAGTAATTCTTCCCTTATTGTTGTCTCCATAAGTGACTAAACCCTTGGCCTTTAGCACTAGATTTGAAAATTGGTTTATGTCTCCCGTCATATGCTTTGAAAAACCACTATGAAGATACCATAGATTGCATGTGGTCTTCAAGCATACCTACAAAACAAATTAGGTTTTGTTAGGTACCCAAGTTGCTTTGGTTCCTTCATAATTAGTACCTTTCTTTACCCACACATAATGCCCACTTGCCACACTAAAGTTTCTAACATAGCAAGCATTAGGTGTGTAGCCTTTAATACCACAATAAAAATAAGTAGGGCTCTTGGAAAATTTCACAAGCTATAATAACAAATCTTATTATGAACTTAAGCCTTAGATGCTCAATGATCAAAATAAGTGTTTAAAACTTGTCCAAACTTTTTCTCAAGTTTTCTAAGCAAAAAATCCATTTTTACTTCTGTGCAATCGATTTACATGTTGGTGCAATCGATTGCATGACTCACATTTTCAGCTGTTTTGGTTCTGTTTGTTAGTGCAATCGATTTACACAAGAATGCAATCAATTTCTCTCTGGTCAATAATGCTTTTGTTTTAAAGTACAATCGATTTTCATGTTTGTGCAATCGGTTTCTCACTGAAAATATTTAAATTTTCTGGCTGTTAGAACCCGTGCAATCGATTTGCATCAAGGGTGTAATTGATTGCTTGCTGAACGTTTTTGAAAAACAACAGCTTTGAACATACCTTTTCATAACACCACTTCATGGAATCTTTTCATTTAATCTTGGAAATTATTCATGATTAATTTACAGAAACTTATGTTGTTTCAAAGGGGTGCTATGAACATATAAATATTGAAATTTCAAAATAAAAAATAAGCTCTTCCAATCAATAGTTTTCTGAATTTTCAAATATTCAACTCAAGCCTTTTTCACTTTCATTCAAAAAGTTTTCTGCATATTTTCATATCTTGTATAACAGAAAACTTTGAGCAATCTAAGTCTTGAGTCATTATATATCATTGTTATTTGAAGAGAAGATCAAGATATTGATAAAATCACTCAAAGTGATTATTTCTCTACAAACTAACTCAATCAAAATATTGTTGTACACTTTCTTATTTTTCAGGATTGTTGGAAATAAGATTATTGGTTTTTGTACTCTTGTTTTTTCAGGATTGTTGGAAACAAGTAAAGTCGCCTTGAGAGGATTGTTCTCACTGTTGACATAGTGAAAATCCAAGAGGATTGTTCTTGGTTTTGGTAGTTCTTGTTTAAGTTTTCCAACTATAAGGAAATCTCTTTCATGTTGAAAAGGGACTAGAGTACTCTCGGACTGCGAGGGGAACCAGGATATCTCGCTTGTCTCTTTATTTTTTTGCACTTTACTCTTTCATAAACTCACCATAAACCAGAAAAATAATATCCATCATCACTAAAACCAGAAAAAAAAATTAAAGTACCTAATTCACCCCCCTCTTAGGCGCACTTCGTACTTACAATTAGAATTTCCAAATTATAGTTTCTTTTGATTGTTAGAACACTTATTTCATGTCAAACTTTGTTATTCCATTAATGCATTGCATATGTTTGTCTTGAATTAATCCATTCATCGTCACTATACTGAAACTATTCTTTTACTTACTTTTTGTGATATTCAACTCTCGATTAAAAGTTGTAAGCCTTTAGAGGGAGGATGACGAAAAAAAGATACCATAATCTCTACAGTATGCTTTTGAACAGACCTTGTTGATGATGTACAGGCGTTGTTTCAAATCCTAAATAGTGGAGTTATAAGGAAGATAATCCCTAGTCAAACCTTTTGAGCCTAATAAGTAGGAGTTTTCTTTTCCACACAAATTGAAACCTTTAATCATAACCTGGGGCAGGATATTTCTCAGTTAATTCAATGGTGCATTCAATCACAAGCTTTCCCTTTGTAGATGACGCGTAGTGTCAGAGGTATCCTTCCAAAACAAAATATGGTGATGGTTCCACATAATCATTAAAACAGGTAGTCATTATCTCTCAAAAGAAAATCCCGCTTAGTCAAAACATATGAAGGAGACTTAAGAAAAAAAACGGGGGCATCCCGCTAACTGTAATCACAAAAGAAACAGTTCAAGCAAAAGGTAGGGATAATAAAATAAAAAAAGAGGCCGCTATGAATCCTCGACAAAAAATATTATAAAAGAAATGATGATTTCCTTCTCAAATAAACTTTCAGTATCCAAACCATCACCGGAATATCAAGGAATAGATTCCAGACTCAATTGGTATCTAAACATGCAATTAACTGAGTATAGGACTGAAGAACATCACGAAGAACGGGTTGGATACAAATAAAGTTTGAGCCTTTATCCTTTGTTTATTAAACTGTGAACTAGGCCACACTACAACCCTTAAAAGTCCTAGCTGAAGCGTGCGTTAGTTTGAAACCATACTGTTACAAAAAGGTATCCTGACTCCTGTGAGGTTTACTATAAATCCTGAGTTGAATTCATATTCTTACAAAATTCTGTTTGTTTACTAAAAATGCATTTTCAAAACTTCAAGACAGACATAAGCTTTGAATTTTTAAAAATTCCATTGTTTGCATATGACTAATTGTTCGACAGCAGAGAAATCCGCACAACGGATATTCAATGAACAAAAATCCTCTCAATCAACATAATCACCTCAGATGGAAAGACATTTCCAATAATAGGCCTTTCATAATCAAGGGGCATGGCATGGTGTCCAACTGACCTGGGGGCGGTCGATTTAAGATTCAAGGAATTTCTCAAAAAGTGTCGAATAGCCAGGGGCAGACCTCCATCTGGATCACTTGGGGCATTGAACATGAGTTCCATCAAAGGGCCACGTACGATCAAGCAAATATTTTCTGGCAGTGTTGCAACACTTACTATTATGGATACTGACAATTCTCTACACCCTGTGAACACTGACATAATCGGAAAATACTACGCATGAAAAAAAAGACCCGCTAGGTTGACTGGCCTAGGCAAAATAAGGGCATCCTGGCGAGCCAAAAAAGTTCGGGCAAAAATTAGGGATATATAAATAAAAATGCACACCCGTTAAGTCAAAAACCTGAAAAGGCGGCTTGGGCAAAAAAGGGTATCCCGGTGGCTTGAAAATCTGAAAGGACGGTCCAGGAAAAAGTTAGGGATTAAAGCGTACGACTATGTCCCATCATCTCATCACTTGTTTATCAGTAGAAGACTTATCGCCCTAATCAGCATTCACCAAAGGCTCTAGAAGTTGAGGTGTGCTCAAAGTCTCCATGAATCCCCACATAGCAACTTCTATGAGATTATCCCTACATGATAATATTTGCAAATTCATACATTCCCTGCAATCTTCTCAACAGATCACTCTGGTAGATAAAGGAGTGCAGGCTTCCTCCTAGTAATATTTCCTATCTACAGGATCCCAAACATTACAATCTATGGGAAGTCTTATCCCTAGCTGAGTTTTCAAAACTATAAAAGCCTTGCAGATTACTTCTCTCCAGCAGAGCGCATTCTCCTCGACAAAGATCTTCCCCGAGCAGGATATACCTCCATCAATAGGGTTTATTTCCCCAACAAGATTTATCTCCCCATTGAGGACCAATCTCCCCAGCTTGGGTCCATTACTCAGATGATAGTGAGTCATCGTCAAAACTTCCCTTCCATAGTGAAGTCATCGCTATCCCCATATAATTGCTATTTGAATCTAAAATTGGATCAAATATCAATTAAGTCTATCCTCCTCAGACGAGCCAGAAAGTTATCCATAAATGTTATCCCTAATCAGGGTATACAAGGAATTATAACTCCCCAGTAGAGCAAAAAACAACCAAAGTTTTGACCTCTTCTTCCCCAAGCAGGAGTAAACACTCTCCAGCAAAGTTCCCTCAGAGAGCAGAAATGAATGTTCCACAATAGATTTCATAAAATCTCAAGCAGTTTATAAAGCCTCATCCCCAATAGAGTTTATTTCTCTAGCTACAAATGTTCATCCCCCAACGGATTTTATTTCTCCAAATTGGTAAAATCTTCCAATAAAACTCTTCTCTTCAGCAGGATTAATCAAGATAACCACCTCCAGAAGACTAGCTACTCGCATCACGGGATTATTCGTTCTTCCATCCCCAGTCAGAGTACATGTAATCAATCCATTTCAGAAACCATGACAGGTTATCAAATCTCCTAAAAAGCTTATATCTTCAAGCAGAAATCAAAATCTTCAGGGGAATACCCTCGGACAGGAAACGGGAATCCCCGACAAATTTAACTTCAATAAATAGTGAGGAATTACATTCTTCATCTCCAACAGGCAGTCAGGGATTTATTTTCCCCAATTCAACGACACTAAAAAAAGAAACTAATGTGCTCACATATTAAATTCATACGTCATTTAAAAACGTCATAGCATATGCATAAAAATAACATGCAACACAATCTCATTTATTTTGAAAACAATGTTTCGCATTGCATTTCATACATCATGACATTGCATACAACTAACTCTTTACCGTTTCAAGAAAAGATCAATCAACAGAACAACATCATCAAATACTGGTATGACCAGACCATCTTCTCAAAGACAACATCTTCTGGCTCAGATTAAATCGACTAATGATTTATTCTGATACTTCTTCTAGTGGACCTTTTTCTGGCTCAAATTAAATTGACCAAATATTTATTCTGATACTTCTTCCGGTTAAAGACAAAGATACCTCTTTTGGCTCAGATTAAATCAACCAAAGATTTATTCTGATACTTCTTCCAGTCGAAGTCGGACAAAAATATCCTCTGGCTCAGATTAAATCGACCAAAGATTTTTTCCGATACTTCTTCAAACGGACCTTTTTCTGGCTCAGATTAAATCGACCAAAGATTTATTCTGATACTTCTTCCAGTTAAAGATAAAGAGACCTCTTATGGATCAAATTAAATCGACCAAAGATTTATTCTGATACTTCTTCCAGTCAAAGTCGGGCATAAAGCATCTTCTGGCTCAGATTAAATCAACCAAAGATTTACTCTGATACTTCTTCCAGTTTCTGGCTCAAATTAAATCTATCAATGATTTATTCTGATACTTCTTCCAGTTAAAGACAGAGACCTCTTTTGGCTCATATTAAATTAACCAAATATTTATTCTGATACTTCTTCTAGTTGAAGACGGTCGTAGATAATCGCTGGCTCGGATTAAATCGACCAATGATTTATTCTGATACTTATTCCAGTGGACATTCTTCTGGCTCAGCTTAGATCAAGTGTAGATGTATTCTGATACTTCTTCCAGTTAAAGATATAAAGACCTCTTCTAGCTCAGGTTAAATTGACCAATGATTTATACTTCTTCCAGTTGAAGACGGTCGTACATAGTCGCTAGCTCAGATTAAATCGACCAATGATTTATTCTGATACATCTTCCAGTGGATCTTTTTCTGGTTCAGTTTAAATCGACCAATGATGTATTCTGATACTTCTTCCAGTTAAAGATATAAAGACCTCTTCTGGATCAGGTTAAATCGACCAATGATTTATTCTGATACTTCTTCTAGTTGAAGATGGTCTTACATAGTCGCTGGCTCAGATTAAATTGACCAATGATTTCTTCTGATACATCATCCAGTAGATCTTTTTTCTGGCTCAGTTTAAATCGACCAATGATTTATTCTGATACTTCTTCCAGTTGAATTTTGTCGTAGACATTTTCTGGATCAGATAAATCAACCAAATATTTATTCTGATACTTCTTCCAGATAAAAATAAGCATAAATATCTACTGGCTCAGATTAAATCGACCATTGATTTATTCTGATACATCTTCCAGTAGATCTTTTTCTTGCTCAGTTTAAATCGACAAATGATTTTTTCTGATACTTCTTCTAGTTAAAGATATAGAGACCTCTTATGGCTCAGGTTAAATCAACCAATGATTTATTCTGATACTTCTTCCGTTTGAAGACGGTCCTAGATAGTCGTTGGCTCAGATTAAATCGACTAATGGTTTATTCTGATACTGCTTCCAACTGACATTTTTTTGGCTCAGATTAAATCAACCAATGATTTATTCTGATACTTCTTCCAGATAAAATGAACATAAATATCTTCTGGCTCATATTAAATCGACTAATGTTTTATTCTTATACTTCTTCCAGTAGACCTTTTTCTGGCTCAAATTAAATCGACTAATGATTTATTCTGATACTTCTTCCAGATAAAATGAGTATAAATATCTTCTGGCTTAGATTAAATTGACCAATGATTTATTCTGATACTTCTTCCAGTAGACCTTTTTCTGGCTCAGATTAAACCAACTGTAGGTTTATTCTGATACTTCTTCTAGTTAAAGACAACAAAGACCTCTTATGGCTCAAATTAAATCAACCAAAGATTTATTCTGATAGTTCTTCCAGTTGAAGACGATCGTAGATAGTTGTTGGCTTGGAATAAATCAACCAAAGGTTCATTCTGATACTTCTTCCAGTACACATTCTTCTGGCTCAACTTAGATCAGGTGTAGATCTATTCTGATACTTCTCCCAGTTGAAGATATTTTTTGGCTCAGATTAAATCAAATAAAGATTTATTCTGATACTTTTTCCAGATAAAAATAAGCATAGATAGTGGTTGGCTTAGATTAAATCGACCCAAATATTTATTCTGATACTTCTTCTAACAGACCTTTTTCGGGCTCAAATTAAATCGACCAATGATTTATTCTGATACTTCTTTCAGTAGACCTTTTACTGGCTCAGATTAAATCGATCAATGATTTATTCTGATACTTCTTTCGGTTGAAGACAAAAGGAACATTTTCTGGCTCAGATTAAACCAACCGTGGGTTTATTCTGATAGTTCTTCCAGTTTAAAGTCAACATTTAATTTGGATGACATCTATAAGCCCATCTTCGACGACTCTCATCCATATTCTCTAAATGGCATCTATAAGCCCATTTCTGATATCATCAACCAACAATGTTACTTCATGCACATGCGAGTGCAAATTTCTGGGCACTCTAGTGCTTAATCATCTTCCACCTTCAGATTACGAATGGCAGACAGACCAATCTAACTCTTCAGGTTTAAGAAGATTGAACAGGGGCAGCTGTTGTACCCCAAAATTTGCCCTCTCATTTTATTCAAGACATACTCATAGAGGTCCCCAAATGCTCAAGGTTGACTAAGAATTGACCAAACAAATTTCTCCTCCTAAGATGTCATCAAGAATTCTCATGCCAAGTTTCATGCCTTGCATCACAAGTTTGCTCAGTCAATGGCTCAAATGTTTGAAAATCAACTATATTGGTCAAAAATTCAACTATGGTCAACATACAATCAAACTTCAAGATTTTTGGTTAACATCAACATTTTGAAGTTATATCCATCATTTAATCAAGGGTTGATCATGATTCCTCAAGGAATGCTCTCAAATCCTCAAGAATCAAAATTGCTAAATTAGGGTTTCCCTAAAGAAAGTCAACTGAACTTTGACCAGACATAACTTTAACACGCCTCATCCATTTTTCCCCAACCAAAGCTCATTCTGATAAAACTTCAACTCCCTACAACCTTTCTTTTGTCCTCAAGTTCAAAAAATGCATCACTGGAAAGATATGAGCCAATACATTACAGGTCTTTTTGAAAGTCAACAAAAAGGATTTTCTTGTCAAGGCAAGTTACATCAAGATAATTTCTCCAAATGCAAAAATGGTCAACATAGAGTTGTAGGGGACATCTTGATCTTTATAAAAAGTCTAATATCATCTCCAAAAGATAAAAATTGAGTAAGTTATTACCAGTACAAATTGGGAAAATTGGTGAAAATGCAAAAAAGTCAACTTTGAGCAAAAATGTATTTTTAAGTTCATAGACCTATTTTGTGGGATTCAAATATGTTTATGACTTACTAAAGGACCCCTAAGTCCACTCTCACATTGCTTTTCATTTTTTTTTCTATTTTATTCATATTTATTTTGTTTTTATTCAAATAAACACAAAATAAATTGCATAAAATAATAAATAAAAAGTATGGACACATGGACTGATGATTTGGGTTGATATTTGGCCTTAGAATTAGTGCAAGGAATGAGGAAAAATACCGGGTTCATTTCATCTCAAGAAGGGAAATTTTTTCACAATTTTGGAAGTATTTTAATATGTTTGATATTGTTTTGAAAGGGCCCCATTATGTATGGATTCTTGCCATGTTTACTCGCCATTCCATCCCTCTATAAATACAAAAAAAAACATAAGTCAGGGACACGAAATTTTGCACCAAAGCTCTCCAAAAAAAATTCTCCAAATTCGAAGAAATTATGAAAATCATATCTCACATCTCCAACGGTTTTCAAACCGATCCAAACATTTCATTGTCCTCTTGAAGGCCAGTAATCAGAATCAATCATTATCCTTTTCAAATCAACCCCAGAAAACTCCCTCACATCGATCCCGCTTGGTAAGTTGGTAGGTTTCGTGTTCTCAAGATTTTCACACTTTAAATCCATGTAAACATGTTTGTTTCATTTATATGCATTTTCTATAATTTTCTAACATTTTACATGTAAGCATGGAGGCAGAAATAACAATCATGACCATGGTGTACCCGAAGGCGCGTTCTCTATTGGATCGGAACAAAGCTCCTGGACTCATCCGTTTTGGGCCCATTTTTCTCCTTCCTCACACCCCCTCCACTTACTTGTTCTCAACAGGCCCATTTTCATTTCTTTTTTGTGTTTTAATTAACTACTTTCTTTTTTAATCAATCTTATTTTAATAAAAAAAAATCACAAAAATATCAGACTTAGGTTTTATTATATTAATTAATTTTTTTATTAATTATTTTAATCATCTTTTTCTTAATTAATTAAACTAATTAGAATTAGGTTGTCTTAATTTAATTTAATCATTATTTTTCCTAAACAAAAAATATTTTTATTTTTATCACTTAGAACTTTTTTAGGACTTTCTTTCTCCTCGTGCTTTACTTTATTCGCATTATTTTTCATAAATATATGTAATTGTACATGGGATGTAATAGTTAAAATTAGGACTCTTTACATTTTTCTCCCCGTTTTTTGGTTTGTAATTCCCCCCATCCCGAAGCATTGTAATAGCGTAGATTCAAATTTCCGCATTTTTATTTTCCGTACTTATTTTAACTGTTAGATGTATGCTAATAGGCTTGTATGGAAAGATTAAAAGAAAACGCTAGAAAACCTAACACTCAAGATAAACATAATTGAAACATAACACACTCACACACGCGCACCTCTAAGTTACCTCCACTTGTTTCCTTCGGAATAAACTGTCACGACTCTCGAACATAAGAGATTTTAGTGGTGACCCTTTGGTTTTAAGATCATAAGTCCCTCGATGACCCTTTTGATGTTGCCTCGGTTTATGATCTTAAAACCTTAGGGTAATTACTAAAGTATCTTACTAGTTGCTTTCGTGATTGTATGATGACCCTCGCCTGTCCCTCAAAAATCCAATGATAGGGCTACCTAGTCCCTAATAGTAGGATAGCAATGTCTAAAAGAAAAGAGGAAAATAACAAACCTTTTCGAGTAGGAAGATAGTTCTTAGATGCTTGCTCAAATAAAACAATTTTCCACACGTACACTCTTTTATAAAAAATATTTTCAAAGACACTTTGTATACATTCTCCATGATACGAGAAACATTACAAAGTTCGCCACACTAAAGTGTCTTTCCAAAATACTTTTTTTCAAACACAAGGTATTTTCAAATGAGCTAGCATCTAAGAGCCCGTAGATAACTACGGATGGAAAGGGTGCTAACACCTTCCCTTTCCATAATCTACCCCCTTACTCAGAAATAATCTTAAAAGGTCTATTTCTGTTCTTTTCACCCTTTCCTTTGTTGGATAAAAGAAAAGTCAGTGGCAACTCTTGCTTACCGCAACATTTGCGAATACAAATGCAAAACCAGTATAACAGTCAGTTCTCCCACCATATTACACATTTCTTCCAAGCTCTAGGTGCTTGTTTCAAACCATATAGTGCCTTCTTCAATTTATAGACTCTTCCCTCTTGATTCTTCACCACAAAACCAGGGGGTTTCTCTACATAGACTTCCTCCTCAAGTGGACCATTCAAAAATGCGGATTTCACATCCATTTGATACATTGACTAATTGTTGTTATTCTCAATACTAATAACTAGCCGTATAATTTCTAATCTAGCCACATGTGCAAACACCTCATCATAGTATATACCTTCTCTTTGCAAAAATATCTTCGCAACTATTGATCCTTATGCTTGACAATTTCTCCTTTTGGATTTGCCTTCACATTATAGACCCATCTCACACCGATTGGATTTTTCCGTTCCGGTAAATCAAACGGCTCCCAAGTACTGTTTTTATCAATCAATTCCAGCTCCTCCTTCATCGCACACACCCACTTTGAATTGCTTAATTCCTCCTTCGTGCTCACGGGCTCAGATTTGGACATAAGCACAAAGTGAATAATATCGCCTTCATTATTGATCTCATTATCATGGAATGCTTCACAATCTTGGAGCCTATGAGATAGACCTCTACATCTTATTGTTCGTCTACTGGATTCACGTTTTCTATCTGAATCAGCTACTGCACAAGACCTGCAGAACCCAGATTTTCTGCATTTTCTTCTTGAAATCGATTTCCAGAAACATGGGGATCGATTTCTGCAACTTAAAATTCAATTCCAACAGCTTCAGTATGCAAAAAATGCAAGGGAAATCGATTTCCTTCATTTAGGGGATTGATTTCTGCAACTTATATGCCTTTTTTCTGTTTTCAAACAGCTTCAACTCGTCCATGACCACATCTTGACTTATCACAATCTTCTTGCTACTCATATCAAATAAATTGTAGCCTCCGATAGAATGATAACCAACAAGTAACATCATCTCTCCTTTGTCATCTAAATTCTTTCAATGCTGACCCAAAATATGTCGAAATGCTACCGAACTGAAAACTTTCAAATGACTCATACTTGGTTTAAGTCCAGACCATACCTCTTTTGAAGTCACTTTGTCCAACTTCTTAGTAGGGTACCTATTCAACAAATAGAAGGTTATAGGCACAAATTCACCCCATAGTTCCTTCCAAACCATATTCATTATTGAATGATTTCTTCTCTCGACAACACTATTTTGTTGAGGCGTATAAGGTGGCACAACCTCGCATATTATACCCTCAACATCACAATAATTCCCAAAATCACTCGAGGTATACTCGCCATGGATTTAAAATGTTTGAACACATCAAACACCTCTTCTTTCTTCTTGATTATGTAAATCAATAACTTCCTACTAAAATCGTCAATAAAAGTGACAAAGTACCTATTTCCACCATACAAGTCGACTTGCATTGGACCACACACATCAGAGTACATCAACTCAAGATTATGTTTGGTCCTAAGACCCCTATCCTTGATGAAAATATTCTTGTGTTACTTCCCTTGAACACAATATTCACAAATATCAGATGGAACATTGATCTTGGACAGCCCGGTCACCATACCATTCCTTTGTAACACGTCAAGGTCTCGAAAATTGAGATGTCCAAGACGGTAATGCAACAACCACTCATCACGACTTTCCTCTGTAGCGAGGCACTTGTGCTCTATCACTTTTAACTCTATCTTGAAAGTATGATTTGCAGCCATGGATGCTCTAAGAATTAAAACTTTGTTTCGGTCCAAAATGCGCAAAATCTTGTTTTCTATGTGAATTATGTAATTCTTCTCAAAAAATTGGCCAATGCTCAAGAGATTAAATTTAATTCCATTAAGGTACAACACATATTTGATCAAGGAGTGACTCCCATCCTTCTTCATGATCAAAACGCCACCCACACCATCGGCCGCTAAAGTGGTGTCATCCACGAATTTTACTCTATTCTTTGTGGCTTGATTGATTTTGACAAACCAAACCTTTCTACCTATCTTATGCATTTAACAACCAGAATCCAAGTACCACTCATCACTTCCTTGGACTCCATCTCGAATGGTTACCATTGTGTTTTGCTCCGAACGCGTTTCTGCATAAGTTTCTACACTGCAGACGCCGCTGCCCAACTTTTGACAGATGCTACTATTGTTGTCCAGCAGCTTTTCAATACCATGATTCTCCTCTATAATCATGACCAAAAGTGTATTATAATCATCCATCTCTTGTCTTGCAACCTTGGCTTCATCACCTTGATGTTCTTTCGATTTCACATTGGATTCCTTTGCAAAATGCCCAAGTTTTTGACAATTGTAACACTTTACACCACTTTTGTCAAACTTCTTGGTGGTGTTGCCTTGACCACTACCTTTGAAGCTACTTTCACCTCTTTATGCCATTGAACCCTTTGAATTTTTTTAATCTTTTCCACCAAAATTATGGAAATTTGTCTTCCCTTTTGAAGACCATTTTCCTTTCGATCTCTTGCAGTTCTCATTGAACCGTGCTTGCAACGTAATCTCTGCTTTGACTTTGTCATCTCCTCTTTCATCCATTCTTTGTTTATGATCCTCTAATGAGATTTTAAGATCCTCCTTTCTCATGGTAAGAATATCCTTTTATTCTTCTATTGCAACCACTATGTTGTCAAATCTTGACGTTAAAGAACGTAAGATTTTTGCTACCATATTCTAAATGGACACCGTTTCACCGTAAGACTTCATTTGATTCACCAAACGCGTTATACACATAACGTAATCATTGATTGACTCCTTCTCTTTCATTTGCACTAGCTCGAACTGCCTCTTATGAGTTTGTAACCTCACAACCTTTGCTTTATCAACCTCTTCATAAGTTTCTTCAAGATCTCCCAAGCTTGTTTTACCGACACGCAATAACTAACCTTTCCAAAGTTTTCAATATCAACGCAAGAATGTATCAATAAGAGTTCCTTGTAGTATTTCTTCTTCTCTTCCTTGAATGTAGCTTGTTGAGAAGTTGTAGCTTCTTCCCCAAGTGGTGTAAAACCATCGTTCACTACTTCGAGAATGTCTTGATACCCAAATAAAACTTTCATTTGTTTGCACCACTTGTCATAGTTCTTGGAATCAAGAATTAGAAGGTTGGTATGGATTCGATCATTGGAAACAGTAGACATATTTACAGTGGATTAATGGATCAGAACCAGGCTCTTGATGCCAAATATAGGAACATACACAAAATAAATTGGTGAATTAATACTGAAAAGTGGTTGATTGGAGAAGATGAAGTTTAGAGAGAAATTGGAGATTATTAGAGAGAGGGAGAGAGAGTAATTGAGGAGAAAATATCAAAATGGCATTAACTCAAACACACATTACAAGAGGGTATTTATAGGATACATCTAAAACAAGTTGGAACCAAACAGACGCAAAAACAGTTAAAAATTTCAAACTGTCACATCAGAAATCAATTTCCCTAAACAAGGGAATTGATTTTTTGAACTAAAAATGCAACTTCCACAAAATCTCAAATGGTGGAAATTGATTTCTCATTTTATGGAAATCGATTTCCTCTGCGAAAAATCCAAACTTTTGATTTCCATAAGTGCTTCTCAAATAAGCTGTTTCGATGAAACAATTCCTGAAACTTCCAGAATACATTTGAATTATTATTAACTTCCAATAAATTGAAGGCTGAGTTGAAGAATGAAAATGGTAAGAGAGAGGTGTCTTCATAAGAGAAAAGAGAGATTGTGTGTGTAGCATTGACAAGCTTTGAAGGACAACTTGTTTTGGGAGAAGGGTGGTGTGATACGGTGGGAGAACTGACTCGGGTCGTTTTGCGTTTTATCGCAATTGTGCGGATAGGAAGATTTGCCACCGACTTTTCTTTTATCTAAAAGGAAAGGTAAAAAAGCACAGGAAAGACCTTTCGAGATTACTTCTCGGGTTCGGGGGGTAGATTATGAAAAGGGAAGGTATTAGCACCTTTTTCATCCATGGTTCTCCATGGGCTCTTAGTTGCTCGCTAGATCACTTGCTTTGTTTGAAAGTTATGCTTTTGTGTTGTGAGTTTTGAAAGTATTTTGAAAATGTCTTTGTAATGGTTCTCGTCTCTATAAGAACGCATACAAAATGTTGTTTCGAAAAATAGTTCAAAGAGATGTTTGTGTAGTATGTTTTTTGAAGGTGATTTTGAAAAGAAGTTTTTGTAATGGTTCTTGTCTCTATAAGAATATGTACAAAGTATTTTGTCTTTCGAAAATGTTTCAAAGTGAAAGTGTTGGTGTAAAATTATTTTTGTCGTGAGCAAGCGAGCAACCAAGAGCGAATATACCTACTTGAAAGGTCTTAAATGTTCTTTTCCTCCTTTAGATGTTGCTATCTTACCATTGATTTGGTAAGAAGCCCCATCGTTGGATGTGAAAGGACAAGCGCGGGAAGTTTGTACAGTCATAGAAGGTAACTTATGAGACGCTTTAGCAATTTTTCATAAGGGACTAGATCATTTTATCGAGGGAAACATCGAGGGATATCGAGGGATTACGATCTTTTTTTATCGAAGGGGATTTACTAAAGCGTCTTATATTCGAGGGATATGACTGTATTTCCGAGGCAACGAGCGAGGTTACCCTAGAGGTGCGCGTGTGAAAAAGTGTATTCATTTCAAGTTATTTTGTCTTTGAAATTAGGTTATCTAGCGATTGATTTTGAATCTTTCCATGCACGCCTAATTACTATACAATATAAGGAAAATAGTAAATTGCGGAAATTAAAATTCTACGCTATTACAGAGTTTTCGGGAATGGGGGTACAAATTTACACATGGGGATGGATTAATACAATTAAATGTCCAAATAGGCAAACAATACAACCAAATTGAATCGAGCAATTAATCGAAACTACAACAAGCTTATGAAGTAAAAATTAATTAACAAAGTAAAATAAGGAAATAAAACTCTTAGCATTTTCTATTTGAAAAGTTTGAAAAGAAAAATAGAAAAAATCTATTCTATTAATTAGCTAAGGAAATTAAATCAAATGCATGTGTTTTGTCTTTTAGGATTTTTTTGTTATTAAGAAATTAAATAAACAAATTAAGACTTAAGTACAAAATTATTAGTAAAATTATCTACAAAGTTTTCCTAAATTAAATTAGAACTAAGAACTAAATTTAATTAAGAAAAATAATTAACAAAAATTTAGGAGTTATTAAAATAATAGAAATAAGTAAATGTTAAAACAAAACAAAAATGGAGGGATGATATTAAACTGAAATGAGGGTGAGTGAAGAGACAAAGGCGCTAGGCCTAGTAGGAGAGGCCGAAGAATTTGTTTTTGTTGCATTTGTTCAGACTCTAAAAAAAACACTATGTTGGGCTCTAGAGGGTCCAGGTTGAGGCCCAAGAGAGGAATACGGAAGGGAAATTGAAACGGACAAACCCTAATCATTTGGGAATGGCCGCAGCTGGCTTCATCTCTTTCTCAATTCTTTATCTCTCTCTCTCTGTGTGAATCTCTTCATTCCCCCATCACTGTTTCTCTCACCGATTCAACAATAATTTTCCAATCATTTATTCTTCTCAGTAGTACTATCAATGTTTATCGCATCCTCTTCAAACAGAGGCTAGATAAGTTGTTGCGACAGAAATAGCTATGGTAGGTTAGGGATTTTGGAGGCGTAGCAGGCTACTACTCAGCATGGAGGGACAAGGCCGAAGGTAAGCGAGAAGAGATGTATGGATTCGGTGGATATTGTTTCGGATCTAAAGGTTGGAGAAGAAGGTTAAGGTAAACAACAACATACCCTTCAATAATGAGTTTCTGAAACTTTTAAATTGCTAAGTGTCTCTGTTTGATTTGTTCAGTTGAGCAAAGCTTATGAAGGTAATGCAAGCACAGCACCTTAGCTTTATGGAATACTAAATCAACATTAGTCTCCCCTTGAGCTTTTCATTGGTTTCATAATCAGATTTAAAAAGATGGATTCTTGAAGCATACAACAGATAATGATATATATCAAGTAAAACAGGTCTTCAAACTCTTCATCTCACAGTAAAAAAAAACTTTATCCTACTGAAATGAAATCTACTGATAAACTGATATACAATGTAGGCCAAGTTGAAGCTCACAGCTAAAATATTCAAAAAAAACAGTGGAGCTATATTACCTGAAAGTAATCCCAATTGCTTGATTTGAGTAAGTTCACTTCTTGTTCTTTACGCTTTCTTGATTATTTGCGGTGGTGTTGAGTTATTGTTGAGTCGTCGTTTGAAGGAGCAAAGATGAGTTTAGTGAAGTGAAGGTAGAAGTGTGGGTTCGTATGGAGGTGATGAACAAAGGTTTTGGAGATTTTGGTTTCTTTTTTTGTGACTTTTCTAATATCTTTGCTGGTTTGGCTTTGTTCTTGGTTTTTCTGGTGTGTTTTCTTTTGTTCTCTAACAGCTAGCTTGCTGGTTGTGTTGTATGAGATTGAGGTTGAAGTTTTGGCGTTGGGCTGTGGTTTCTTTATACCAGTCCCTTGACCTCTCATGCTTTGTGAAGCATTCTGGTTATTATATTGAAAGCAGGGTGAAAAAGTGGGGGGAAAATTTGAGGTTTTTGCCAATTTGTGGTATGCTGATTTGCTGCCTTTTGAGTGCAGTTTTCATATTGCTATTTGTGTGCAAATGCTGGGCTACATGTTTTGATGCAGGTTGTTTGGACAGGGATTTTGGAAGTAAAGTGAAGAGCTGACTTGGTACAGTTTTACAGGATGTTTGGATTGTTATATGCCTAGGTGATATCCTTTCCTCTCTCATCTCTCAATGATGTAAAGCAAAATTGCTTTTTATTCCAAAATTTCTGAAGGGTTTGTATAGCTTAGGAAAATGATGATCTGTTTGGTGTGCTAAGCAAGTTAGCTATGCTTTTTCCTTGTCCTGTTCTTGCTTTACTTACTTGCCTTGTTTTGTTTGTTTGCATTGTCTGTTGCCTACTGCTATATTTGTTGAAGGTTTATTGACTTGTGCTTGGCAGCTTACTTATTGTTGTGTTATTGCTGCTTTGCAGCCCACCTCTGCTTGCTATATTGCTGCTGTTTGGGCAGCCTTGGACTTGCTTCTATATTTTACAGCAGCCTTCCTTTGTTTCTATGCTTGCTCTGTTTGCTGGTTTTGCATTACAACCTGTTTTGTGTAGTTGTTTGCTGCTACTTGTTGCAGCTTGCATATTTTGGCAGTTTGGCTGCTGTTTTTGTTTTGGTTCTGCTTCATTTCCTTTATGATGTTGTTTGATAGCTTTGGGATGTTTTTAAAAATATTTAGCATTTTCTTTTCCCTTTTGTGAACCAAGAAAAACCACACATATTTTTTTGTGATTTACATAAGTAGGAGGAGATATCTTATGATTGAAGACAAAAACCTTTGAATCTGATTCCTAACTACAAACCCTAATGATGAGTGTTCCTTGCTAACAAATAATTCTTTCTTGAATTTTTCACAATGCTAGCTAACTTTTTCCTTTCTTTGTTTCATGAACATGAGGCGTGGATGGCAAGCGAGGATTGGATTGATTACTTGAAGATGAAGTAACAAAGACTTTAAAAAAAAGAACAAAATTTCTTTCTTTGTAAACAATAGATTTGTAATCCTTTGTAAACAAAACAAAAATTTGTAATTTATTTTCAATTGTAATGTAATGAACACAAAACCTTGGGAAAATTTATGAATGATAAAAGTTTGTCGTACCAATCCTGAATTTATTTAAACCTTGCAATTCTCAATTGAATGCTTTGAATAAAACATCTTGGTTTGGTAACTTGAACTTCAAGCAATCACAAAATGATCAAATAACCAATGCGCCTTGTACTCCAATCAAATTTCTAAACAAAATAAATGTTTAAGAATTCAATTCTAACTTGGTTAACTCAAACCCAAAGCCATGGTCATCTAAATGACAGTCTTAATCTTCAACTCTTGTCCAAACCAAATTTGCATTCAAAATGAACTCGCGCACCATACTCGATTAAAATGGAACTTAATTGCCAAACAATCATGCTTTGACAACAATCGCCAACCTTATAGAATTAACAAATTTAAAAAAGGATGGTGATTAAGGACACTTGAAATCAAACAAATGACTTGCGACGATTCGATAACTTTCAAAATCTTCCCAACGCAATTTTATTTTGATCTTTGGAGATAAACTCGTGTGCAACATCACTTATGACCATATGCAGAAATGATCGTCTCAAGATCTCGTAATTTTGAGGAAATCACAATTCTTAGAAATCAGGCGACAGTTATTTAAGATTAGGTCAAAATCCACGAAGTGACTTCTAACGCTTTCGAATTTGGTAATCTTTTACATGTAATCAGCTCTTGATTTGTGAAGACAAATTGGAGATAACATCGGGGAGAGTCATACGCAAGAAGAACCACTCAAAAATATCGAATAATGAAGAAGTTACAATCGCTTGAACTTGGTCTCGCAAAAGGTCAGATTTTAGGTTAATGGAGTCATTTTCAGTCGTCTGAACCATTGACTGAGCAAACTTGTGACGCAAGGTTCGAAACTCGGCATGAACATCCTTGAGGAGACATGAAGATCTATGAAGACCATTTGAAATCTTGAAGAATCAATTTTCTTTGAGAAACGTCAAACCCTAATCGTTGACTTATTTCCTAGGAAGAGAATCTGTCTGATCAAACTTCTGAGCCAAATTGAGTATTCGAGAAGACCTAGGATGGTATCTTGAATAAAAAATGAGAGGGCAAATTTTGGGGTACAACAGGTGGCAAGGTTGACTCAAAAAGTGATTTTCAAATAAAATGTTTTATTTTTAGGTTTTCATTTTGTTGTACTTTAACTATTAAGACAAAATGTATTTATAATTTATACACAAATGAAAGTAAATATATTTGAGTTAGAATCAAAAGTACAATTTAATTAAAAATAAATAAATTATGGACACAAATTGCCTCCAAAATAATAATTTGACAAAAATATAAGAAATGTTAAAATTGGGTTTTCCAAAACTATTAATTTTTTTATATTATTAATTTTCTTATATTATAAATTACATATACGTGAATAAGAAGACATGAATGGTACATACCAAAAAACAAATGAAGAACCAAGGTAAACGAAGACTTGAAATTTAGTGCAAAAATGAGAAATAGTGAAATTCATATAATAATGTTTAGGAATGCAAAATCAACTAATTCATTATTGGAAAAATTCAATTAAAATAAATCAATGTCCTTTGTATATATTGTTAAATTGTAATTCATAGTGTCGAAAAGATTAGATGTGTTTAGATTTAAATAGATTTGATTTAAGTCTAGAATAAATTAGATTTGATTTAGTAATAAAATAGATATTTTGGGCTTTGGGCTTAGGGTGTAAGCTCAGTTGTAAATAGAGGGAGTAACCCCTATTTTTTGTAAGCAAGTCAAGCAAGTCATTCACATGATTTTGCAGTTGAGAAGTGAATAAGAAAGTTTTCACAGTTTGCGAGCAGAGAGAAACTCTACAGAAATTATTTGTCTTGTCTTCTTTCTTTGTTTGTCTCATAATTAAGTTGTCATTGTGGTAGAAATTCATCATAGACTTTGGTAAGTTTTCAACATCTGGTATCAAGAGCTTTGTTTCGATTTGAGGGAAGTGACAATCAAGAACGATTGAAGAATTCACGACGGTAAATTATGGGAATGCAAATTCTCCAGCAACTCTACCAATTCTAAAAGTAGACAACCATGAGAATTGGTGTAAACAGATGAAAGTGTTGCTCAGGTGTCAAGGTCTTCGGGACCTTGTAAAAGATGGAGTCGAAGTGCTTGAAGAAAATGCTTCAGAAGAAGAAAAGAAGAAACACATAAAAATTGAGAAGCTGAGTTATAAAGCGCTCTTTATAATTCATCAATGTCTGAGTCCAGAAAACTTTGAAAAAATGAGTGATTCAGAATCTGCAAAAGAAGCTTGGGTCATTCTTGATAAGTCCTTTGGAGGTGCATAAAGCTAAAAGAAGTGAGGTTACAAACTCACAAAAGAACCTATGAATTGCTTCAGATGGAAGATATTGAGAGCATATCTGATTTCTTCACTAGAGTTACAAAACTAGTGAATCAAATCAAGCAATGTGGAGAAACATTAACAACAAGAGTTGTTGTTTCGAAGATCTTGAGATCTTTAGCTCCTAAGTTCGACCATATAGTGGTGGCGATAGAAGAGGGGAAAGAATTTTCGAAATTGACAAAGGAAGAGCTTCAAGAGACGCTTGAATCTCATGAACAAAGAATGAAAGAGATGCAGGCAAGTCGAAGAGTGATGTGTCTTTGCAGGCACATTCAGCAAAAGAAACCAAAGGCAAAGGAAAGTGTTTCTACAGAGGTAGAGGTGGCTACAACAAATCGAATGATAGAGGAAACCAGATCGAAGGAAATGTGTCGAATCAAAGAAGATCATACCAAGGCAACCGAAGAGGTGGTGTTGCAAATAGAGGAAGAGGTGGTGGTCAAAAACCTGATAAGAATCACATTCAATGTTACAATTTTCATAAGTATGGTCACTATTCAAGTGATTATCCAGAAAAACGAAAGAATCAAGAAAGTGATACAAAGCTTGCAAAACATGAAGAAGAAGAGATGATGTTGATGGTCACAACAAAAGATGAAGATAGATTTAAGGACCAATGGTACTTAGATTTAGGATGTTCATCACATATGTCTGGAAGAAAAGACTGGTTTGTCAACATAAAGCCCTCAATGAAAAATATGGTAAAATTTGCAAACGACAATACCCTAGCAGCTGAAGGTATTGGTGATGTTATAATTATGAGGAAAGATGGTAAAAGGTCAGTAATTTCCAATGTGTTGCTCAGTATAAGGAAGTTGGTTGAAAAGAATTATAAAGTGTCAATCAAAGATAAGATGATGAGAGTCGTTGATGCAAATTGGAGATTAATCTTGAAGGCTCCTATGTCTCATAATCGAACCTTCAAGATTGAACTAAATGTGATGGAGTACAAGTGCCTTTCGACTGCAGCTAGCAGAGATGAATGGATATGGCATTATAGACTAGGTCATCTCAACTTCAGAGACATCATAGACTTGAAGAGAAAAAATATGGTTACAGAATTGCCTGAAATTGACATTCCAAATGAAGTATGTGAGGAATGTGTGCAGGCGAAGCAACACAAGAATAGCTTCAGCAAGGATGCAGGAAGCAGGTCGAAGGCTAGTCTTGAAGTCATATACTCTGATGTATGTGGACCAATCCAGGTGGATTTGATGGGAGGTAACAAATACTTTATTACATTCATAGATGATTTTAGTCGAAAGTTGTGGATTTATCTGATCAAGAAAAGTGAAGTGATCGAAGTATTTGCCAAACTTAAGTCTATGGTCGAAACACAAAGTGGTAGAAAGCTCAAAGTTTTGAGAACTGATGGTGGTGGAGAATATGTGTCGAAAGACTTCGACAAGCTATGTGAAATGGAAGGGATTGTGCATGAGGTGGTGCCACCCTATACTCTACAACAAAATGGAATTGCATAAAGAAAAAATCGAACCATCATGAATATGGTACGAAGTATGTTGAAAGGAAAAAATTTACCTAAAGAGTTTTGGGGTGAAGTTGTTTCGACTGCAACATACATTTTATACAGATGTCCTACAAAGAAGGTAGAAGGAATTACTCCAGAAGAATGTTGGTCTGGTGTGAAGCCTAGCTTGAGTCATCTGAAGGTATTTGGATCTATTGCACATAGACATGTGCCAGATCAGTTGAGAAGAAAACTTAATGACAAGTCAAGTCAAATGATTCTAGTTGGATATCATTCGACAGGAGGCTACAAGTTGTTCGATCCAGTGAAAAGGCAGATTGTGATCAGCATGGACGTGATCATAGATGAGTTTAAAGAATGAGATTGGACTGAAAATATTAAGAAAGATACAGTGGGAATTCTACTCGAAGAACCAGAAACTCAAGTCGAAAGAGAAGTTCGACAAGAGGAACCAGCAGATATACCAAGTACAAGCATACCTCAAAGAACAAGACACATGCCTGCAAGATTGAAAGATTTTGTAATTACATCAGATGATGTGATAGATAATGAAGATGAGCTGGTACATTAGGCTTTCTATGCAGATGTCAAACCTGTTAATGCAGCTGAAGCATTGAAGGATTCGAAGTGAGTGAAAGCAATAAACGAAGAAGTGAAGTCTATCGAAGACAACAACACTTGGTCACTTGTCGAATTTCCTCAAGGAAAGAAGGAAATTGATGTCAAGTGGGTATACAAAGTGAAAATGAATTCGAAAGGTGAAGTAACTCGGCACAAAGCAAGGCTTGTGGCAAAAGGATTTCTACATAAAGAAGGAATAGACTTTGATGAAGTTTTTGCACCTGTTGCTAGGATCGAAATAATCAGCTTGGTTGTTGGTCTAGCAGAAATAAACAGTTGGCACATATGTCAGATGGACGTAAAGTGTGCATTTCTAAATGGACCCTGTGATACGGTGGGAGAACTGACTTGAGGTTTTGCGTTGGTGTTCGCAAATGTTTCGATTTAGCAAGAGTCGCCACCGACTTTTTATTTTATCCTAAGGAGAGGTCAAAAAGCACAGGAAAGACCTTTGAGATGTTTTCTTGGGTTTGGGGAGTAGATTATAGAAAGGGAAGGTATTAGCACCCTTTCTATCCATGGTTATCCATGGGATCTTAGTTACTTGTTTAGATCACTTGCTTTGCTTTTCAATTGTTTGAAATGGTGCTTTGTGTGTGGTTTTGAAAGATGTTTTGAAAAGAGCTCATCGTTGTGGCAACCTTTGTAATGATTCTTTTTTGAATGTATACAAAGGTGTTTTTGTCTTTTGAAAAGTTTTTAATGTTTGAAAGTAGGGTTTTGAAATTGTGTTGTGAAGTGTGTTTTGAAAATAGCAAGGATGTTTTTACAAGCTTTTGATCAAGTAACTAAGAGCTATCTACCCTATTTTACTCAAAGATCCCTTCTTATGTTTTTAACCCTTTTAACAGTGTTGTTTCACCATTGTATTTGGTGAACAACCTTATGTTAGGATGTAAAACGGGACAGACGCGGGTCATCGTATAGACCATGATAGCAATGGTGTCAAGTATTTTTGGAAATTTTCTTAAGGGACTTGATCATTTTTGTTTAAGCAACTCAGATAGCGTCATCGAGAGACTATGATCTTTGTTTTGTTTTTGTTTTGCCAAAGTACTTAAGATGCATACCATGGCCCATTTTTGAAGGCAACAAGTGGATTGTAACCCTAGGGGTGCAAGTGTGCATTGTGTTTGTTTTTTCATGCATTTTTGTCTTTGATTAGGTCAAACTATTTGTTGGTTTTGATTTTGCATACAAACCCTAATTCTCTAATCATGGCATAATTGAAAGCATTAAGTGCGTAAAAATAAATCTAAGCTATTACAACTTTGATATAGGGAGGGGGTACAATTTTGAATAGGGGATTATTTTGCAAGAAATTAAAACCCTAAATTATTACAACCAAATTGAATTTACAATGCATAATATTTAAATGGGCAATATTTAAATAAACACAATAAATAAATGTTAAATAAAAATGAATTTATGCAAAAAGAGTTTTTTATGTATGAAAAGCATTTTTTAATGTGAAAAAAGGTGTAAATAATTAAAATAAAATAAAAAGTTGATTTTATTTAATAAAGGGGTAAACCCTAATTTTCCTTGAAGAAAGTAATATTATATTATTTATATACAAAAATGTATTAAAATGTACAAAAATAAAAATATATTGAAAAAAAAGTGTTTTTTAGTATAAAATAACAATAAAAATAAAAATATACTATTTTTATATTTTTATTCTATGTTTTTAATAAAATAAAGTATATATGTGTGTGTGTGTGTGTGTATATATATATATATATATATATATATATATATATATATATATATATATATATATATATATATATATATATATATATATATATATATATATATATATATATATATATATATATATATATATATATATATATATATATATATATATATATATATATATATATATATATATATATATATATATATATATATATATATATATATATATATATATATATATATATATATATATATATATATAATATATTAAGGATGCATAAAATAAAATAAAATATTTAGAAAAATAAAATATATTCAAGAAAATATTTCCAATGTGAATAAAAATAAGAAATGAAAATAAAAGTATTATTTACATTATTTTTAGATTTAAACAAATAAGAAAAAGATATTAAAATGTTTTTTTTTATATTGGAATAAATTAAAATAAATACCAAATAAATGTAAAAAATTATGAAAACATTTTTTAAGCATTTTTTATGTTTGGAGATAAAATAATAAAGTCAGAAATGAATTTAAAATACAAAAATAATGAAAATACAAGAAGTTGGGCCAGGGGGTGTGAAACTGAAAAAGAAGGTGTTAGAAGCAAAAACAAGTCAGCCCAGCCCAAGTCTTCATCTTCTTCCTCCAGCACTGTGAAAAACGCGCGTTCTGAGTTCAAACAGCTAACTCCTGCATTTGTGATCTTTTACCAAAACTCAAAACATGAAACTTGTAGAGCATTAAACCACGATTCTAACCATATAAAAAACTTAATCTAACTCTCAAAGACCAAAGAGAATTTCTTTGGCCCTAATTTCTAACCTAATTTTTCCAGAAAGTTCATGGATGAAATTCTCTTAGCATGTTTAATATAAATGAAAACTGAGCATATGTATGGTTTCAGGGCAATGAGTAATACATCTTTCATTCACAAACCTAAGACTAAATGTTCCTAAATAGAGAGATAGAAGTTGATGAAAAACCTATTTCAGTTGGATTCGAGTTGGACAATGCAACAACTTTCAGTGAGGCCTGAGGTTCTTTTGAGTTTGCATGATGTTCCCTGGACCTTTTCCAATAGCTAGTTTGCTTCGAATGTTCCTGAATCAACCTCTAGAAGTCAACCTGCACAAGCTTTAAATGAAAATGGTGAACACTGTAAATGGAGTTACAATTGGCAATGGAGGTTTGGGATAGCTTGAGTGAGTTTAATGGAAGGTGTTTGAAGTGGAAAGGAGCAAAATGCACGAGCAAAATGAGCTATGGCACTCAAGTTGCAGCAACTGCCCTGTTTTGCATGTTTTTGGTGTTTTGGTGTTCAAGGGTGTTTGAGGGATGATTGGCTCGTGTTTATGACCTTAGGCAATGTGAAAAACTTGTTTGAAATCTTGGCTTGAGTTGATTTTATCAGATATGCAAGTTATGTCCTTTTGGCACAATGACTTGGTTTTGAAGTAAAAAGTGAGAGTTGACAATGCAAGGGTTGTATTGGCTTGTAAGCTAGCTGCACAAAGTGGTTGAGCTTTTCCTGACATTAGGTAGCCTTGTTTGCAGCAAAGGGCTTGGTGTATGGCTCAAGAAATGGAATTTAACATAAAGCATGCTTTATGTAAATGGAAGTGTTATCTTTATGCCCAAAATGGAATTGTTCATTGTATAATGCTCCCTTGATCAGAACAATGCCTCTAACCAATGTATTTGCATTAAATGTTTTAGTGTAAATTGGTTTAGAAACCTGTAATCAAGTACAAAGCAAGTTTGGTCAGATTTTGCAACTTGTATGAACATGTATTGGCCATCGTTACAAAGTGAGTTTTTGCCAACTTCAAGCATTCGATTCTCCATAACCACAAATGCGTTTGAGGAGTTCTTGGACAATTTGGAAAGCTTGAAACATGTAATATAATCCATCTTTGAAATGAAACTGGAGAATCCAAGTGGAACTATGTGAAAAATGGCCAAGAAGATGGGTCAAAACCCTGCCTAAATTAGGGCAAAATTTCTCTAAGTTAAAAGTTTTAGGGACCCTTGTTCCAAAAATCATAACTTGAGATCCAAGATTCTTTTGAGAAAACTTTGTGATTCAAAGTTTTAGACTTTGTGGAGGAATACAACTTTCATGTTGTAAGTTTTATTTGAATCCATTTGCATCTTGGTGAAAATATGGGACAAAGTTAGGAAAAATTAAGAAATTTCATAACTTAGAAAATTTCTAAGTTATGAAATTTTTCAATTTTAAACCCTAATTTGCAATTTTGGGTTTCTTGATGAACAAGTTTCATAATTTGACACATCTTGATGAAAAATGACCCTTGACACTTGATTTTGACCAAAAAGTCAAAGTTTGACTTTTTAGTGTACAGTTGATTTTTGATCAGTTGACTGGAAAGTTCATCTGTCAATCCCATGCATTTGAGATCTTTTGAACTTGTTGAATGGGTCAATATAATGTCATTGAGTCATTGAGTCTATGGTTGAGCTTAATTTTCCATTGGCTAGGTCAAACAGTCAAAAATTGCCTTTGCACAGTCAAAACCCTAAAAATGACCATTTGCCCTTTTGGTGATCTGATCAAATTTCTTGTGGAATTATGGTCCAAACTTGATCAAATGGTTCATATGAGTTCATAATGTTAATGTGGGTCAAAATTCATGAGGTTTGACTGTCAATTGGCCACAGTTGACTTTTTCCCCAATACAGCTGATTTCTAGGTCAACTGTCCAATTGACTGGGCAAAAATTTGATTCAAGGCTTGAAACTTGGTATGGGAAAACTTATAAGTCCAACATGAAGTATGAAAGTCAATTTGGGCATTGAAGGGCAAAATATCCCTGTGCAAACTCAAACCCTAATTTCAGGTCAATAGTGCAATGAGATGTCTTGAGCAGAGCAAACCCTAGCTTGGTCTTGAGTTCCAAGAGCCTGGTGATGGAAAATGTTGATAAAATGAAAGGGAAAATTTTGGGGTACAACAGTTGCCCCTGTTCAATCTTCTTGAACCTGAAGAGTTAGATTGGCAAGTTTGCCTTTCGTGACTCGAAGGTAACAAGAGGATTGGACACTAGAGTGCCCGTAAATTTGCACTCGTCAAAATATTATTGAGGGAATGGGCTTAAGGATGCCATTTGGAGATGGTAGAATCTTGATGGAGATGGGCTTAAAGATGCCATCCAAGAATGTTTGTTGAACTGCAATGTTGTAGGTCAGAAGAATGAGCATCAAAACGGTATTTGTTTCTGGAATGCATTTGAATTGTATCTGAGTCTGTATGAGCAAAGGAATGGCGTCCGTGTCTGGAGCATATCTGGACTGTAACTGTATTTGATCTTCGAATGAATGTCAGAATGACTACCGTGTTTGGAGTGTATTTGTATTATGAATGGGTAACAGAGAAACATCTGTATATGGAGCAACTGTGTGCTGGGGATAAATTCTGAATGAGTGACAGAATGGCAACCATGTCTGGAGCGTATCTGGACTGTATCTGAAATTGGGATCTGTATGAGTAGCAGAATGACTTTCGTGTCTGGAGTGTATCTGAAACTGTAACTGGGATCTGAATAAGTGACAGAATGATTTCTGTGGCGACTGTACTGGGGAGAATCAAACTTCTGGTGTAAGGGCTAGAATGGCATCCGTGTTTGGAGCGTATCTAAACTTGAAGTTGACAGTCGAATCTGAATGAGAGACAGAATGGCCGCCGTGTCTGGAGCGTATCTAGTCTGTATCGGATTGCCGAAGTCTGAATGAGTAGTAGAATGATCGCCGTGTCTGGGGTGTATCTGTACTGTATCTGACTTGAAATTCTGAATGAGTAATAGAATGACTGCCGTGTCTGGGGTGTATACATACTGTATCTGAATAATCGTTAACGATAGCCTTTTAATCTTACCTGAAAAGGGTAAAATGTTAGCTAAAACACAAAGTTATGTTGCATGATATGTATGATACAATGAACTGTGTTTCATCAATGTTTATGATATATGAATGTAATGGATGTGCATGTAAGCTGAGTAGCTGTCTTGCTGAGGAAGATAAATCCTTGATAACTGGAGATAATGAAATCTTAGACTGCTAACGGAGAAAGTAAATTCTTGACCGATGCTGAGGATTCAAAAATCTTTGATTGTTGAAGGTGAGAAATCCTTGTTGACTGCTTGGGGATTAAAGATATTTGATTGTTGAGAATGAGAAATCCTGGGACCACTGCTGAAGATTGAAAATCCTTGGTGACTTGTGGGGATTATCAAGGGCTTTGACAACTTCTGCGGGGAATGAGAATCCTTCATGAATTTCCTGGGAAATAAGGAAAACTCTGAAAATCTCTATTGGGGAGTTAAAACCTAGGAGGCTTCTGCTTGAGAAATGAGACCAAGAATCTTCGATCTGCTGGGAAATAACTCTGTGGGGAGAATGTTTACTCGGTTGGTGAAATCAGGAGCTTGGGTTGTACGCCAACCTACTGGGGAAGTTGGGGAACACTGAATGGTTCTCACTGGGGATTGATAGTTTTGAATTTGCTGGGGAAGAAGGTTTAGAATATTCTAAATCCGCTGGGAATAGGTATTTCAAGGTTTTCAGGCTCCAATGGGGATCGGGAGTTTGGACTCTGATGGGAACTTTGAAACTTAACTCCGCTGGGGGATAAAGTTTAGAATATATTGGCTCCACTGGGGATCTTAAAGTTTAACTCCTCTAGGGATGTATACTTCAAGGTTTTAGCTTTGTTGAGGATCTGAATGATGTACTGTGGGGGATTTCTTCTGGAATAGCACAAAGATATCTTCCTACACCTTCAACCTACCAGTAATTATCCTTTCTCAATTTCGTTTTATTTGTAAGCAGTGATTATATCCAAATGCATATTCCTATTTAACAAAACTTTGGACGTTTTCAGATAAAACATAAGTGTAAAAAGAAAGAAAGGCAAGCAAAATTTCTGCACTTTGAAGTATCTTTGTATTAACTTTTATAAGTATCTTTGTACAAAGGAGACAGACATCCTAGTAAGAGAATGTTGTCGTAAAAATTTAAAAACAAAAAGAAAGATGGCTATGTGTAACAATTCCATGGGATTCCCATTCTGCTATAGCCTTCACAACTCTGAGTATCTTGTCCATTCGCTGCTTCGTCCGTCGATGATTGGATTGATCAGAAGCTTGGAGCTTGTTGGTGAAGAGATTGTTTTTAAAGTGATCCGACGAGACATAGTCATACGCTTTAATTCCCTAACTTTTGCCTGGACCTCCCTTTCGGGTTTTTGATCCACCGGGAAACCCTTTTTTGCCCAAGTCGCCCTTTCGGGTTTTCAACTTGCCGGGTGTACAAATTTTTTGTTTATCCCTAATTTTTGCCTGAACCGCCCTTTCGGGTTTTCGATTCACCGGGATGCCCATTTTTGCCCAAGTCGCCCTTTTGGGTTTTCAACTTGTCGGGTCATTTTATGCGTAGTATCTTTTGACTATATCTGCGTTCGCAGGGTGCGGCAAGTCGTCGCCGTCCATGGTGGTCAGAATCATTGCCCCACCAGAAAAGATTCTCTTGATCACAAATGGTCCTTCGTAAGTAGGAGTCCACTTGCCCCTGGGGTCACTTTGCGGCAAGATGATCCGCTTGATTACAAGATCTCTGACATGATATACCTGACGCCTGACCTTCTTGTTGAAAGCCTTGATCATTCGTTTTTGATACGTCTGACCATGACAAACAGCAGTAAGTCGCTTCTCGTCGATCAAGTTAAGTTGATCAAGCCGGGTCTGAATCCAATCGTCTTCACTCAAACTGGCATATTTCATATTCCTTAAGGAGGGAATCTGAACTTCCATAGGTAAAATAGCTTCCATGCCATATACCAAAGAAAAGGGGGTTTCCCCTGTCGAAGTACGTGTCGTGGTACGATATTCATGCAGAGAAAATGGTAACATCTCATGCCAGTCCTTGTAGGTGACTGTCATCTTTTGAATGATCTTCTTGATATTTTTGTTCGCGGCTTCAACAGCACCGTTCATCTTTGGCCGATAGGGAGATGAATTATGATGATAAATCTTGAACTGCTCGCGCAGAGCGGTGATCATAGTGTTGTTCAAATTTGTACCATTGTCCATGATAATCCTGTCGGGGATACCGTACCGGCATATGAGATTCTGCTTGATGAAGCGGGCAACCACATTCTTTGTAACTGAGGCGTACGAAGCTGCTTCAACCCACTTGGTGAAATAATCAATAGCCACCAGGATGAAGCGATGTCCATTGGATGCCGTAGGCTTGATCTCTCCAATCATGTCAATGCCCCACATTGCGAATGGCCAAGGAGCTGTCAGAATGTTGAGAGGAACAGGAGAAATATGTACTTTGTCGGTGTAGACTTGACATTTGTGACAAGTACGGGAATGTCGATGACAATCAGCTTCCATGGTAGACCAGTAGTAGCCTGCCCTTAGAATCTTCTTAGTCATCGTATGCCCGCTTAAGTGGGTGCCAAAGGTGCCACTATGTATTTCAGTCATGATTAACTCCGCTTCAACCTTGTCCACACAACGAAGTAGAACACAATCATGGTTGCGCTTATAAAGGATGCCATTGCTTAGGAAGAACTTGGCAGCAAATATCCTTAAGAACTTTTTGTCATTGACGGAAGCTCCTTCAGGGTATTCTCGAGTCTGGAGATACCTTTTGATTTCATGAAACCAGGGTTGTTCCACTACTTCTTCGGTATTAATCTCGTGACAGTGTGCAGGTTCGTCCATTCGCTCGATGGTGATTTGGTGAGCCTCGTTATCCCAGTTGAGTTTAAACATGGAAGACATTGTAGCCAGAGCATCTGCCAGCTGATTTTCTTCTTGCGGGAAGTGCTCGAAAGTAATCTGCTCGAAATGAGGCAACAATGCCAGGACATGTTCTTTGTATGGGATAAGATTAGGATGTTCAGTATCCCACTCTCCTTTGACTTGAATGATGACCAAAGTCGAGTCCCCAAATACGACCAAAGATTTGATTCCCAAGTCTATAGCAGCCTTGAGACCAAAGATGCAAGCTTCATATTCAGCCATGTTGTTGGTACAGCTGAAACAAAGTCGGGCAGTGAAGGGTGTATGGCAACCTTCCGGAGAAATGAGTACCACACCGATACCGTTGCCAAGTGCATTTGAAACACCATCAAAGTATAGGGTCCATAGGGATCCTTGTTCAGGTCCGTCATACGGTCCGTCGCCTTCAATGTTGTCCAATGTCATGATGTCCTCGTCAGGGAAGTCGAATCTCATAGATTGGTAATCTTCGAAGGCTTGATGAGCTAGATGGTCAGCTAGTACACTCCCTTTTATAGCTTTTTGGGTAGTATACTGGATATCATACTCAGTCAAGATCATTTTCCATCTAGCGATTCTTCCAGATAAAGCAGGCTTCTCGAAGATATACTTGATCGGATCCATTTTGGAAATCAGCAAAGTGGTATGAGTCAACATATACTGCCTTAGCCGGCGAGCAGCCCATACCAAAGCGCATCAAGTTTTCTCGAGTAGTGAGTAGCGAGTCTCACAGTCGGTAAACTTTTTGATAAGGTAAAAAATGGCATTCTTTTTTCGGCCAGAATCGTCATGTTGGCCTAGTGCGCACCCCATTGAGTTATCCAAAACAGTCAGATACATGATTAACGGTCTTCCTTCGACGGGTGGCATCAAAATAGGAGGTTCCAGTAAATACTCCTTGATCTTATCAAAAGCAACTTGACAATCATTGTTCCATTCAACTACCTGATCTTTCTTCAACAGCTTGAAGATTGGCTCACAGGTAGATGTTAGGTGAGATATGAACCTCGCAATATAGTTTAAGCGTCCCAAGAAACCTCTAACCTCCTTTTCAGTGCGGGGGGAAGGCATTTCTTGTATAGCCTTTACTTTAGCTGGATCAACCTCAATGCCTTTGTTGCTAATAATAAATCCCAAAAGTTTACCAGACCTGACTCCAAAAGTGCACTTGCTTGGGTTCAGTCTGAGCTTAAACTCCTTCAACCTGACAAACAACTTTTGCAGATGATCAAGGTGTTCTTCCTCTTTCTGTGATCGGGCTATCATGTCGTCTAAGTAGACTTCAATCTCATAATGTATCATGTCATGAAATAAAGCTATCATGGCGCGTTGATAGGTCTCCCCAGCATTCTTCAGTCCGAATGGCATCACTTTGTAGTAGAAGGTACCCCATTGCGTGACAAAAGTAGTTTTCTCCATGTCTTCGGGGGCCATTTTGATCTGGTTGTATCCCGAGAATCCATCCATGAAGGAAAATACCTTGTGTTGAGCTATGTTGTCAACCAAGATGTCTATGTGTGGTAGTGGAAAATCGTCTTTAGGGCTAGCCCTGTTTAAATCCTGATAGTCCATACACATTCTGACTTTGTCGTCCTTCTTAGGTACGGGCACAATGTTGGCAACCCATTGTGGATAAGAAGTAACAGCCAGAAAGCCAATGTTAAATTGCTTCATTACCTCAGCTTTGATCTTTTCAGACATGTCGGGCCTCATTCGGCGGACCTTTTGTTTGATCGGTGGACAGTCTTCTCTTGTAGGGAGACGGTGAACCACGATATATGTGTCTAATCCCGGCATGTCTTCATAGGACCAGGCAAAGATCTCAACATATTCGTTCAACAACTACACTAAGCGTTCTTTGACACTTGGTTCTAGGTTGGCACCCACCTTAACCTCTTTCTTGTCTTCCTCTGTTCCCAAGTTGATGGTTTCTAGCAACTCTTCATGAGGCAGAATAGCCCTCTCTTCTTGTTGCAAAAGTCTGGCTAATTCTCCCGGCACTTCATAGTCTTTGTCAACTTCGTACTCAACATGATTGACCAAATCTTCAGAGTCACCGAAGGCTAAAGCAGAAAAGTCACCCATGGAATCCAGAGTGGATGGGTACCTGTATTTTGTGAGTGTGGGTGTGTGTAAGGGATAACCATCCTTAAACAAAACAAAATGCAAAAGGAAAGAAATTGAACACAACAGTTTATAGATGAAAACGTCCAATGATTCATTAAAACATGGCATATGATAATGAAGAAAATCAAACCCTTACAAATGGACCTATATGCCCCGGGCAAGGCATAAGGTGAAAATAGTGTACTAATTGTTTAGTTATTACATACCAAAATAGGAAATTTTTCAAAGATAAATTACTGGTTGACGAAAGTGATGGGAATAAAGTCCTTTGCTTCCCAGTTGCTTAATCCTCCTTCGACGGTTGGAAAGATCCAATCTTCAAAGTTGTCTTCTTCATCATTATCTTCTAAGGCATTAATTCCATGGTGAGTGATTTTTACGGGCGGTCCTCCAGCCTTGGAGCGACGCATAGCTTTCTGGCCAGCAGCAGTAAAACCTAGTCCGAACTTGTCCGTTTTATGGGGAAAATCAGGCAGTTGCCCCCACACCGTACTCCTTCCTTCTTTGATTACAGCCTATGCGTCCTTGAGAGATTCCATCCTAGACACATGCTTGGGAACGATAGGCACATCAACCATTGTCTTCGCAACTGCGACCTCAGGAGAAACTTCCTCAAAATGTTGGAAAGGCATTTCTATGAATTCGCCATCCAACTCCACATAGCGGAAGGAGTTGAGGTGACTTATCATGTACTCTTCCTTGTCGTGCACCGTTATAATCTTACCCTGAACAAGATACTTCAGCATTTGGTGTAAAGAGGAGGTAATTGCCCCAGCATAGTGGATCCACGGCCTTCCCAATAAGCACGAATATGAGGGACGGATGTCCATCACATAAAAGGTAGAGTTGAAGGTCTCGGTGCCCACTTTGATAGGAATGTCCACTTCCCCATGAACCATCCTCTTAGAACCGTCGAAGGCTCTAACAACGATGTTACTGGGTTTGAGGGTCAATCCTTCGCAGTCCAACCTATCCAACGCCTTTTTCGGCAGCACATTCAAGGATGATCCGGTATCAACTAGGACATGGGCAAGGGTGGTTCCCCTGCATTCAACTGAGACATGCAGCGCGTCGTTGTGCTTCCTTCCCTTGGGGGTCAAATCAGCATCAGAAAAACCAAGACCATTATCAGCAGTAAGGCTGGCCATGCACTCTTGAAACTGGTCAGCCGAAGTTTCTTGAGGCACGTGTGCCATTTTTAAAAATTTGATTAAGGCCTTACCATGGGCCTCAGAGCAGAGTAGAAGAGCCAACATGGAGATTTTGGAAGGGGTCTGCCCTAGCTGTTCCACGACATCGTAGTCGCTCCTCTTGATTATTTTTAAGATTTCTTCCATCTCTTTCTGGGTGGTTTCGGGGATTACCACAGTCTGAGCCTTCATCCTGACAGGCGCTTCTAGTATCCCCTTACCCTTATCGGTAGTATCAACGGATGGTCTAACTTCAGGAGTATCCAATTCTTCAATTATCGGGCCTTGCACAGATGGCTTAACAGGCACAGAAGCTTTCGAGGGTCCGAAGACCACTCGTGGGGGAGCAATCTCCGGAGAGAAAATCCGTCTGCTGCGAGTTATCTTTCTTGTTCCCGCAATGTTCCCTATATCAGGGGTTTCATCTTCAGAATTCTCTTAGACTGATTCAATCTATTTGATACCATGATAGAAGATTTCTCCTCCGTAGTTCCATGGTATCGTTTTGTTAGATTGATACGGGACAGGCCCTGGCATGGTGATTTTTAACGGCACAAACTTAGGATCAGGCATAATCTTGACAGGCCTTTTGCAAGCCTTGGGAAGATTATCGGAGATGGTTATTGCAAGCCTTCGCAGTCCAACCTATCCAACGCCTTTTTCGGCAGCACATTCAAGGATGATCCGGTATCAACTAGGACATGGGCAAGGGTGGTTCCCCTGCATTCAACTGAGACATGCAGCGCGTCGTTGTGCTTCCTTCCCTTGGGGGTCAAATCAGCATCAGAAAAACCAAGACCATTATCAGCAGTAAGGCTGGCCATGCACTCTTGAAACTGGTCAGCCGAAGTTTCTTAAGGCACGTGTGCCGTTTTTAAAAATTTGATTAAGGCCTTAGCATGGGCCTCAGAGCAGAGTGGAAGAGCAAACATGGAGATTTTGGAAGGGGTCTGCCCTAGCTATTCCACGACATCATAGTCGCTCCTCTTGATTATTTTTAAGATTTCTTCCATCTCTTTCTAGGTGGTTTCGGGGATTACCACAGTCTGAGCCTTCATCCTGACAGGCGCTTCTAGTATCCCCTTACCCTTATCGGTAGTATCAACGGATGGTCTAACTTCAGGAGTATCCAATTCTTCAATTATCGGGCCTTGCACAGATGGCTTAACAGACACAGAAGCTTTCGAGGGTCCGAAGACCACTCGTGGGGGAGCAATCTCCGGAGAGAAAATTCGTATGCTGCGAGTTATCTTTCTTGTTCCCGCAATGTTCCCTATATTAGGGGTTTCATCTTCAGAATTCTTTTAGACTGATTCAATCTATTTGATACCATGATAGAAGATTTCTCCTCCGTAGTTCCATGGTATCGTTTTGTTAGATTGATACGGGACAGGCCCCGGCATGGTGATTTTTAACGGCACAAACTTAGGATCAGGCGTAATCTTGACAGGCCTTTTGCAAGCCTTGGGAAGATTATCGGAGATGGTTATTGCAAGCCTTCGCAGTCCAACCTATCCAACGCCTTTTTCGGCAGCACATTCAAGGATGATCCGGTATCAACTAGGACATGGGCAAGGGTGGTTCCCCTGCATTCAACTGAGACATGCAGCGCGTCGTTGTGCTTCCTTCCCTTGGGGGTCAAATCAGCATCAGAAAAACCAAGACCATTATCAGCAGTAAGGCTGGCCATGCACTCTTGAAACTGGTCAGCCGAAGTTTCTTGAGGCACGTGTGCCGTTTTTAAAAATTTGATTAAGGCCTTAGCATGGGCCTCAGAGCAGAGTAGAAGAGCAAACATGGAGATTTTGGAAGGGGTCTGCCCTAGCTATTCCACGACATCGTAGTCGCTCCTCTTGATTATTTTTAAGATTTCTCCCGTCTCTTTCTGGGTGGTTTCGGGGATTACCACAGTCTGAGCCTTCATCCTGACAGGCGCTTCTAGTATCCCCTTACCCTTATCGGTAGTATCAACGGATGGTCTAACTTCAGGAGTATCCAATTCTTCAATTATCGGGCCTTGTACAGATGGCTTAACAGGCACAGAAGCTTTCGAGGGTCCGAAGACCACTCGTGGGGGAGCAATCTCCGGAGAGAAAATCCGTCTGCTACGAGTTATCTTTCTTGTTCCCGCAATGTTCCCTATATCAGGGGTTTCATCTTCAGAATTCTCTTAGACTGATTCAATCTATTTGATACCATGATAGAAGATTTCTCCTCCGTAGTTCCATGGTATCGTTTTGTTAGATTGATTCGGGACAGGCCCCGGCATGGTGATTTTTAACGGCACAAACTTAGGATCAGGCGTAATCTTGACAGGCCTTTTGCAAGCCTTGGGAAGATTATCGGAGATGGTTATTATTGCAATGTCATTGGTTGAAGTATCAAAGGTAGCAGGAGTAACAGGAGTGAAGGTATCAACATGAGTCTTTTGGAAGAGTATCTCTTGGGTATCCATCAGGCGTTGGATGCCTGATTTCAACAATGGGCAGTCAGCTCGTATGTTTAAGCAAAAGTAACAATCTTTTCCACAGCCTGGGAATATCCAGGCTCTCATCAAATTCACTTTAATCATTGGTAACGGAGTCAAAAGGTCAGCAACATTGGTAACATGAAGGTCTTTCATAACGGCATGAACATTATGACCGTGCTTGGGCATTGGGGCAGAAATCACATTCGGCTTTTCGGGCGCATCGAATTCTACCTCCTTAGCGTCGATCAGGTCTTGGATTTTGTTCTTAAGAGCCCAACAGTTGTTGGTATCATGCCCTACACTGTCAGAGTGGTAGGCACATTTTGCATTCGAGTGGTAATATGGAAAAGAGGTATTGGGGTTCTTTGGCGCTTCCTTCAAATTGGTAAGATTCAGCTTTAGCAAATGAGGGAGTACTTGAGCTGGTGTCATGTTGATTCGGGTGAACTGCCGCTGTGGCCTTTCTACCCGTTGCTGATTAGATCTTGGCTGATTGCTGCGAGGTTGATCATTTGAAGATTTTTGAATCATCACTTCCCCTACTGTTGGTCGGCGCTCGACTCTTCCTTGACTTTTCTGAGAATAAACGGCAGAAGCTTCCTTCTTAGCTGGGAAGGTCTTCTTAATAGCAGTGGACACGGAGGCATCTTTCTGAATCTTATCACTTTTAATGCCGGCCTCGACCCTTTCACCAGTCAGAATTAGTTCGGTGAATCCCGCAGAGGAACTCCCGATTAAATGATTGAAGAAAGGGCTAGACAGGGTCCCTAAAAACATGTCAACCAGCTCTCTATCCAACAATGGTGGATGCACCCTTCCAGCCAGATCACGCCATTTCTTGGCATACTCTTTAAATCCTTCATTAGAAGCCATACCCATACTCTGTAGTTGAGTACGAGTAGGCGCTAAATCAGCATTGTATTGGTATTTCCGGTAGAAAGCAGCAGCTAAGTCTTCCCAGTTATGAACCTCAGACCTCTCAAGTTGATAGAACCAGTCCAATTGTGTGCCTGACAAACTGTCTTGGAAAAAATGGACCCAAAGATCCTTATCAGATGAGTGGGGTTGGATCTTTCTGACGTAGGATCTCAAATGCATTTTTGGACAGGACAAACCGTCATACTTGGAAAATATAGGAACTTTGAATTTGGGAGGAATGACGATCCCAGCGACCAACCCTAGTTCTTCGAAATATAAACCAGGTACCCTTTGCAACTCCATGGCTGCCAACCGATCCTCAAGATTTTTAAATTTAACATCCGACGGGGGATATTATTGTTCGGAGTAATCTTCATCTTCTTCCCCTTCCTCTTCTTCTCCTTCAACTTCAGATTCATAAGGCATCGCAATTCCTTTTCCTTTACCAACCCCTTCATCAGACGTCGAGGGGAATTCGAGAACTTTTCTAGCATTGCTTTCAAACCTTCTTCCCATGATGACTACACCAGGTTTTTTCTTCTTTTTCTCTTTATCTTTCTCCAATAGTGCTTTAAGGTCCTCTTGACCCTTTGCTAAGGTCATGAGGAGTTGCTGGAATTGAGAGTTCTGTGCTTGCAGATCCTTAACCGTCTTCTCCAAATCCATCTTGCTGAAATAAACAGCAGAAAGATAAGGAAACCTGGTGTGAAGACCTGCTTATGCATATGATGAATGGTATGTTATTCATGTAATGCATTCAAGGATTCAGAAATTCATATTTGTTGCAAACAAAAAAGAACACACGTCATATTAAGAAGAAATTTGTTAGTACATAAGTGCCCCATGGGCAAAATATTACAAAATTCTTAATGTAAAAAGACATTGCACATCCTCTTTGGTGCGATGTAAGTGTTGAGAGTTTCCTCCTCATGAAGTCGGCGGGTAAGCTCCAAAACCTTCTTCTCACTGGCATAGAAGCTGGCTTCAAAAGTATGTAGTTCTTCCTTGAGTTGGATCCAACTCTTTTGTAACTCTTCCAATGATGTTGGCATGTCAGGATGTAGGAGGGTGTATGGAACCTCTCCTTCCATAACAAGCTCTTTGATCACGGGGAGAATGTGAGGATATGGCATCATAAGATTCTGGGTGCGTGTTCGTACCCACTTGAGATAAGGCTCAAGGGGGATGGAATTCTTGTGCCCCAGTGTCTTACTATCCACTTTGTTGGGCATCCTCCAAGCTCTGATGAACCTTTGTCGAAGTCCTTGCGCATCATTGTCGAAGTCAAAAACCAAGTCAAGAATCAGCATAACATAAGGGCCATCCCTCCGAGAATATCTAAATTGTATCAAAGCTAAACAGGGGTTGTAAGTAATGCCTCCCCTAATGCCAAGTAGCGGGACATTAGGGAATTCCCCACAGCGATCAATGATGATGACATTTTCTCTGGACCGAGAACACCAATGAACATCAGAATGTGTGAGGGTCATCAACCGTTGTGACCACCTTAAACCCTGCTCATTCTTCAAAATTGATTGTGGAAGGTGAAAAATAAACCACCTTGCTAGGAGAGGAGTACAGCACATGAGAACACCTCTTTTCCTCATTGTTCGTGTGTAAAATGAGTGTAGGATGTCCCCAAGCAATGTAGGCACAGGATTCCGAGATATGAAAATCTTGACAGCATTCACATCTATAAGTTGATCAGGGTTTGGGAACAAGACCAATCCATAGATGAGAAGTGCTAAAATATCCTCAAAAGCTTGTAGATTTAGAGAGTTGCAGCAGTCTTGTGCCTTCTCAAACAGAAACTTTGCTAAGAAACCCTTGACACCACTTCTGGTTTCCCAATGACCCTTGATGTCAGATAGTTGCAAGTGTAATGCTTGAGCAACATCTTCAGGCTTTGGTTCTTTTTCCGTACCGTTGTAGGGTAGTTGATGAAGAATAGGAATTCTCAGGAGTTGAGAAAATTCCTCCAAAGTAGGTACCAGTTGGTAGTCGGGGAAAGTGAAACAGTGGTGTAGGAGGTCAAAGAACTGGAAGAGAACTTTCACCATGTCTTCTTCAATGTTGGAGTTGACCAAGTTGAGAAGTCTACCATGTCTTTCACTGAAGAGAGAATTCTCTAGAATCCTGGAAGTAAGCTCCTTGAGTTGATGAGGGATTCTCACAAGGTTGACTTGAATTGTTTTCCTGCGAAGAGATTCCATGACCTACAAAACAAGAACAAAGATGAAGATCCAAACCCTTGAAATTGTTAGTGGATGCATATGATGTTTTATGATGTATGCACAAGCACATGTACAAACAAGTCACACAAGATCCTAGTTTCAGGCTTGCATGAGGTTTCATAGGTAAGTACCCTCTTGAAGTTAGTTAGCTCAACCTGTCCTATAAATAGTAATCAGATTCTAAGGAGCTCAATATCACTCGATTGTTTTCTATGTTCATTATTTTGGTTTAGCCACTTAACTGGCGACCAAAATATTCCAATAAAACAACCTTCAATGAGTGTAGTATCGAGTATCTACCAACTTCGGACTGCACTAAAGTCGGTCATCTCACTACCCCTAAATGAGGCCAAGATGGTCAAGTAAGGTTCTAAGAGTTCATTAGTGCTTCATGACATCACTCAACGGCCCCGTATTCTCTTTGATTGACTCAAAGGCTATCGGTACTCACAAATATGTCGCACTAACATAGTTATTGCTTCAACCATGTCGGTATACCCCGCACAGTTTCCACAACGTATTGCTATTTACCTATGAATGTTTCCCAAATCCGGGTGGAGGATTTCAAGCCCAAACAAGAGAACCAAATGTAAAGCAATCAAAGCAATCAAGATAAGCATGCAAAGGTGATCTAAACCTTAAGGTTACTGCACTTTTAGAATTTTTTCCCCAGCAGAGTTGCCAGTTCTATGATACGGTGGGAGAACTGACTTGAGGTTTTGCGTTGGTGTTCGCAAATGTTTCGGTTTAGCAAGAGTCGCCACCGAATTTTTATTTTATTCTAAGGAGAGGTCAAAAAGCACAGGAAAGACCTTTGAGATGTTTTCTTGGGTTCGGGGAGTATATTATAGAAAGGGAAGGTATTAGCACCCTTTCTATCCATGGTTATCCATGCGCTCTTAGTTACTTGTTTAGATCACTTGCTTTGCTTTTCAATTGTTTGAAATGGTGCTCTTCAATTGTTTGAAATGGTGCTTTGTGTGTGGTTTTGAAAGATGTTTTGAAAAGAGGCCATCATTGTGGCAACCTTTGTAATGATTCTTGTTTTAATGTATACAAAGGTGTTTTTGTCTTTTGAAAAGTTTTTAATGTTTGAAAGTAGGATTTTGAAATTGTGTTGTGAAGTGTGTTTTGAAAATAGCAAGGATGTTTTTGCAAGCTTTTGATCAAGTAACTAAGAGCTATCTACCCTATTTTACTCAAAGATCCCTTCTTATGTTTTTAACCCTTTTAACAGTGTTGTTTCACCATTGTATTTGGTGAACAACCTTGTGTTAGGATGTTAAACGGGAGAGACGCGGGTCATCGTATAGACCATGATAGCAATGGTGTCAAGTATTTTTGGCAATTTTCTTAAGGGACTTGATCATTTTTGTTTAAGTAACTCAGATAGTGTCATCGAGGGACTATGATCTTTGTTTTGTTTTTGTTTTGCCAAAGTACTTAACATGCATACCATGGCCCATTTTTGAAGGCAACAAGTGGATTGTAACCCTAGGGGTGCAAGTGTGCATTGTGTTTGTTTTTTCATACATTTTTGTCTTTGATTAGGTAAAACTATTTGTTGGTTTTGATTTTGCATACAAATCCTAATTCTCTAATCATGGCATAATTGAAAGCATTAAGTGCGTAAAAATAAATCTAAGGTATTACAACTTTGATATAGGGAGGGGGTACAATTTTGAATAGGGGATTATTTTGCAAGAAATTAAAACCCTAAATTATTACAACCAAATTGAATTTACAATGCATAATATTTAAATGGGCAATATTTAAATAAACACAATAAATAAATGTTAAATAAAAATGAATTTATGCAAAAAGAGTTTTTTATGTATGAAAAGCATTTTTTAATGTGAAAAAAGGTGTAAATAATTAAAATAAAAAAAAGTTGATTTTATTTAATAAAGGGGTAAACCCTAATTTTCCTTAAAGAAAATAATATTATATTATTTATATACAAAAATATATTAAAATGTACAAAAATAAAAATATATTGAAAAAAAAGTGTTTTTTAGTATAAAATAACAATAAAAATAAAAATGTACTATTTTTGTATTTTTATTCTATGTTTTTAATAAAATAAAGTATATATATATATATATATATATATATATATATATATATATATATATATATATATATATATATATATATATATATATATATATATATATATATATATATATATATATATATATATATATATATATATATATATATATATATATATATATATATATATATATATATATATATATATATATATATATATATATATATATATATATATATATATATATATATATATATATATATATATATATATATATATATATATATATATATATATATATATATATATATATATATATATATATATATATATATATATATATATATATATATATATATATATATATATATATATATATATATTAAGGATGCATAAAATAAAATAAAATATTTACAAAAATAAAATATTCAAGAAAATATTTCCAATGTGAATAAAAATAAGAAATGAAAATAAAAGTATTATTTACATTATTTTTTAGATTTAAACAAATAAGAAAAAGATATTAAAATGTTTTTTTTATATTGGAAAAAATTAAAATAAATACCAAATAAATGTAAAAAATTATGAAAACATTTTTTTAAGCATTTTTTTATGTTTGGAGATAAAATAATAAAGTCAGAAATGAATTTAAAATGCAAAAATAATGAAAATACAAGAAGTTGGCCCAGGGGGTGTGAAACTGAAAAAGAAGGTGTTAGAAGCAAAAACAAGCCAGTCCAGCCCAAGTCTTCATCTTCTTCCTCCAGCACTGTGAAAAACGCGTGTTCTGAGTTCAAACAGCTAACTCCTGCATTTGTGATTTTTTGCCAAAACTCAAAACATGAAACTTGTAGAGCATCAAACCACGATTCTAACCATATAAAAAACTTAATCTAACTCTCAAAGACCAGAGAGAATTTCTCAGGCCCTAATTTCTAACCTAGTTTTTCCAGAAAGTTCATGGATGAAATTCTCTTAGCATGTTTAATATAAATGAAAATTGAGCATATGTATGGTTTCAGGGCAATGAGTACTACATCTTTCATTCACAAACCTAAGGCTAAATGTTCCTAAATAGAGAGATAGAAGTTGATGAAAAACCTGTTTCAGTTGGATTCGAGTTGGACAATGTAACAACTTTCAGTGAGGTCTGAGGTTCTTTTGAGCTTGCTTGATGTTCCCTAGACCTTTTCCAATAGCTAGTTTGCTTCAAATGTTCCTGAATCAACCTCCGGAAGTCAACCTGCACAAGCTTGAAATGAAAATGGTGAACACTGTAAATGGAGTTACAGTTGGCAATGGAGGTTTGGGATAGCTTGAGTGAGTTTAATGGAAGGTGTTTTAAGTGGAAAGGAGCAAAACGCACGAGCAAAATGAGCTATGACACTCAAGTTGCAGCAACTGCCCTGTTTTGCAAGTTTTTGGTGTTTTGGTGTTCAAGGGTGTTTGAGGGATGATTGGCTCGTGTTTCTGACCTTAGGCAATGTGTAAAACTTGTTTGAAATCTTGGCTTGAGTTGATTTTATCAGATATGCAAGTTATGTCCTTTTGGCACAATGACTTGGTTTTGAAGCAAAAAATGAGAGTTGACAATGCAAGGGTTGTACTGGCTTGTAAGCTAGCTGCACAAAGTGGTTGAGCTTTTCCTGACATTAGGGAGCCTTGTTTGCAGCAAAGGGCTTGGTGTATGGCTCAAGAAATGGAATTTGACATAAAGCATGCTTTATGTAAATGGAAGTGTTATCTTTATGCCCAAAATGGAATTGTTCATTGTATAATGCTCCCTTGATCAGAACAATGCATCTAACCAATGTATTTGCATTCAATTTTTTAGTGTAAATTGTTTTAGAGACCTGTAATCAAGTACAAAGCAAGTTTGGTCAGATTTTGCAACTTGTATGAACATGTATTGGCCATGGTTACAAAGTGAGTTTTTGCCAACTTCAAGCATTCGATTCTCCCTAACCACAAATGTGTTTGAGGAGTTCTTGGATAATTTGGAAAGCTTGCAACATGTACTATAATCCATATTTGAAATGCAACTTGAGAATACAAGTGGAACTATGTGAAAAATGGCCAAGAAGATTGGTCAAAATCCTACCTAAATTAGGGCAAAATTTCTCTAAGTTAAAAGTTTTAGGGACCCTTGTTCCAAAAATCATAACTTGAGATCCAAGCTTCTTTTGAGAAAACTTTGTGAATCAAAGTTGTAGACTTTTTGGATGACTACAAATTTCATGTTGTAAGTTTTGTTTTAATCCATTTGCATCTTGGTGAAAATGTGGGACAAAGTTAGGAAAAATTAAGAAAATTTCATAACTTAGAAAATTTCTAAGTTATGAAATTTTTCAATTTCAAACCCTAATTTGCAATTTTGGGTTTCTTGATGAACAAGTTTCATAATTTTATACATATTGATGAAAAATGACCCTTGGCACTTGATTTTGACCAAAAAGTTAAAGTTTGACTTTTCAATGTACAGTTGATTTTTGATCAATTGACTGGAAAATTCATCTGTCAATCCCATGCATTTGAAATCTTTTGAACTTTTTGAATGGGTTAAGATAATGTCATTGAGTCCTTGAGTCTATGGTTGAGCTTAATTTTCCATTGGCTAGGTCAAACAGTCAAAAATTGCCTTTGCATAGTCAAAACCCTAAAAATGACCATTTTGCCCTTTTGGTGATCTGATCAAATTTCTTGTGGAATTATGGTCCAAACTTGATCAAATGGTTCATATGAGTTCATAATATTGATGTGGGTCAAAATTAAAGAGGTTTGACTGCCAATTGGCCACAATTGACTTTTTCCCCAATACATTAGGTCAACTGTCCAATTGACTGGGCAAAAATTTGATTCAAGGCTTGAAACTTGGTATGGGAAAACTTATGAGTCCAACATGAAGTATGAAAGTCAATTTTGGCATTGAAGGTCAAAATATCCCTGTGCAAAATCAAACCCTAATTTCAGGCCAATAGTGCAAGGAGATGTCTTGAGCAGAGCAAACCCTAGCTTGGTCTTGAGTTCCAAGAGCCTGGTGATGGAAAATGTTGATAAAATGAGAGGGCAAATTTTAGGGTACAACAGACCCTTATACGAAGAATTCAATGTTAAACAATCAGTTGAGTTTGTGAAACATGACGAAGAAAGAAAGGTGTACAGGCTGCATAAAGCCCTGTATGGATTGAAACAAGCTCCAAGAGCTTGGAATAAGAAAATTGATAGTTTCCTAAGGGAGAAGGAATTTGTGAAGTGCACACCTGAACATGGAGTATGTGTAAGAAGAAGCAAGAGTAAATTGCTTATACTATGTCTCTATGTAGATGATTTGTTGATAATATGGAAAGATCATGGAGCAATTACTATGAAAATAGACAGCATGTCATCTATCAATCTGGCGAAGAACCCAATAGCACATGGTCGAAGTAAGCACATCGAAATGAGGTTCCATTATCTTCGAGAGCAAGTAGCATATGGGAAGATGAATTTGGAACACTGTAGAACTGAGAATCAGATTGCAGACATCATGGCGAAGGGAGTGCAAGTCGAAGTATTCAGAAGGCTAAGAGTCATGATGAATATAGATAGTTTAGACACAATGAATTAAGTGGTGTGTTAAATTGTAATTCATAGTGTTGAAAAGATTAGATTTGTTTAGATTTAAATAGATTTGATTTAAGTCTAGAATAGATTTGATTTGATTTAGTAACAAAATAGATATTTTGGGCTTTGGGCTTAGGGTGCAAGCTCAGTTATAAATAGAGGGAGTAACCTCTATTTTTTGTAAGCAAGTCAAGCAAGTCATTCACAGTATTTTGTAGTTGCAAAGTGAATAAGAAAGTTTTCACAGTTTGTGAGCAGAGAGAAACTCTGCAGAAATCATTTGTCTTCTTTCTTTGTTTATCTCATAATTAAATTGTCATTGTGGTAGAAATTCATCATAGACTTTGGTGAGTTTTCAACATATATAAGGTCAAGAAGTATATATATGTTTGAATACATTTCAGCTTTTTTATAATAAATTTATAAAAAAATCATATATCAAGACGTCTATAATTAAACAATGACTTATTTGGAAGTGAATCTCTCATATTTTTAGAATGAATGCATGAATGTTTGTGGTCCAATACACTGGTCAAATGAACAATATTTAGATATTAATATATGGTTTTAATAGAAAGTTCATAATTTTAATTGACTCTTCAACTAAATAATCAATTTTTTTGTTATTAATTTCATTGTATTGCTGACTATTTTAAGTAAAGGTTCATTTTTTTTTATTATAACAAAAAATAAGTGTCATAAAGAAAGTAAGCAAAATATTCAAAAGATGATGAGAAAAATACATATAATTTAAATCAAGTGATCATTAATCCTTAAGGAAGTACAATGATATATAAAAAACCACCCATCTTTATTTTTTTGTCACTTGAAAATTAGGTTGAAACAAAAATTGATACAATGAAAAATGTGGCAAATCATAAATTCTTAAATTTACATGGAATTGGAAAATTGAAAGGTATAAAATTGCTTCTTTAGGAGGGAAAATTTACAATGGGAAAGGCAAATGGTATAGGAAAACATATGTAGTAATCAACATTTAGGAAGATCTTTAGGAGGAGGAGGCAATTTCTGATTAGGAAGCTTTCCATCCTTAACAATCCAAGCCATCCTCAATCCCCAACTAAGGTGCACATCAAGGTGGCAATGCATCAACCAAACACCTGTTTTCAACCACGCAATCATATAAAAACAACTTATCACATATTATAATTTATTTTCAACATATTTTTTTGATCTCTTTAAGTTTAGACAACTTTTTATAGTTTAGGCGACGTTTTAGAAAAATATAGCCAAAAACCGTTGCTTTAAATGATAGGAAACACTTGTATAGAAGACGGTTGAAAAGCGTTTCATATTCTCTTAAGCAACAGTTTTAAATATTTTCAAAGAGAAAAAATGTTTAGTGTAGCTTATGAAAAGAGCTTATGGTTTTTATGAAAAAAGGTTTTGACTTTATTTTATCTTATGATAATCATTTTATTAAGCTTATATATCCAAACAAAACCCTAATCAATCACCTGGATTATCAGCAAGGAACCGTATAGCAAGCCAACCACCAGAAGGCACAGCAACAGTATTCCTCTCAACAGGATCAACAAGGTTGAACTTTGCAGGATCAGTACTATCATTAAAATTTCCAAAACCTTGACCAACAACAAAAAAGTTAAACCCATGAAGATGCAAAGGATGGCTCTCAGCTCCCAAAATACTTGTCTCCTGCAACACCACCTGAACTCTAGTGTTATAAGGTATCACCACTGTCTTTGTTCCATTGCTAACCATAGTGTTATTCGGAGGAGTTCCGGTATAGTTAAACGGCCGAAGAGGAACGACAGGAAAATCGGTGGTATAGCTACCATTATTCGCTTGTCCGGAGAAATAATGTTGTTGAAGAAGTGCTATAGAAGGTAAAGAAAATGATTCATTGTTCATTGATGCTGCAAATTTTGAACTATTATTCGGTCCTTGACATGTTTGGTTTTTCGGGCATGGACTAGTTCCAAGTCCGACGGTAAAGAAAAAGTTTTTGTCGATAGTTTTAGGCACATTTGCAGGGTATTTAGGACTATTTAAGCTAAGAAATTTGTTACTGAAATTAGCAACAAAATTAGTATCATTGATGGATGGAAGGGAAGGTTTTATAATTGGAAGATTAGTGATAATTGTATGATTATTATATGGTTTAGTGTATTCTAAAATTCCAGCTGCTGTGGAATTGTCGAAAGTGCCCATGCCAGTGAAATATGGTCTAGCTAGCATGAAAAAAGTGGAGTTTGGGTAATCTGGTTTTGTTTTTAATAGAACATTTGTGGTTTGTCCTGGTCCAAGTAAAATCGTGTCGGATTCGAATGGTTTAACGTAAGATGCGTCTGTTTCAACCACGATTAAGGTGTGATTTGCTATTGTGAAAAATAGTTCATCATTGAGCGCAGCGTTGATTAATCGTAGTAAATATGTTTTTCCTGGTTTCACCTTCAATTTGTATGTATCTGTTCATCATATGATATGATGTATAATCATTATGAATCAAAATTTGCAAACAAAAAAAAACAATCAATTCATCAAATGTATTCACGATTTATAAAATTAGATTAAATACATTAATTATTCAATAAATTTAAAAATAAACTTTCTCGGAGTACTGATCAAGTTTTTTAATCCAAACAAAATAATTTTGATATTTTGAATCTTGTGCGAGAGATATGGAGAAAAGAAGTTAAAAAAAAAAATCATGTGTAGGCATGGAAACATATACACACACAAGTTGCATGTATGTATGTATGTACCTTTGGAGCAATTATAAAGAGGACCAGGAAGGCCATTAATGGTGTAGGCATCAGAAACATTTGGGCCACCCCCTGTCTGAAGAGCTTGTGCAATTACAGCTTCAGGATCTGCATTCCACCACTCACCTATATATGTATTAACGGTTTGTAATAATATATTAATATTATATTCGAGTTAGAAAATAGAAAAATTTTAAGAGTATGGAATAGTATTATTGAGGAACAATTGTGCATGTACCAAAGAGGATGGAGAGTTCCTTGTAGGGTTTTTGAAAAGGATAAGATTGATTGTGAGTTGGAAGAAGAATGAGAGGTCCATAGAGAGTAGCTCTTAACCATGAGAAATGAGCATGCCAGAAAAGAGTTCCTCTTTGTCCAACAATGGTGAAATTGTACACATAACTCTGACCTGTTTTAATGGGGCATTGAGTTATGTATGATGGACCATCCGACCAACCACTACCAAGCTGTCTCACTCCATGCCTGTTTTTGTTTTTGTCACACACCATTATTGTCAACATTATTTCATCTCATGCTTCTAAAGTTATAATATTAAATTTCGAAAAGTTCTTACCAATGTAGAGTGATATTGTTTGGAACATGATTAACAACCTTAACCAATAATTTGTCCCCTTCTCTTACAACAATTCGAGGACCCGGAAACTTTCCATTCACAGTAACTATGCTTTTCGTGTGACACAGTCTCGTAACGTTTGCCAATTTTATCTGCACAAATAATAAAAACAATGATATCAATATTCCGTCAAAAAAATCACTAATATACTGAATGCGTGAATTCGATTATGAACACAAAAATCGCGATCTATGTGTTATACTTTGGTAACGTTTTTTAAAGCTAATTTAGTTTCAAATATTAAGTGGCAGTGTGCGGTGATAAAAATTTGAAAGGAGCTATTATATATACATCGAATTTGTAGTGTCTTGTAATGCTTCCATTATGTGTAGCAACAACAAGTTCAGGGGAAGTCCAGAAGAAAGTGGTGGCAAAAAGAAAAGCCCCAAAAAGGTTTTTACTTATCATTTTGATATGCATGTAGGTTTTTACTTATTGGATTGGTCACAATGCATGGGAAAACTTTGGTTATTTATATACAAGAACATAGTCGAATGAAAATGTTTGGTCGTAGGTCTATTTCATGGGAAGTAGGATACAAGAGTATTGATTTTGACAAACTTTGTAAGGTCCCATTTTCTTTGAATTTGGAGTGCCACTAACGTTAGTTTTATTACTAGTTGTGTTTCAATTACGTGCCCTAATCTTTACACTAATTACAATTTTACAATAGAATCCAAACTCCCTATATTGAAATTACAACCATAAACGCTATTACCACCAAATTAGTTTAAAGTAAATTGAGATTTTATTTTTGATGTGTTTATTACAAAATGTAGGTTATAATATTATATTTTTAAAAAGATTATCCGGTACCTCAATTATGAAACACAGTGTAATATAAAAAAACACCTTTTAGTTTTAAGTTACATTAATTATCCATATCCTTTTCATGAAAGGCTTAAATCGGTGTGACTGGTTGGTGATGTATATTGTAACTTTCTCTACTTACATGCAAAGAAAGTAAGCAAGAAGGAGAAGGACATTTGATCCAACTTTTCTTTTTCCGAGGAAGACAGAGAAAAATAATTTGAAGTTAAAGAGATTAGATCTTAATCAGGATGATAAGTCGATTATCAACGTTTAATGGTTCTATCATAGCCTTTATCACTAAGATAGTAAGACTTAGAAAGCTAAATAATCACTGAACAAAGCAACATCGATAAAAATCTATCAACTATTCTCAAAATTGGACTTACGAAATCATTTCTTTTGGGGACCCACAAAATTTATTAACCTTTATTAGTAGTTAATGGAGGATTTATATGCTTTTTTTAATTAAATAAATGCTCATATATAAAAATAAAATCTGAGATTTAGATTTCACTTAAATAAAAGAGAATAAAAACAATAATTGAAATCAGGTCCTACCCGTAAATTGTTAACCGTTAATCCTCGAAGTCAAAGATTAAGTAAATATGTAATTCAGCAAATTCAACATATCTGTGAAGAACTTCTCACCACAAAAAAAAAATTAAAATGTCGTAACCATGAGAACCTAATTTATCTGCGCACCTGTTTCCTTCTCTAAAAATGTGTGTAAACCTATTTAAAAGAAGATTTTACAATTTGACTACATGTTTCAGAGATTCTAAAGAATAAGGGATTACATCCTGACATAATGAAGAGTCGTCTGAGAATCACTTTGAGTCCATACATTAGAATACCTTCCACGATTCGCCTTCTCTAAGACGATCATAACAACAAGAAGCCCCGCTCTCAAAACATTACTCTCTCTTAGGTTAGCAGAGAAAGCTCTCTGAAAATCCCTTGACGGCCCCTCACAATTGCCCCCCGCTGTTGTGATGATTCCTCTAACTGAACCATCCATGTTAATCTTAACCCATAAGGTATGTGGTTTTCTCTAGAAAGTTGTAATAATTAAGGGGGAGTTTAAAAATATTTTATCAATTTGGAGATTATTAAGAATGTCATACTCTAGTTGACGGTTAGCCACCCAACCCTTTGAAAGTAAGGAGTTGATCTTAGTTGAGGCAAATATTCTACATACTACAATGGTCAATAACAATTTGAAATCATTGAACCTTATGTCATTTCTTGCCAACCAAGATTGATGGATAATGTGAATCATTGTGCGAATAGTATCTTTGAGCTTGGGTTGCCCTCCTAGCATGGCCATCCGATTAAGGTCCTCCATAACTTTAGAAAAAGTTAAGATCTTGATTTTTTCCATTATCTCCTTCTAGATTTCTGAAGTAAATTTAAACTCAAAACATATGTGAGATGTTGTCTCCCTTTGAGCATTTAATAAACTACACATTTAAACCAATACATAATCCATTTTATGAAGATTATCATCCAAAGGAATCTTATTATGAATCGGTCTCTGCGTCATAAAGGAAGTCGAATGAGGAATGAAATTGTCATATTAGTTTGGCCCACTTTAAGGCCATATGATGAACCTCCAGGAAGGCGTGAATGTCTTTCTCTGTTAAGACCTCATTATTTGTGTGTTCCTAAATTAAGTGATTTAGAAGTTGGTCCTGAGGAATATGAATTTGATTGATTTTAACTATTAACTCTAGGTAGTTCTCCTGTAGAAAGCTCGTGATGATCTGAAATTCTGGCACTTACAACACATGTTAATACTGATGACCCAACATCAGAACACAGTGTCAAGAAAGATATTGAGACATTTTTTCTTGATACAGAATAATATCAAATTGTAAAATAAATTTCAGAATGATAAATAACACAGCAAATTAATAATTCAGTTCAGTGTAACTCACCTACTCTGTAGGCTACCAAGCCAGGAAGAAAATTTACTATGATAGCACTAGTTCAAAGCCTAAACAGTCCCAGTTTACAACTTCTCGCGTAATCACTATCTTGTGCAACTTCTACCTAGAAATCACCATCTAGATATGAGATCCCCCTCTCACTTCCAATCACCACAGTAATACCTACAACCGCAAACCTTATGACTAGATTAGAAACCAAAAGAAGATTACACTTCAAATAAACAATACTCAACTCCTTGCTTAAAAGCTCATGAGTGATAACAATACTTAGTCTTACTTAAAAAATTCAACCAAGAACAATAACTTGATAAACCATCAAGTAACAAACTGTCAACCACACTGTATTAAAAGATATGTAGGTGACTTACAAATAACACAAGAGACTCTCAAAACCTAAGATTTAGACTTCCCTTAATTTTACAATTGTGAAAGTTAAATTACATTATGTTAGGTCTTCTCTTTAAATACACCTTAGTAGTCTATGGGTTTTGAAATCTTCACCCAAATATTTCTTGATCCACAAGCTGAGGGCTTAATCAATTATGCAGAAAAATCTCCTCAAATCTTGGAACAAATCTTCAAGATTTCTAAATTGTCTCAACAACTAATTTTAGAAACCTTAATGCAGTTGGAGATTTGATTCACTTATTTCAGGTTAAATCTTCTTGACCTACAAAATTTATTGAGATATATCCAAAATAAATATCACAAAACAAATCAAATCTGTCAAGATTTAAAACAACCTATATTATTATTCTGGTACAATATGTCACAACATCTGACAGAACATATGTCTTCAGTGTAACCTTCACACTCTGTTGTAGCAGTTAGATCAACATGTTATGACATCTTACTCAACATCTATCATGAACCATTTTTTAGCAAAATTATTTACAATCCTAAAACCATGGATCTAACAATCTCCACAGTTTATATTTTTTGGCTAAAATAACCTTTTGAACAATAAACCTAGAGAGTGGAATAAAACCACAAACAGAAACACAAGCTACATGTTAAAACATGTAAACACTCGCCACCGACTTTTCTTTTATCCAATAAAGGAAAGGGTGAAAAGAACAGGAAAGACCTTTTGAGAATTTTCTTGAGTTCGGGGGGTAGGTTATAAAAAAGGAAGGTGTTAGTACCCTTTTCATCCGTAGTTATCTACGGGCTCTTAGTTGCTAGCTCACTTTAAAATGCTTTGTTTGAAATGTGTTTGTGATGTTTTTGAAAGTATTTTTGAAAGTTCCTTTGTTTAGGTGAACTTTGTAATGATTCTCTTCTCTATAAGAATGTATACAAAGTGTCAACTTTTGAAAATATTTCATTTGAAAGCGTTGGTGTATTTGAAAGATATTTGAAAAATGGTTGTGAGCAAGCAACTATGAACGTTCTACCTACTCAAAAAGTCTTTGTTCATTTTCTCCTCCATTAGATATTGCTATCTTACCATTAGTTGATAAGAAGCCCTATCATTGGATGCGAAGGGACAGGCGTGGGTCATCGTATAGTCATAGGAAGTAATATCGTAGGATACCTTAGTAATTTTTGTAAGGGTCTAAGATCATTTATGAAGGCAACATTTGAAGGGTCATCGAGGGACTATGATCTTGTTTTTTATTGTTTTTGCTAAAGTATCTCACGTTTGCGTAACATGACTAATTTTATCTTAGGAAACAAGATAGGTCAATCCTAGAGGTGTAAGTGTGCAAAGTGTTTGTTTTCATACTTTTTTATCTTTGAATTAGGGCTTTCTATTTGTTGATTTTATGTCTTGCCATACAAACCCTAATTACTAGCATTTTATATTGAAAGCGACAAATTGCGGAAATGTAAAATTCTACGCTATTACATCATTTGGGGATGGGGGAACAAATTTACAAATGGGGAGATAAAAGCAAATAAAACCTAATTTTACTATTACAACCATATTGAATGAATAAATAATGTACAAGAATGTAAAGGAAATATGAAAGAAAAATGAAATTTTTTTTGTTTGGATTTTTGTGAAAGGGTTTAACCTAATTAAACTAAAAAGAAAATAATTAATTAGTCTAGATTACTTTAAGAGAACTAAACCTAAATTAATTAAGGAGAAGAAGTAAAATAATTAAGAAAAAATAAATATTTATAGGGTTTTTATGAAAAAGATTTTTAGTGTTGATAAGCAATAAATTAATTAATAAAAATTCCTAAGTTCTAAGTTGATTAAATGAAAAGAAAGATTTAAATAAATCTAAGTCTAAATGATTTAATTAAGAAAAAAAATTAAATTTAATAAGAAAATATATTTTTGATCTCTTTAAAAGAAATAAAAATACTAAAATATTCTAAATGAAATAAAAAATATTTTTTGGGATTTTTGATTTAATAAAAATAATAATAATATCAATAATAATAAAAATAAAGAAAATAAAATAAAATATAAAATAAAATAAAATAAAATAAAATATAAAAGTTAGGGAGGTGTGAAATTGAATTGGGGGTGGTTTATGAGTAAAACAGTTTTTGTTTGGTTTTAGACCCAAAGGTAATTTTTGTAATCAGCAAAAAAAAAAGTAAAAAAAAAATGTGAGATGGGTTGTGTAGCATGTATGAGATAGGGGGTATTGTTAAGTAAAAATGGGTCTAGCCCAAAGAAGCAGGGTCCAACGCGCCTGAAACAAAAAAAAAGAAAAAGAAGTGAAAATGTAAAAAATTGCAAAAACGGACGTTGGGGCTCCAACCCAAGTCCAAGAGATAACAAGCGCGCGCTTTAACCACTGGGATGGTGATACACCCTTGTATTAATATCAAACCATCATATTATATTTTAAACAAAGTTCATGGCATGTATCATCTTCTTCCTCGCGCCAGAAAGTTTTGCAAAATTTTCAAAACCTATAACTTCTTCATCTCTCAATCAAAATGGAAAATGTAAACATGAAAGTTGTGTAAACTTTCATCATGATTCCAGAAATGTAAATAACTAAAGCTATAAATCAAAGATGAATGAGAATTTCTAATGGTACCAAATTCTGACCTAACTTTTTCAGAGATTTCAAACTTAAAATTCTCACTACTCAAGCAATATAAATGAATTCTAAGGACATGGTCAGCTTCAGGGAAAAGATGTCTACATTTTATCTTTGAAAATGGAAAGCTAACAATGCCTATATGAAGATTTCAAAAGTCAGAAAACTTACCTCAAAAATGGAATTCGTGTTTTGCAAATGAGCTTGGTTCAAGGTGCTGCAATGATCAGGTTAGCTTACTTGAGTCCCTAGGAAGCTAATGCAATGCTTAGCTCGAGCTGAGAGTGGTTGAAATGGCCTGGAGAAGTCAAGTTGCATACCTCTGTTTTTGGTTATGGAGGATGAAGAAGATGATGTTACAGTTTGAAAACAGGGATTGGGATAGCCTCTATATGTGTATTAGAAGCTTTGTAATAGATTAGAAGTGAAAACGCACGATTGGATTTGGAGATTGGGTTTTAAAGTCAGAAATGATAAGTTTTTGTGGTTGTGTTGCAATTTTGAGTTTGTGGAAGTTTCAGGGTGTTTTAGGGCTTTTCAATTCGTGCTTTAGCTCACAAATAGTGTCTCTATTTATAAGCAAGAAGTTTGGATGCTTGGAGAAGTCAGAAATCAAGAATCACATGTTTGTGGATTTGCCTTGTTTTTGAAGCAACATTGATGAACATGGTTCAAATGCTTGTACTAGGCCCTATAGAGTGGTTGAACACTTTAAACATGTTTCTTATGGCCTAGTAGGTTAAGAGTGTGCAAAAGAAACAAGTTAGAGGCTCAAGAAATTGACTTTGTGATTAAAGTGATCTTTACAAGAATGGAATGGTTACTTTCTTCCCAAAATGGCAATTTGATTTGGATAATGTTTGAATCAATTGGATAATGGCTTAATCAGTTGTGTAAACCAATAACTTTGGAGTCAAACACAAGTTTGAGGCCTGAAAGCAAAGATTATGCAGCATGGCTATGGATTTGGTCAAGTGTTCATCACAAAATTGACTTATAATTCAAGTTTGAAACCCTAACTTCATCTCTTCGATTCTCTTAACTCAAGAATGATCTCGATAAGTTCTTGGACATTTTGGAAAGATTGTAACATCTTTTACAACCTTCATGTTTTTCATTTTTGAAGAATCCAATTGGAACTATGTGAAAAGTTGCCATGAAGTTAGCTCAAAAAATCTGCCTAAACTAGTCAAATTTTCACAAAGTGTTTTTTTTATCAAAAGTGCATGACTTTGTGAATCTATAACTCAAAATCCAAGCATTTCTAGAACTTGTTCCATTATAAAAAGTTTTATATCTCGTTGAGATCTACAAATTTCATGTTGGAAGTTTTTCTTGAATCATCTTGCATCTTGGTGAAAATTTGGCATGAAGTTGTGGAAAAAATAAGACTTAAAAACACAAAATTCTAAGTCTTGAAATGTTTGACTTTTTAAGATGAATTTTGAATTTCTTGATTTCTTGATGATCAAGTTTCATATTTTTTTAATTTCTTGATGAAATGTGATCTATGAAACTCAATTTTGATCAAAAAGTTAAAGTTTGACTTTTGGTGCATCAGTAGACTTTTTATCAGTTGACTGAATTTCAACTATCAGTCAATTGATCTTGAGAAATGTTTTGAGCCATGAAATTGGATCAACATGTTTTATTTGAATCCTTGAGATTTTGCTTCAATCCATTAGAACATGTATTAGGTCAAAAACCCTTGATTAGTCAAATACAGTCAAAACCCTAATTTTGACCATTTTGCCCTTTTGATGATTTGAACATTTTTTTCTTGGGGAATTATGATCCAAACTTGATCAATTGACACATATGATTTCAAAATGTTGATATTGGTCAAAAAATATTGAAATTTGACTGTAGATTGACTGCAATTGACTTTTTATCCAATATAGTTGATTTTGGGTTATCTGATCAATTGACTGAGCAATTTTGAGATGCAAGACTTGAAAATTGATATGAGCATTCTTGAAGGTGCATAATGATCAAAGAAAGTCAATTGAAGCATTAGAATTCTAATTGTCCTTGTAAAAATCCAAACCCTAATTTGAGGCATTAGTGTTGAGGAGATGGCTTGACTTGGTCAATACTTGTGTAAGCTTGAAACATTGAAGATTTTTGTGAGAAATATCTTGAGAAAGGAGAGGGAAAATTTTGGGGCACAATAATATCCCAAGAGAAGAGAATCAGTTGGCGGACGCATTAGCTACCATGTCATCCATGTTCAAGGTAAGATGGGACAATGGGGCTCCCAGAATTACCATTGAAAGATTCGATGAACCGACACATTGCTACGAAATTAATACTAATAGAGTAGAAGGAAAACCTTGGTTTCGTGAAGTAAAAAGGTAACTTGAAGCTCAAGAATACCCTGAAGGGGCATCGATCAATGACAAGAAATTCCTATGGAGGTTCTCGGCTAAGTTCTTCTTGAGCAATGGAATTTTTTACAAGCGTAATCATGATTCAACTCTGCTTCATTGTGTAGACAAAAAGGAAGCAGAGAAAATTATGGAGGATATGCATGAAGGAATCTTTGGTACTCACTCTAGCGGACATACTATGGCTAAAAATATCTTGAGAGCAGGTTACTATTGGTCGACTATGGAAACCGACTGTCACCACCACTCGAGAACTTGTCATAAGTGTCAAATCTATGCTGATAAAGTTCATGTGCCTCCAGTTCCTCTAAATGCTTTGACTGCTCCTTGGCCATTTGCAATGTGGGGCATTGATATGATCAGAGAAATCAAGCCTGTTGCTTCTAACGGACATTGCTTCATTCTCGTAGCCATTGACTACTTCACAAAATGGGTTGAACCAGCCTCATTTACCTCTGTTACTAAGAATATGGTCGCCAGGTTCATAAAACATAACCTTATCTTCCGGTATGGCATCCCCGAGAGAATCAGCACGGATAATGGTACCAACCTCAACAACACTATGATCACTGAACTCTGCATGTAGTTCAAGATCAAGCACCACAACTTTTCTTCGTATCGACCAAAGATGAATAACGCATCGGAAGCCGCCAACAAGAATATTAAGAAGATCATACAGAAGATGGTTGTGACTTTCAAAGACTGGAACGAGATGTTACCATTTGCCCTTCATGGCTATCTCACTTCAGCACAAATATCAATTGGGGAAACCCCATTTTCTCTGGTCTATGGTGTGGAAGCTGCCCGACCTATCAAAGTTCAGATTCCTTCTCTGAAGATTATGAAAGACGCAGACTTAGATGAAGACGAGTGGACTCAGACCAGGCTAGACCAGTTGAATCTAATTAACAAAAAGAGATTTACGGTTGTATGTCACAGTCAGATGTATCAGAAACGTATGGTCAAGGAATTCAACAAGAAAATCAAGCATCGAGTGTATCAGGCTGGTGACTTAGTAATAAAATGCATCATTCTATCGCAAGGTGATCCCAGGGGAAAATTGACTCCCACCTACGAAGGTTCATTTATTGTCAAGAAAGTATTTTCGGGCGGTGCTATGATACTAACCACCATGAACGGTGAAGATTTCCCTCACCCTGTGAACATGGACATAGTTAAAAAATACTATGCATGAAAATGACTCGCTAGGTTGACTGGCCTAGGCAAAAATAAAGGGCATCTCGATGAACCAAAAGGGTTCGAGCAAAAATTAGGGATATATACAAAAGATTGTACACCCGGCAAGTTGAAAACCTGAAAAGGCGACTTGGGCAAGAAAGGGTATCCCGTTGGACTGAAAACCCGAAAGGCGGTCCAGGCAAAAGTTAGGGATTAAAAGCGTACAATTATGTCGCATTGGATCACTTACTACAAGCTTTATTACCAAAGTCAAAAGTTGAAATGGTACAAATCAGTTCAATCAACTTCTTCCGACAACAAGGGATGAGATGTTCGAAGACATAGGGGTAATAGCGGAGTTGGAACCCAACGAGATCATTTCCATATAGCTATATGTTTTGTTTTCACTTTGTACTCTTTTTAGTTCATGACAATTTCCTCTTACTAGTAATTATATCTCTTTGTATAAAATCACCTGTTTATAGGAAAACTATCAATACAAATACACCCTAAAATTCAAACTTTTTTTTTTCTGTTTTGTTTGCAAAAACGTCCAATGACTAAAATTGAATGAACATATGCATATGAACACAATTAACTATTGAAAAAATATATGAATAAGAACAGGAATAAGCATGTACTCAAGACTCTAGGAGTTGGGATGAAGTTCAATCCATCCACAAATCCCCACAGAGCCACTTCCATGAGATTATCCCCACAGAATAATCTTCACAAATTCATCTTCAATGAAGATACATTCCTCGCAATTTCCCCGGCAGATCGCTCTGGCGGATAAAGGAGCATGATCTCCTTCCTGGAAATATCACCAACCTATGGAGTTCCAATCAGTACAACTCATGGAAGTTCTCTTCCCCAACTGAGTTTATTCCTCCAAAATTGTAAAACCCCGTGTAAATTTACTCTCTCCCGTATAGCTCATTTCCTCAGCCAGGGTGTTTCCTCAGCAGAGTATTTCTCTGTCAACAAGGTTGATTCCCCCAACAGGGTTTATTTCCCCAATAGATTACAGTCTCCTCAGCTTAAGTCTATTCCTTGGATTCCTATGAATCACCGGAAAAATTCCTCTCCAATGAAGTTGCCACTATCCCCAGAGAGTTGCTACGGAACTTGGAACCAGACTAGATATCAGTCAACTTTATCCTCCCCAAACGAGTCAAAAGGTTATCCATCTCTTTTATCCTCAGTCAGGGTATATAATAATTAAACTCCCCAGACGAGTCGAAAGGTTATCCATCTCTTTTATCCCCAGCCAGGGTATATAATAATTAAACTCCCAAGTAGAGAGATGAACGAATAATGTTCCTAAACTCTTCTCCCCAAACAGAAGTCAACACTTCCAGCGGAATTTCCTCAAACAACAAGAAGGAATCCCCAGCAGAAGAATTCTAGAAAAGGTTGAAGATTGCACATGTTCTTCATCCAAGCACCAGTCAGGGATTCATTTCCCCAGAAAGATGTCATACGGAACTGTTGATACATTTCGAACAACATTTCACATTCATACGTCATTTACCAATATCATATTATATGCATACGAAACGCATATAGCACAGTCTCATTTATTTTGAGAACATCATTACGCAATGTATTTCATACATCATGACATTGGATACAACTAACTCTTTACCTTTTCAGGAAAGATCAATCAACAGACAAACATCATCAACTACTTATATGACCCGACAGTCTTCTTCAAGGATACATTTGACAAAGGGCTATTTCAGCAATTTCCTCAGAGGATCATTCTCAAAAAAGACATTTTCTGGCTCATATTAAATCAACCATAGATTTATTCTGATACTTCTTCTAGTTAAAGACAAAAAGACCACTTCTGGATCAGATTAAATCGAGTGTAGATTTATTCTGATACTTCTTCCAGTAGACATTTTTCTGGCTTAGATTACATCGACCATAGATTTATTCTGATACTTCTCCCAGTTAAAGACGAATGCAGACATCTTCTGGCTCAGATTAAATCAACCATAGATTTATTCTGATACTTCTTCCATAAGACATCTTCTGGCTCAGATTAAATCAACCATAAATTTACTCTGATACTTCTTCCAGTAGACATTTTCTGGCTCAGATTAAATTGACCATAGATTTATTCTGATACTTATCCCATTTAAAGACGGATGCAGACATCTTTTGACTCATATTAAATCGACCATAGATTTATTATGATACTTATTCCGGTAGACATTTTCTGGCTCAAATTAAATCAAGCATAGATTTATTCTGATACTTCTTCCAGTAAACAGCTTCTAGCTCAGATTAAATCGAATGTAGATTTATTCTGATACTTCTTCCAGTCGAAGCTGAGCGTAGACGTAGTCTAAGTTCTATCAACAGTTAATTTGGATGGCATCTATAATCCCATCTTCGACAATTCTCCATCACCTATCCAAATGGCATCTTTAATCCCATTCCCAGTATAATCAACCAACAACTTCACTTCATGCACAGACGAGTGAAAATTTATGGGCACTTAAGTGTTCAATCATATTCTACCTTTAAGTCATGAACGGCGGACATGCCAATCTAAATATTCAGTTTAAAAATATTGAACAGGGGAAGTTGTTGTACCCCAAAATTGTCCCTCCCATTTTCTTCAAAACATGCTCACAAAGGTCTCAAATACTCAAAGCTACTCAAGAGATTACTGGTCAAACCTCCTCCTAAGCAAGGGTCTTCAACTAGGGTTTGGTGCTTCTCAAAGAATATTGGGTTGCAAGGGTATCAAATGTCTTTCATGGTTCATCATAGGTCCTCAGTAGTGCTTATGTCAAGTTTCAAGTCTTGCATCACATGTTTGCTTAGTCAATGGCTCAGATGATTGAAAATCAATTGTATTGGGTAAAAAGTGAACTATGGTCAAAATACAGTCAAACTTCAAGACTTTTTGTCAACATCAATATTTTAAGGTGATATTCATCATTTGATCAAGGATTGATCATGATTCCTCAAGGAAATCCCTCAAATCATCAAAGGTCAAAATTTGCCAAATTAGGGTTTTTATTGAAGATGACTGATCATTGACTTTTGGCCTAGTGCCTGACCTAATGCCTTAAAGAATGACCTCAACGGATAAAATATAACATCTTGACCTAATTACATGGCTCAAGACATTTCCAAAGATATAAGTGTTTGATAGTTGAAGAATTGAATCAATTGATAAAAAGTCAACAATCACACAAAGGTCAAACTTTGATTTTTTTGGTCAACATTGGAATTAAAAAATCAAGAATCATTAAAACATTCAAAATTATCAAGTTTGGTCATCAAGAATCAAGAAAATCAAGAAAAAGTCAACAAAAGTCAAAATTTGGAAAATTTTCCAACACTTAGAAAAATTTATAAGTGTTTTCTTCTTAACAAAGTCATTACTTTATGGCCCTTTTTCACTAAGATACAAGTTGATTCAAAGAAAACTTTCAACATGAAAGTTGAAAGTATTAATGAATTCTATAACTTTATTAATGAGGTTTAATCTCCAAAAAGTTCTTAATTTAAGAGATATGAACCCAAGAAGTTGTGATATTTTTATCAAACACTTTGAAAAAAAATTCAACAAGTTTTGATCAGTTTTTTATCTTAACTTCTTGGCAAATTTTCACCAATTTCCCTATTGATTTAGCCAAAGTGGTCAACATGAAAGTTGAAAATCTTGATTCAAGCTTTCAAAAATGTCCAAGAGCATGAAAAGATCATACTTGAGCTGAGAGTTTCAAAGAGTTGAAGTTAGCATTTCATTCTTGAATTATAGGTCATTTTTGTGATGAACTCATGACCAAATCTCATAACCATGCTACACAATCTCATTTTGCAGGCCTATAAACTCCTAAATATCTCCATAATCAGAAGATTACACACTCTTTTTGGCTATTATCCTATTGATTCAAGATTTATCGAAGATGATTTTCCATTATTGGTACAAAGGCACCATTGTCATTCACATAAAGCAAGCTTTTTGCAAAAGTCAATGCATTGAGCTCCTCATTTGTTTCCTCTGATCACACTCCATTCTAAAGAGAAGAAACAACCTCTCTGCACCCAACAAACTCATACATTCTTGTACTTGAACCTTGGAACCACGGAAATTCATCAAAACTTGATTTTTCACTTTTTTAAACCATAACTTGCTATCTCAAAGATATGGTTACTTCAATCTCTCAAACATATTTCCTATAAATAGAGAGGTCATTAGAAAGCCATGGGAGAGGGTGGACAACCCTAATCACTCCTAAACACTCTGGTATTCAAAATTGTCATTTCAAGAACTCCATTAAAGCTTGAAACCTAATTCTTCGAATCTCCCATTCCTAACAAGTTTCTTGTGAACTAAGTATTCAAACACCATTTCCACATCATACCTAAGCTTATGCATGCGTTACTTTGTCACTGAAACATCCTAAACACTTCATCCAAACTGATCCAAAACACCTCTACAACTTGACTTGTCCAGAAGAGTTAAGGCACTCTCAATCCAAGGTAGGCATTGCAAAAGCTTCCTGGGAGTTCAGTGAAGCTATCCAGATCATCTTAACACCTCCATAAGTGCTCTAACTTCAAACTCGATTCTCACTTTAAGAGGTAAGTTTCTCCAACTTTGAAATCTTGATACAAGCATCATTAGCATATACTTTCTAAAGATAAAATGTAGATATCATGTCTATGAAGCTAATCATGTCCTTAAATCTCATTTCAATTGACTGTGTGATGAGAATTTTGGAACTGAGTTTTCTAAAATATTAGGTTTTCAGTTTGGTACCAAACAAAATTTATGCTCATCTTTAATCTATAGCTTTTGAAATTTATATGGTTACATTCCTTGTAAAAATCAAGCAAGTTTGGTTTTGGAAGTTTTCAATTTGGTTGAGAAATGAAGCTTTTACAAATTTGAAAAATGATGTTTTGCTTGCGCGAGGAAGAAGATGAAGTCCATCTTCAAATTTTTGAAAACAAGTTTATTATATATTTATTGGGTGTTGTTTCATAACCGGATGAAACAGCCACCCTAGTGGCAAGCGCGTGTATGAGTAAAGCTTTGGTGTTCTAGGGCAGGGGTTTGTTCCCTGCCTCTGGCATTTTATTTTTCAGCATTTTCTTTGTAGATCATGTACAAGCAATTCCAAGGCGCGCACAGTGTACCTCACATCAATACCATCAGATGTCAACGGATCCAAATCCAACGCTCCAAATCTGAGTGCTTATGATAGGCTCCATTGATGAGATACGCAGGATTGTGAAAGCATCCATCCAGTGCCTGGGCTTAAGGTGTTTGGGATTGGCGAATTTATGATTTCATACCCCCCATTTTGCTTACACTGCAGGCCCATTTTACTTTCTTTTTTTTTGGTTTAATTAACTTTTATTTGTCTTTTCTAATCATTTTTATTTAATTAAAAAATAATAATAAAATCATAAAAAATTAGGTTTAGTTTTCTTGATTAATTAATTTAATTTTTTATAATTAAAATTAATTAACTCAATTCTAGTTTGTTTTTATTTATTAATTAACTAATTAGTTAATTAGAATTAGGTTTGATTATTATTTCACACTTTAAATATTTTTCTAAACCAAAAAGAAAAACATCAAAAATATTTTCTTAAACACTTATAAATATTTTAGGGTTTTTAAGCATCTTTCCCCTTTTTAATCTTCGCGTGCTCATTTTATTTTTTCGTATTATTTTTCGATATTGTAAATTGTCAATGGTTTGTAATAGATAATTAGGGTTTATTGCTTTCCTCCCCATTTTTTATGGTTTGTACTCCCCATCCCCGAAGTGATGTAATAGCGTAGATTTATTTCCTACATTTTTTCTGCACTTGTATATATTTAACTGCTAGATTAATTAGGCGTGCATGGCAAGACGTAAGAAGAACAATAATTAGAAAACCTAATCTCAAGACAAATACTTGAAATCAAAACACTTCGCACACGCATACCTCTAGGGTGACCCTCACTCGTTGCCTCAGATTTAAACAGTCATGTCCCTCGAACGTGGGATGCTTTAGCAAAGACCCTCGATGACCCTTTGATGCTGCCTTCGGTAAACGATCTTAGTCCATTACGAAAATTGCTAAAGCGTCCTACAAGTTGCCTTCTATGGTTGAACGATGATCCGCGTCTATCCCTCAGATTCAATGATAAGGCTTCCTACTAACTAATGGTAGGATAGCACTATCTAAAGGAGTAGGAAATGAAAAAAGACTTCTTTGAGTAGGTATAACGCTCGTAGTCACTTGCTCACATACTTTTCAAAATAAAACATCTTTCCACAAAACAACACTTTCTTTCACAATATTTTCAAAACGAACATTTTGTATACATTCTCAACGATACGAGAATCAATACAAAATTATCGCACTTAGGCATTTTTCAAAATATTTTCAAACATACACAAACACAAACACAAAGCATTTCAAAAGTGAGCTAGTGATTAAGAGCCCGTAGATAACCACGATTGAAAAGGGTTCCAAAACCTTCCCTTTTCATAACCTACCCCCTTACTCAGAAAATTCTCAAAAGGACTTTCTTGTTCTTTTCACCTTTTCCTTTATTGGATAAAAGAAAAGTCGGTGGCGACTCTTACTATCTGCAAAATTTGCAATAAAACTTAAAACCCAAAAGTCAGTTCTCCCACCGTATTACATCTATCACTTAGAAAATAAATTTTTATCACTTTCACTCAATGGTAACCGGTTACTGGGTTACAGTAACCGGTTACAAGGCTTTGCAAAAATAAAATAAAATTTATGGTTCAGTGGTAACCGGTTACAGTTTTTAGGTAACCGGTTACAAGAATGTAAATTTGAAAATATACACGTTATCGCATATGTGTAACCGGTTACAGCCCTACGGTAACCGGTTACCGCTGAAGAAAAATTCAAAAAAATATATTTTTTACTTGGTTGTTGGATGTTATCTCTTGGGGTCCAACCATTGTATCTTTCTACTAATTTAGGGTGTAATTAAAGGGTGTATTTCATATATAAAATTTGTTTACACTCTGATCATAATATAACACACATTATTCAAAATTTCAAAAATTTCTTAAGTGTAGTAAAACTTTGAGAATTTACATATTGCATGAAATATTGTTTAAAACTTTCATACTCATCATTGTTTCAGCATATATTAAGATCTAGATATGACTATAAAATTCCTATTAAATCTTGTCTTAGTATCTTGATAACCATAGTGTTATTCAAGAATTGATCATACTTTGAAAAAAAATCAAATTTTGTATAAGATTAACCTTGCATTCTAGGATTGTTGGAGTAAGTGTGTGCATTGAAGAGGATTGTTCTTCTTGCACTTAGTGTTCAAGATCTTAAAGGTTTTAAGAGCCTTCAATCTCCCTATAGATTAGATATTAAGGCATCACCTTTGGTGTGATTAGGCTTGTGCAATCATTCTAAACTATAGTGAAATCTCTTTCGTATTGGCAAGAGGACTGGAGTACTCTCGATCTGTGAGGGGAACCAGTATGCATCTGGTGTTCATTTACTTTCCGCACTTTATTTCTTTCATGACCATAATCAGAAAAATAAGAAATTTTAAAAAAAAGGAAAAAATTTACCATCACCTAATTCACCCCCCCCCCCCCCCATCTTAGGCGCATTATTAACTTACATTTGACATCAGAGCAAGTTAAGGCAACTTATTCCTATTCGATCCAGAATGGCTTTCGCATAACCAACTTTCAAGATGGTGGTAGTAACAACAAGCCTCCATTGTTTTATGGTGAATACTTTGAATTTTAGAAAATTCGCATGAAGGCTCATCTAGAAGCACAAGGAGAAGAAATATGAAATGCTGTCCAAAATGGCCCATTTATTCCGATATGTGTTGTCGATGGTGTTAGAACATCAAATCCTAAAACATCATGGGATGATGATAATAAGAAAAAGGTCCTTTATGATAAGAAAGCAATTAATCTTATTCAAGGTTCACTTTTCATGGATGAATTCTTTTATGTTTCAGCATACACAACGGCAAAGTAAATTTGGGATACTTTGGTTGAAACACACGAAAGAACAGTCGAAGTCAAAAGATCAAGATTGAATATATTGAGTCAAGAGTTCGAGATGTTTAGAATGGAACCCGAAGAATCTATTCTCAATATGCAGCAAAGATTTTATCATTTGACGAATCACTTAAAAGCTCTTGGTAAAACTCTCACCAATGACGAACTCAACCTAAAGGTGCTTTGATTTTTAACTAGAGAATGGAAACCAAAAGTAACGGCTATTTTCGAGAAGAAAAATTTATCAAATATGTCATCCACAACTCTAATTGGTAAACTTCAACAGTACGAGACGGTACTTGGAAGACTTGCTAAGCATGAAAATCAAGAAAATAAATCAAAAGGAATTGCTTTGAAGGTGGAATCCAAGGAAGTCGCTATTGAAGAAAATCCGGAAGAAGATGAAAATGTCATGATTCTTATAAAAAGGAGCAAAGATAAAGAAGCCTCTACATCAAATGTTATATGCTACGAATGTGGAAAGCAAGGACATATCAAACGGGATTGTCCAAACCTCTCCAAAAAAGATGGAAACAAAGGAAAGAAAGACTACAAATACAAGAAATTCTACATCTCTTGGGATGACAATGAAGTTAGTACATCATCTGAATCAGAAAATGACGAATGTATAAATTTAGCATTGATGGCTACTCATGAATCCGATGATGATGAAAATGAAGAGGTTAGTACAAATTTTACACTTTATAATGAAAATGCTCAAGGTGCAATTGATGAACTTCTAAATGAATGCAAAATCTTGTATAAAAAGATATCAACACAAGAAAATGAACTTATTTCTTTTCAAGAAAAGATTGATACTATGAACAAGGATCTTGAATGTCAAAAACAAGTTTTTCTTAAAAAAGAACAAGAGTTTGTATGCAAAAAATATGAATCATATACTTTTCAATTTGTTCAACTAAAAAGAGTTATTGAACGATATGAAAAGGGGAAAATTGGTTTGGAAGGATTTCTTAGCCAACAAAGATATCATAATGAAAAAAGTGGACTTGGTTATTCATCCTCTTAAGACATATAGTAGATACTTATAGTAGATACTTCTTCATCCTCTTAAGATATAAGATCAAAAATATATTACCTCTTGTTTCTTCACATTGGAGAATTCCCTTCATTCTAGGTACAAATCATAGACACAAACTTCCAGCTCATAATGAGATACATCGTCAGTTCATAAATCTTCATAAAAAGTCCATCTTCCAGTCAAACCAGTAAAATACAACATGCACAATTGTTATTGAGAAAAAGTTGTGCATTTTGCTTCACAAATATCCAAGGTCTACACACTCATAAGAATGCTTTGACATTGATAGATCTTTACTCTAGTTCCAACATTCTTTTAGCATTACAGACATGTTGAAGTTAGTACAGAAGCCTTTGACATTAGTCTAGAAATTCTGTTCAATTCTCAACTCCTGATTGGATCATTTTCCAAGGAACACACAAATAATAGGAAAACCTTTATCAAAGACCAGAAACCAAGCTCTACCAGAGTTAATAGCAAAAATAAATTGCTCTTGCCTTTCTTCAATGCTTGTCACTTTCATGCCAAACTTCTAGAAAAGAGACTTGAAAATCTTCTTGATCAACCTCACATCTGAATTATTTCCTCCAAATACACTTAGATGTGCCTTTATGAGTGGACTTGAGAAACACCTAAGTATCGTTGGCAACATATCAAGTGATATAACATCTGGAATAAAGAATTTATTAATACCATGATTATAGCATTGATAAACTCAAATACTTAGAGACCTAACTCACAATCTTTTCTTCTATCTTCCAAACTCTAGGATTCTTCAAACCTGATACTCTTCAAAGCTCTATTGTCTATTTGACAACCATAATGGAATTACTCCAGCTTTCCCATAAGACAAATAGCACTAGAATTATATCTCCCTGAAATCTCATCAAATGGACCAGGGTTCCTGCTCTGATACCAATTGAAATTCTGGTACAAGCAACACAAGAAAACAAAAATTGTCTTAACAGCAGAAGATGTCGAGACAGATGTTACAACATCTGGTAACAAATCATATCAATCAAGTTGAATATGATATAGAAAATAAACTGTATAAAGATAAATATTACATCAATATGTTAACCTAGTTCAGTGCAACGTCACCTACTCTGGGGGCTACCAAGCTAGGAAGCAAAACTAGTCCCAAGTTTACAACTTCTCGCCTAATCCCTACCCAATGCTACTTCTACCTAGGTTCTCCCTAGGTCTGAGAAATCGATATCCCACTTCTAATCACCGTAGTGATATTTAACAATCCCAGTTACAGGAACTGCAACAGTTACAACTCAATTTAGAAGATCATTATTCCATTACAAAAACTCAAACTCTTGCTTAAAAGCTTCGAGTGATCACAATACTCAACTCATTTCCTAAAGGCTTCTGAGTGAGAATAATAACTTAACTAACAGTCAAGCAACAATCAGTCGACCATATAGTATCAAAAGATACATGGGTGACTTACAAAACTATATAAGAGACTCTGAAAACCTAAGACTTATGCTTCCCTAATTTTACAATTATTGAAAACTTAAATTACATTAGGTTATGATTCTCGTTTAAATACAACTTTGCAGTGCATGGGCTTCGATATTCATAGTCCAGAAGTTTCTTGATCCATAAGCTGAGTGATACACCAAATGTGTAACAAATATTCTTAAATCTTGGAACCACCAATACATAGTTTCCTAATTTGTCTCAAGGCCCAAATTAGTATCTTCTATACAGCCGGAGATATGAATCATGTCCCAAAACAAATCTTCTTGACCTACAAAAATATCTGATATATCGAAAGAAAATATAACAGAAACAAATCCAATATGTCAAGATTTAAAAAATATAGCAGAACCTTGATTGTTGCATAACAGAACACAATGTCATGACATCCTGTTCGACATCTAGTCAGAACCATGTTTTAGGAAAAAGTTGTCAATCCCAAAACCATGGTACTAACAAACTATTTGAGGTTCCCACAAATAGCATTTGTATTTAGACTTTATGACATTCATCATAACACCATCTTTCTCATCTTTGGCCAAAAATTATCTAACAGTCCTTGGTCACACAATTGACAAATGCTAATAAGATTAACAGTTAATCCTTTCACAAGAAGAACATCTTCTAAACTAGGTGAACCAGCACACATCAACCTTCTAACTCCTTTGATTTCACCTGTAAAGCCATTACCAAATCTGACAGTTCATGTGGAATAAAGTCTAATATTCACCAATAACTTCTGAACCCCTGTCATGTATCTAGGTCACCCACTGTCCAAGTACCAGTCTTCTCCATTTGAGTCTCTTAAGGAAGTATGAGCAATAAAGTTCATATCCCTATTTTCAACACTTCTCGTTTTGCCTACTTGATCAGCCTTAGAATGAGATGGAGATTTTTTTATCTCCATACAATTTATAATAGAAAGTCTTAATATGTCCATGCTGACAACACTAATGACATATCCAAGTTGATGATTGGAATCTGGATAATGCTTTATCATGTCTGCTCGAATGTTGTAACATGTGGTTGGACATGTTGATCATTATCTTCCTTTCATGGGAAATAACTCTTCTTCAGATACTTTTCTTTGTTTATTATCATATTGATAATCAACTTCAGTATCTTCATCCTCTCTCACCATATCAGCTATACTTTCCATCTTTTTCAAAGAATCTGACATTTTATTAAGATCAAAATTTAAGAGAGTTACCTCACTCTGTAGATGAGAAACAATACATAGAAGTTCCTTCTTTTTATTCTTCAATTCAACTATGATCTTTCTATGTTCTTCTATTGTCTTAAGACTTTCTTCATACATGTCACTAGTATCCTTGTAGGATACATCCAGATCTTCATAGAGATCATTCTCATCATGAGCTTCTACTTCACCTTCCCATCTTCCAAAAAGAGCCATTACTAGTTTTACACTTTCATTGTTAGCCTCATCTTTTGAATCTTCATCAGACCAAGATACAATAAATCCCTTTTTCTTCTTCTTCTTCAGAAAATTTGAACATTCTGGTTTAATATAACCAAAACCTTCACACTCATAACATTTAATGCCTTTTATTTGATTGGTCTTGTCCTCAGTCTTGGTATTTTTCTAAAAGTCCTCATCATTTCTGATGCCAGATAAGATGTTTCTAACATTTTGTCTTCCTCTTGCTTTCCAAGTAACACAATGGTATTAGACAGTCCTTCATCAGTATCCCAAACAGCTTGACTCTCTTCATCTTCAACATTAGAAAAAAAAGACATGATTCTGTTCTTTTTCTCAGTCTTGTCACTTATAGTCAATTCAAAACTTTAAAGTAACCCAATAAGTTCATCAACTCTCATGGTGTTGATGTCTTGAGCTTATTCAATAGCAGTTACCTTCATGTCAAATTTCCTAGGTAAGGACCTAAGAATATTTCTAACAAGCTTTTGTTCTGACATATTTTCTCCCAAGGCACTAGATGCATTTACTATTTCAAGAACCTTCATATGATATTCCTGTATGGTCTCATCATCATTCATCTTTAGGTTCTTTAATTTAGTAGTAACAAGCTGGAGTCTTGACCTTTTTACTTTAGATGTACCTTCATGAGTTGTTCTGAGGATTTCCCAAGCATCCTAGGCTATAGTACATGTATTAATCAACATGAACACATTCTTGTCTACTTCATTGAATAAAGAATTCAAGGCTTTGGAATTTCGAAGAGATAATTTAGCATCCTTATGATCCCAATCTTCCTTTGGCTTCAAAGATACATTCTCATCTTTGTCCTTCTCAACTGGATGTTCCCATCCTTTCAAAACAACCTTCCAAGCTTTGTTGTCCATTGATTTTAGAAAAGCCACCATTATAAGTTCCCACTAATCATAATTTGAACCATATATCAGAGGTGGTATGTTGTTATATCCTCTTTCTTTATCTATAGTACTGGAAAATATTCTCCCTGGAGCTCACCCAATAACTAGAACAGGGTGCCTGCTCTGATGCCAATTGAAATTCTGGCACTTGGAATACAAATGTCAAGACTGATGTTCTAATACCAACACAATGTTAGGACAGATGTTATAACATCATATGCTGACATAAACTTGCTAAAACAGGAGATTTGGAAGAAAGAAAAATTGTAGAAAATTAAACAACACAATCAATTGTTAACACAGTTCGGTGCAACGTCACCTACTCTGGGGGCTACCAAGCCAGGAAGGAAATTTACTATGATAATATTAGTTCAAAGCTAAAAATATCTAGTTTACAACTTCTCATTTAATCACTACCTTGTGAAACTTCTATCTAGACACCTCTAGATATGAGACCCCCCCCCCTCCCACTTTCAATCACTATAATGATACCTACAGCCACAAACCTTGTGACAATACCAAAGAACCAAATAGAAGATTACACTTCAACTAAACAATACTTAGTTTTTCTTAAAAGCTTCAACTAAGAATAATACTTAACTCTTTTCTTAAAAGCTCATGAGTGAGAATAATAACTTGATATAGAATCAAGTAACAATCAATCAACCTCAATGTATCAAAAGATACATGAGTGACATACAAAGAACACAAACACTAAAACCTTATAAAGACTCCCAAAACCCTAATCCTTATGTTGCACCCTGTTATCCATCAATTTTCAACTAAAGAAATAGGGTTACAAGTCAAATATTTCCATCAAATAAGTAATAGTGTCGAAGCCACCAACAGCTGGATAAGAGATGTCAACAAAAGTTATTTAGAAAGATTGTAGGTATTTAGCCAAAATTGGATATTAAGGTTTGACGCTCGGTCGATAAAGGTCAAAAGAGAAATCGGTTGACAGTGAAGTAGTTACCATCGACAGTTGTTAGTAGAACGTGGGAGGTTTCAAAGGAAGTTCCACACGAACTCAAAACATGGTGGTTTAGTAACGGTCGAATGACTACTTTTGGACATCTATTTAAGCAAGTTTTAGACTCATTTTAGAGGTCACATTTTGTAACATTCTGAGGAGAATACTCAAAGTACCAAGCGTCTTAGAGAAACGAGTGAATTCCAGAAAATGTATGCATGCGTCCAACTTTAATTCAAAGCAATTTACATCTTTAAGTTTCAAAGTATTGTTTTATATTTTATTCTTATTTTGTAATTATCTTTGTTTTTACTTGTTACATTTACAGTTCAATTTTTACCCAGTTCAAACACCAAAATCATACCAAACTTAACACTAGGTTTAGGATTTTGTAGTTGATCCTGCAAGTAACCTTTAATTAAGAGGCTATATATTATTTGCCAGAAACCTGCCCAAAAAAAGTGGCACACCCGGTGGAACGTGCTGTGTTAAGTTATCACTATTTTGCATGTTGTTTTCCTTAACTTCAACACTGGGAGTGCATGATTTTAATAAGTGGTAGGAAAATGGTGGATTTTAGACGACGACAACGTATCTAGAGGGGGGGGGTGAATAGATACCCCTTTAAAAATCTCCATAAAATTTTGGTTTTGAAAAAGTTATTTTAACAAAGAGTTTATGCGTGAGCTTTTCAAAAGGTTGTCTATTCGAACAATTATTGGAAACTCGGATATGCAACTATACAATAAATTCAAAATGGAATAAATATACTAAAATGAATTAATAGAACTTATATCAAGTAACACATTATCAATCGTTTGTAGAAAGTTACTAGAGATTCTATTTCCAATGCAAATATTTAAAAGAACAGAGAAAATCAATTTGTTGAACACTTGGTGTGCAATTGAGTTTTCATAATTTTCCCTTAAGTTGTGTTGATATACAAAAACACTTATAATGAAAAGTGATTATAAGAAATATTAAACTTGATTTAAAATCAAAAATAGTCTGGAAAATTTCCTACAATTCAATTGATAACGCAATGTTATTAGACAAATCAATTGATGAATATCAAAGCAAGTACAAGCAATAATATAAGATACGCGAGGATTTGTCTTCACAGTTCCCCACTTTCGTCTTTCCATGTGGGTACGTCTGCGCCAAATTCTAATGGAATTGGGATAATTCTTACTATGCAAAAAGTTGATACAAGAGAAGTGTTCAAGAGAAACTCCACAAACCCTAATGCTTGTTGTTTATTCAACCCCTTCTCTTCTTTTGATCTTGAGAAATACCAAGACATAATAGCTACCAATTGGTTATCTGGATCTTTCTACTCCTTTGCGTACTTTATCTCCAAAGATTTTGTGCACCTTCAATTGTACCTATTGCAAACACAAGACTTCAATTGTAATATGTTGTTCTCTCTCTACTTCTTTTGTGTTCTTTATCTCCAAAGGATCCCTTGCATTCTTTATCTCCAAAGGACTTCACTTGGACATAATTACCTCTTGAACGTCTTACACGAAACCCTCCAAATCAACCAATGATCTTGGAGGATAAACCCGCAGTTTTTCCAAATGAAGACACCTACAAATCTCAACCCAATATCTTTGGCTACACAAGAACCTAATCGAACATTATCAAACCTCGTCTAGATGGAACCCCAACAAAACATCGTTACAATGGAATGTCAGTGTGTATGCATAGATTGGAGATTGAAGATGAAGAGAAAATATAGGATAATTTTATGGTATCATCAAGTTGGAATGATGCATGAATGATGTATTTATAGTTGTGGAAGATTATGTGTAAAATGGAGTTTTTCGGATTTAAAAAGAATTGAAAAATTGACTTGAACAAACAGTATATGTAGACCTAAAAATCGTATGTGTCGACACATACTTCAATTTTCAATCGTATGTGTCGACACATACTTCAATTTTCAATTGTATGTGTCGACCTAAATGTCTAATGTGTCAACTGAAACAAGTTAGTGGCTATATGCTTTAAAACAATAGTGAATGTGTCGATCTGAAGATCGTACGTGTCGACACATAAAATAAGTTTTTCTGCAATTCATAAAAGCTTCAGTATGTGTCGACCTGTATAATTCATGTGTCGGCCTAACCAAGTGAGAAGCTAAATGCTTATTTACTAAGTTTCACGTGTCAACTGAAATGCGTATGTGCCGACACATGCAGTTCAATTTTGTGCAGAAACAACTTTTTAATGCATGAGACTATTTTCAATATGATTCCTAAACATCCTAAGACTTCTAAATGAACAGGATGCCACACTAAACTCGGAGATAACACCCAATTTAAGAATATGCTAGGTTCTTGTATTTTTTGTATCATTCAAGACAGCTATACAGACAAGTTTTACTCATAAACTCCCCCTTTTTGATGATGGAAAAAATGTGATGATGCACTTCGTATGTTTGATTGACGCTGCCCCTGAGTATGTGCTTTCAATATTTAACATCACATATATCTTCTCCCTCTTTGACAACATCAAAAAGAGACAAGGCACACAATTAGAAGTATCTTATCTTTCAAACCACAATAAATATGTATATCATACAGAGGCAATTTTGCATAGAGAGAGTGTACACATACATATATCACTATATATGTTATAACACTACTTTAATGAAATAGATAAGAGATAAACAACCAAATATACAACAATAACCTAATTAAGATAGAGTTGCACACATTTTTCAAACACAATCGAAAATCAAAATACATGAAACCAAATGTGAAATTGTTCTTCAAATGAAATTCATGAAAGGAAATAAGAAGAAGAAACAACAAAGTGATATGCCACACAGCAACGTCCATCATGGCCACCATGATCCCTTTGATATAATCCTCCACCTCTATGCATATCTTCATAGAATGCAAAATCTTCATCATTCTGTTGGACACCAATCGTGTGGATATGATTGATTCTTCCTTGGATAACCCAACTTGTCCTGTTGATCTCATTATGAAGAGACTGAAATTATGCAGTAGCAGTTGAGACAAAAAAATCAAAGTTGGTTTCTTGAGTATCCAATCTTACATTAACCAACTGGAATTGCTCATTCTGAGCAGACTAAAAATCAGTACGCCATTGCATTTCAGCAGTGCACCATTGCACTTCTTCGTTATAACGTTGATTCTATTGGATCTGCATATTCCGGAGCATAGTAGGGATCTCGTAATTCTTTCCAGTATCAGATATGTACCTGTTATCATGTGAACCATTAGCATAGTCATAAGAACCCCCGTCATATCCTCTATAGTTACCTCCTTGTGCAGTTCAAGAGTTTTGTTGCCAATTTTCTATCGAAGGTTGCTCACATTCTTGTTGTTGAGCAGTCGTTGCATTCATCCAGATTTCATCTTCCGCATGATTAGCATCAGCCATGGGAATGTTTCCATGAGGAGCACCACTTATGTCTTCAGGACCTTCATCATTTCCTTGCCCGTGACCAATATCATAATATTCATCAGGATCAACAAAACTATAAGTTCTTCGTATTGTCTAAATGACTTGGTAATATTATGCTTTCTTTTCGGGGTCCCAAAATATCTCAGATTAGTTATGGCTCGTTTGGTGAATTCCATCATCGCACCTAGATAAACCAATGGAAGATTTGGGAAGCCAATATTGAAGAAATTAAGAATTTTAGCTATCATAGGTGGGTAGCTAAACACAGCCCCTTTGTTGCATGTCTTGATGGTGAACATGCGAGCAACAAAATTATACGGCCAATTTATCTTAGTCTAATTGAGAAGAAGATAAACCTGATGTATTTCTGAATCGTCGACTCTTTAGAAGCTTCCACCCTTAGGACGTAAGGTATGGGAGACAAACCAGTGCGAAATTCGGGGCAATCTCTTGAGGCAGCCCGTAGTAATTGGTTCATTATTGTTGTTGTCTCTTAGAGCTTTTAACTGCTCATTAGAATGCTTTCTCCACTTGAAATCAGAATGAACACTTGAGTCCATAACCCTTGGTTCATTTCCTATATTAATTCTAAAAACATACTGCCACATATCACTTGTAAAAGTGTAGACTTTACCTCCAATCTCAAAGGTGAATTCAGCCTTGTTCCTCTTGAGCAATCCCGCATAAAATATGTGAATCAAAACCTCTTTATATTATTGAGTTAATTGAAGGAAGTAGTTTATGTCTTGATGGTTTAGTCTTCTAATAACTTCTAGAATATGAAGTTCTTCAACTGTACGCACTTTGTAGTAATGTTGCTTGGAAATAATTCTTCTTTCATCAAAGAAATCCATGTTCTCCTTATTAACCAGATCAAACACAATTTCAATGGTGTTCGAGGATGAACCAACCTTCCCTTTACCTCTTCCAGCCTCTTTACCTCTTGAAACTTTAGGAGCCATGACAATTTCACAGTATCAAGCTTTCCTGAAAGGTGTTAGACAAAATTCCCCAACCAAAACAATTGGATTTTTAGAGAGATATGATATTCTAACACATGAAAGCGATGTTATGAGAAAGGTAAATGCACATAATCAAAAATTATACATTCAATTTATAAATTTATGAATGAAAGATGCAATGGATGAATGTACCTTGAATGTAGTAACCCTTGAATGGTAATTAAGTTGCAATATTGAAGGAGATGAATACAAATGAGATGAGGGAATATAGTTTATGGCATAATATATGTGGAGGAAGAGAGTTTGAACAAAATTAAAGTGAGTCAAGAGAAATTTTTGTTTAGGTTTATGGAACAAAAGAATAATAGAAGAGGATGGGAGATGAAAAGGGTGAGATTTCAACTCAATCTGCAAACATGTGTCGAACTGATTAGATTACGTGTAGACACATTCGTGTTATGTGCCGACCTATACTGGAATATTTGAATAACTGTTCAAAATTTATTTTATGTGTCGATCTATACAAGTTTCATGTCGACACATACTGAAACAATTTGAACAATTATAAAAAGTTTGAGTTTATGTGTCGACACATAGAATTTATGTGTTGGCCTATACTGACTCAAAAACACCAAATGTCTGCAAGGATAAAAAAATGTTTTCATCTTTTGGATGTGCAATATGATTCATATATGTGAAATAATAGAATGTATGTATGTGGAAACAACAATTCTTATAATTATGCAATCTAAGCAATGTAAAACACAAAAATGCACATATATTACAATAAGGCAAACACACATAATTTCCACAATTTGGTCAAAGTCACTATAAACATGTAAATTAAAATAATCACATATTCAATTAAATTTTATGGAAGTGAACATAGGAGCAAAAGGCATTCAACGTGTATTTTATATATTTTGTAGACAAAAATAGATAAAAGAACTATCTTATTCTTAACAGAAGAGATAAATGAAACAATACAACATCACCGATGATACGGAGCAAAGCATAAGCATTTCACATGAAGCTCAAGAACATGAGCATCAACAATTGCTAAGTGTTCCAGGAACAAGTATGACCAATTTTCATCAATTTCAACTTCTCATTGATTCAAGATATTTTATCAAGGAGTCACTTGTTGATATTTTTCTAGAACACATTCAATCATATTGCCACAAAGTCAATGAGATATGAATATGTCACCTTTTAATTGTCCTGATGCACCTACACGTGAAGCTCTATAGCTTCTTCATAGAATCAAGACAATTTTCCTACAATTTTCAACAAAATAAACTAGGTACCCAATCCTTGTTAGGTCCTTGAGGGTGAGTAACATAATTATTGCAATTAGGCGACCATCGAGAAATGCCTCTGAAAGTTTCCTAAGTTTGAATTTGGAAATGGTGTGCTCTTTCATACAACAGTAGTAACAAGTTATATTTCAAAAGATGTTGCTTTTGCTTTTCAACTTCCTTTCAACAAAGTTGTATTTTGCATTTGATGGATTTAAAGGTTTATTAAAATTTGTTGGATCTATAGCAAAAGTAACTTTTGGTTGTTGAGATTTAGTAAGTTTGGCCTTAAGAGTTTTCACCTCTTTTTGCCAAATGTAACAAGTGTCACAACCAAAATTGGACAGATTGTCATCCATCTTGTTTTTATTTTTATGAATACCTACAAGAGAGTTATTTATAGCTTCCATCTTATTTTATGTTTCATAATTTTTTTCTTCCAAATGAGAAAATATTTTCTTATTTGAAGCCAATTTTTTGAAGATTTCAATAGCTTCTTTATGTAGGTTTTCGAAAGCGTCAAGTAAATCAAGATGTGATATTTCATTTATAAGTTTATTTTGAGAAGAATTTACCTTATCCTTCTACCCTCTTTGAATATGATTAGAGAGATGAATATCATCACCTCTATATGCCTTGAGTTCCTTTTTCTCTTTCTTGTGATAATGGTCGGAGAGACACACTTCATCACACTTGGATGGCTTGTGTTCCTTCTCCTTTCTATCATTAGAGTGAGTTGAAAAGAAAAAATTTGCCAAGTCATTATCGTCATTAGATTCCTCATCACTTGAATATTCAATATCACTTCCCCAAGCCACATATGACTTTCCAGGTTTGTCACAACTCACGTTGATTCCTCTTCTTCTTTTTGTCAAGATCTCTCTCTTTGGATTTTTCTTCCCTAAAGGATGTATACTTTCTTGTAGGCTCAATGCATTTTTTTGTTGAGATTCTTTTCGCTATTCTTTTTCAAGTGCTTGTGATACCTCTTGACAAATAAACTCATCTCTTTGTCTTCCGAATCATAGTTGTTACTAACATCTCTATCAAAATAATGCCCGTCCTTTGAGGACTTGGAACTTGAAGCCATGATAGCTTTATACTTCAATCCTTCCTTGTTATTAGTGTATTTCTCTTTCTTCTTCTTTTTCTCAAGATTTTTTCATATCTCTCCAAGCAATTGAGTTTTTGCTCGTGTTTTTCTAACTTTCCAAACAAAGCAATGAGATCAAGTGCTGCAAGGTTGTTGGCTTCCTTGATCACCGTGACCTTTGGTTGTTGATTCCTAGTAAGACATCTCAAAACTTTGTTAGTAGCAATAACATTGGAAATATGATTGCCTAGAAAATTTAAACGATCAATAAGATGCGAGAACCACTTTTGCATTTGAGAAACGATTTCACCCTGCTTCATGCGAAAGAGATCAAAATCTTGATTAAGTGTATTAATCCTAACTTGTTTGACCTCATTAGTTCCCTCATAGGTAACTTATAGAGAATCTCACATAGCTTTAGTAGTGTGACAATGGAAAATGTGTTAGAAATCATCAACACTAAGAGCGGATACGATATTGTTCTTCGCTTTCCAATCATTGTCATTATCCCAAATTTGCCCGCCCTATTTCTAAAGTCAAATGATTTTCAAATTGGAGGTTTTATAACTTTTTTTGGTTTATTTACACTAACATTTTGGATTTTATAAATATTCGTTTTCAATTTATGTTGTCTATTTAATAATATATAATAGTTTATTTTAAATTATTTCTATTTCTTAAATAGCAAATACTTGTTCACCTTTCATATAATTTCAATTGACTTTTTATTTCAAATAAGTAACATATCATAATTGGTAAGAGGCAAGCTTGCAAACATAAGGTCGTGAGTTTGAATCTCACTTTGTGCACTTTGGATATTTTTTCTGTTTATTTGTTACTAACTTTATTTCCATTTTTAATTATTCTTAAAATCACAAAAAATACATTTTTTATTATTTAATTACTACTTTCGTTTTCTTTTATTTATTATATTTTAAAAATATTATTTTTTTATTAAAATCATTATTTTATTTAAAAAATAGTCAAAAACTTTAAAAATAAATAAAATCTTTTTAAGTCAAATCTTTTTTCAAACCATATCTTGCACATGGACACAAATTATTCACAGATCAACAATTTTTCATCACTCTTTTTCACAAGAACTATTTTCTACGCGACTTTTCTTTTTTGGATTTATCTTAGGGTTTTGTCTTGAGCAAACACTTAACCCTATTATTGTCTTGAACAAACAATCATTAACAAATTTCACAATTTTCCACCACACGCACGAATTCTACGATTTAACAATTCATTCTCTTTTTCAAAATCTTGTTTTCACTATGCTATTTTCAAACTATTTTAGCCGATAATTTTTATATGAAGCCTTCCTATTTTATAATTTTATTTTTCTGCCGTGTGAACCACATGATGATAATTATCTCATGGTCTTTTTCTCCAAATTAATTAATTATATGACTTATTAATAATTAGCACATATTTTCTTTACTAACAACGCACAATTTCTAACACATATTTTCTTCGCAAAAAACTAACTTTTACACGTGCAGAAACTTTATGCATCCACTTTTTTACACTTCCCACAAAATACACGATTCACAGACTAATTTCTAATCAAAATCAGTTTTGTACATAGCTCATACACACCCCAATTTTTCATTAGAAAACCCAGTAGAATATACAAACCAAAATCATTCATGTTCACAAAGTAACAAAAACACATGTTCAAGAATGCCAATAACATCTTGCTTTTTTGGTCAAACCTATATACCCTTTGTTTTTTTCACGTAGTCTTTGTTTATGCAAAAGAATCAGTACCTATAAATAGCCATAAACAATCATTACCCCAAACATTGATATGTAGTCGAGAAAAACAAAACTACAGGAATATGGAAAATTGAAAGTAGAAGAAGAAGAAGATAAAAAAATGGACCTGCATCCAAGCTTATCACCACAAAAATGGAACACATCATACACCCGTCTTTCGCCAACCGCAAACCGGCCGCAAACCCTCACAGTTCTGACTCACTCCTGCACCAGATCATGATGCCACGTCTTCGTCAAACTCGGAACACCGCGAGATAGAGCTCGGTCCAGCTGAATCCACCAGTTGTGGTCGTACATCCGATCAACACGACACCACCCTCAGCCGGGAGCTAAGCCGCATCACCACTCCGGATGCCTCCTTATCAGGTTTCGTTTCTTTTTTTTTTTTGTATTGTTTTTTCTATGTGTGGATTTATATAAGCATGATTGAAAGAAGGAGAAAGGATTTGGGAAATTTTTGAAGGGAAGAATAGAAATAGTAAAGTGAGAGAAGAGAGATCGTATATGAAAAGAGGAAATAAATTGTTATTTTGTTTCTGAGTGGTACCCATCTTTATCTCCATTTACTTTTGCCAATTTTTTGTTTTTTTAATTAAAAAATAAGTGCCACGTGTTGCATTGTGATTGGATGGTTTTGAAATGGTTTGAAAAGTTAAAATAGTTTAAACCAAGACTCGGTAACATGTGAAGAAATGGGGAAGTGTATCTCGAAGGTGTGAAGAAAATGCAAGAAATAGAAGGTTTGAATTGAGTTTTCCTTTCTTGTAAAATTTTCGCTTTTAAGCATTATTTGTTGAACAACGCGTCTGATTGTTACTTCTAAGTAATGATTCTAATTAAGTTTAGAAAACATAAACTCTGAGCATAAGTAAAAGTAAATAACATGCGATATATCCTGGTTCACTTGAGAAACCCCCAAGCTAATCCAGTCCACCCTTCTAAGGTGATTTCGCCTTGAACTCAAGGATTTAATCCACTATGATCAATCTCATTACAATCGCACATGCAATTGTCGGTGACTAACATTCAATGACGCATTCAGGGATCCAAACAGGATATAACATTCATTGACCCAATAGAATCTGATTCTCCAGAATCTCCTATCAGAATTTTCTTCCAATGATATCCATCAGTGGTCTCAGAAGGCTGACCTTCACTCAGTCTCCTTTGAGATATGACTACCATTGACCCAATAGAATCCACTACTAGGATTTCATCTATGATGGTTGCAGTCAAAGTCTTCTCAAGCCTTCTGATCTTCACTCTATCACTTGAGGAACCAACCAATTCTAAATAGAATTGTTTTTCTGGAGATTACATGAGTGCTTCTTATCAAGCAGATTACTCCTAATTTAAGTACATATTATTTGACACAATTCTGAGCAACAACTCTTGTGTACACACAATTTACATGAAGATCTTAAGCAATAACACAACCTGAGCAACAACTCTTCTGTTTTACATATTTCTACAAGGATGAATAAAATCTAAATTAAGTGCAACATCTTGTAGTCTTCTTGTCTTCATCTTCATCGTTGAGCAAGCTATGAGCAACAACTCCTTGCTTCTTCATAAATCTATCAAGATGGATATGATTAATGATTTGAATGACATCTTGAACAATTATTCATATTTATCTTCTTTCTTTATTAAGCAATATACGAGCAACAACTCCTTGCTTTTTCATGATTCTTCCAAGATGTATATGATTGGTAGGTTGAGTATCATCTTGTAGAATTCTTCATATTGTTATAGTGGATGATAACTTTTTGGTTGTGTTCTGATAATGGCAGCTTTCCTTTGTAACATTGAACATCAACAACTTGCGACTTGCAACTTGCAGTATTGAGCAAACAACCAACCAACATACAATAAGCTCATTAACATATTAAACATACGATTCTTTTTCTTATATAGCCAAGAAAAAATAGAGTCGTTGGCCATTTGAAAAACAGTCGTTACAAATACTATTGCTACGTCCTTATCTCTCCCACACTTCAAGTTAGTGGAGAGGTATTGGCATAAAGCTTTTCGCACTGTGTACTATTATACTATGTTACCGTTATATTATTTCCTTCTGCACTTCAGAGGCTTCTGCGAGCATGAGGTTAAAAGTGGTAACATAACATTAGGTCTTCAGAACTTCAAGTCTTCAGAGTCTTCAGAACTATGTCTTCAGAGTCTTCAACACTTGGTCGTGAGAACCCGTTGTAGCAAACCTTTGGATTAGAAGAGCTTCAAGTCTTCAGAGTCTTAAGAGCTGCGTCTTTAGAGTCTTCAGCACTTGGTCTTGAGAACCCTTTGTAGATAACCTTGGACCTTTAGAACTTCAAGTATTTGGAATCTTCACACCTTCAATATTTAGAATCTTTAGCACTTGGTTCAATAAGAATCCTTGTCTCTAGAACCTTGTTATTAGACACACAAAGTCTTCAGCATCTGGACTTCAGTTAGAAGCATTGTCTTCAGATCTTTTAACTTTGTCTTCTTTGAAAATAATTTATCTTTTAGAAACTAAGTTTTTAGTATCTGGACTTCAGTAGAAACTTTATCTTCAGATCTTCTAACGGTTTCCTTAGAACATGTTGTCTTTAGAAGCTTGAGTCTTCAGCATCTGGACATAAGTAACGACTTCTGTCTTCAGATCTTCTGACTGTTTTCTTAGACAAATATCAAGGCTCACGCTTTAGAGCCTTCTGGAGTGTCTTGCTACTGTTCAACAAAACTTGTGTAGCATAGAAGCAGAATTAATTATCTTCTAATGTCTTGACCACGTCATCCATCACAAGCAGAACTTGTTTGTTAAGTACTCAACAATAAAAAACATTAGTGCAACAAAATTGTTCATACAATAATACTCATTTGTTATCATCAAAACTCAGAGATAATATTGCAGAACCAAATCTTGTTCTTACAATCTCTCCCTTTTTGGTGATGACAAAACTATGTATTTTGATGACACAATTTTGTACATATAATCATAATCAGTGAAATTATAAGGGTAAGAAATACTTATCCTTTTTATGATACTCCCCCTGAGTCAATGACTTGATGAAGATAAAATATCCTGACTCTGAACCATTTATGTAAAACTTCCCCTGGTTCCAAAAAATCAGATATCGAGATCTTGAGAGTCTTGACTTCAAGAATTTTAGACAGTCTTCAACTTCTGATTTTATCTGTTCTTCTGGAAGACATATGCTTCTGCTTTTGTTTCTTATATTCTGATTATCACATTCTCAGACATTATACATCTTCTGAATATTATGATACCAAAAACAAGTCAGAGGCTACATGCTTTAAAACAACAGTAAATGTGTCGATCTGAAAATCGTATATGTCGACACATAAAATAAGAATTTTTGCAATTTCAGAAATGCTTCAGTATGTCTCAACCTATGCAGTACGTGTGTCGACCTGAGCCTTCCAGAGCTACAAGCTTCAAAACTGAGTTGCATGTGTTGACTTGAAAATCGTATGTGTCGACACATGCAATGAAAATTTATAGAAAAACCAAATTTTAATGACTTGGATCAATTTTGAAATTTTTTTTAATGATTCCTAACACCTCGAATGCAGAGGAGTGCCACAAGACTTAGAGATACTGTCCAATATACAGAAATGCTAGATTTTCCCACTTTTAACATCATACAAAACATCTAATGAGGAAGTTGTACTCACAATTTACCTCGCCTGGGTAGTGTTTACAGTGATTTCTGGTAAACAACCGCTAGTCCTCCAAACTATTGAATAATCTTACTGACTGTTATTCAATCTCTCTGGTAACTCGCAGGATCGACTAGATTGATCCTAAGACGTGTTGGTCATTAGGGTGACTCTCATGATAGAACTGGTATTCATGGTTGGTATTTAGAATGTTGTGTAGGTGTTTAACTTATTTCGATTTCTCTATTAAAGATCTAAAGGTGTGATCAAGTAAATGTGCGCGAAACCAAATTGCATGAATAAAGTTCAATTGTAAAGACATGTAAAAACTGCATAAAAGACAAGTAAATAACTTCGAAGCATAAAAACAGTTAATGTAAAGGATTCTCTGGAATGTAAAAGATTCGAAATATGAAGAAAGCGTTTAAATACAAGAAAACAGTAAAATGACTTTAAGTGAAAAAGGTATTCGAACGATAAAAGCTTGAAGATAAAGGCATGAAATGTACAACAGTTTCTGAAATGTAAAGTATTTGAAATAGAAAGAAAGTATTTAAATGTAAGGCATCAGTAGAAAGACTTCGAATGAAAACATTTTAAATGCAAAAGCTTGTGAATGGTATTGACATGAACGTAAAGGAAAGTACTGGAAATGATAAAGAGTTTTCATTAAATCATAAACATTTGGTGTTATCATACGTACATTGCTCGTGCATTCGTTTCCCTAGCCATGTGGTATTTTGAATGTTTACTGAGTTTTTTGTACAATAGATATGACACACGAAATCCTAATGCTAAGACTTCTATTTATACTACTTCGACCATAACGGTCTTGCTACAAGATTCTACCACGTTCAGAACATGCAGAGCAATGCCTCTCTCTTGCTTCCACGCGTCTTCGAATGCTCCAGCGCATATATTTCAAATTTCGAACATCCCGCTTGCATTTTGAATTTCAAATGCTTTGGCACTCCTTCGCTTCGAACACATTTCTTGGACACAGCCTTGTTAGCATTTCGAGACTTCTTTGAATATATTCTCATAACTGTCACTCGAAACCCCAAACTTTGATATGCCCATTCGAAGCACTGATTCTACCATTTCGAAACATGACATCTTGCTTTATTCCAATCGAAACGTCCAATTTGCTTCTAATAATATCATCAAAATCTTCAGCCAACAAAATGCCCCTTTAAAATATGTATTTCGATTCCTTTGAGAAATACTTATTTTAAACATATACACAAGATTTTGATGCGACCTTCGAATCATCGTAACATTTATTGCATATGACTCCAGTCACGTCAATCACAACGCTTTTCAGATTCCTTAACTGCCTTGAACCATTTCACAGCATGGTGCAGTTACAAAACAATAATTATCTTTAATCACGCCTATTACCAATATTAATTTTACGCCACCTCTTCATCAAACCAACCCACGACTACCACGTATCACAATCTTACTCAGTGGATGCTTAAACTTCCACATTATAAAAACCCATCAACTTAGTCTTTTCTTCTCTTCCCACATTCTGAATCTTTTCTTCCTCTTTTCTCACCGAAACCCTAAACTTCCAACATTCTTCCAACAATGTCTTCTTCAACTTCATCTCAACTAAAAAAGGTTTCCAAAAAGAAAGGAAAGACCACAGGAACCACAATGGAAAGCAAGGTTGGCACCTACCAAGGTCAATCTGTTCTTGTTCCCCAGATGATCTCAAAAGAGAAAGAAATGCTTTATGCATCCCAGGTACTAATTCCTACTAACGCTGCTGGCAAGAGGTTAGCTTTAATGGGCCCTCTTACAGTCTTTGAAATTTTAAAAGACACCAGAAATTTTTTTCCAGTTTGCTATAATTTCAAACCTCTGTTTAATAAAATGGATAGCCCCAAGACTATAGAGTCTTCTGATTCAACCACCATAGAAAATCCAATCGTTCCCCCTAAGGACCCTTTTGTGCTAGATTATGTAAAGAGTAACTTCAAACCGTTTCAATCTTGCCCCACCTCCGACACAGCCTATCACAACTGGTTTAATAAGGTAGAAGCTAAGAAATCCCAGCAATAGGAAGAATTAGGTATCTACAACTTGATTAAACTGTCGAAACCAGGTTTTACTTACAACCACCCATTGTTATTCGCGTCCCTATATTTCTGGGACAGTACTTACAATACTTTCCATCTCCCTGGTGGAATGATTACCCCTACCTTTTTTGACATAGCAGCCATTACTGGGCTATCACCAATAGGAGAAACCTATATTCCTGACAATGAAGAGCATTCGAGTATCATTGACTTCGAAGTCAAGCTAGAAAGCTTTTCAAAGTTTATCAGCCACTATCATACTGAAGGTGACAGTGTGTCGGATGTAGAACACATTGCTTTCCTTACTTTATGGTTGTCAAGGTATGTCTTTTGCAGCAGATCCCTACAGGTAGCCAGTAGGTTTATTCCTCTAGCTAGAGATTTGCATGAGAATCGGAGGGTGTGCTTAAGCGAACTGCTATTAGTTGATCTTTATGAAAGTCTAAGGTCAGCTGTTTCGAGTCTAAAATCTCACACCTCCAAGAATATCCTGCTAGCTGGCCCTTTCTAGTTACTTCAGTTATGGCTAAATGCCTTGTTCGAACCTTCACTATCAACTGCCAACACTATTGCTAAACAAGACCCTGAAATAGCGGATAGAATCATCGAAGGCACTAGGCTGCCAAGACTAACCCCAAACGATGATAAGGATGACTTCAAAGTTCTATTCTCAAAATATATCATGATATTCTCCAAGAGGCATAAGTTCGAAGAGACCATGGCGCCTTTTGCTTCAAGGGCTCATGGACCTTCATGGTTCACCATGGCTCTCTCAGAAGCTATCAAAAGCAAAGAAATTCAAGATGTATGGAGAGCCTTTTTGCTACCCAGACTAATCTCTTCAAGAATTACTCCTGCTAAGAATCAAAATTTTCTTTTTGCTTATCAACCCAACTTCGTTTCGAGACAGTTTGGCTTGTGCCAACTAATTCCTGAACCCCTATTCCAAACGGAAAATGCCATCACCTCTGGGCGAACCTTCAAGGCACGAGAAGCCAAACTACAGCAGGAACAATACCAAGGCTTCGCCCATTTTGAACTGATAACTTTTGAACCTACACACCATACAGCAAAGGGGTTTCTGGAATGGTGGACAAAGTTCTATCAGACTTATATGTTCGATACTCTTACTATTCAGCAGAAACTAACTGATGCATTCGATGTGCAGGTACCATCCAAGAAAGGTATGTTTACTCATGCCAAAGAGATTAAGGCCTTTCAAAATTATTTCGAAACTACTTATGATCCCACACACTTGGAATCCACGGTGCATCAAGCGGCTGAGACCTTGAAGGAAAAATTCAAAGAAAAAGTTTCTAAGTTAAAACTTCCTTCAGGGTTGTCACCTGAGGATAGGTATAGGTTGGCATTCGAAATGCATCCACCTAAATTTCCTAGATTACCTACCTCAGAACTGGCTCTGGCTTGGTTTCCTCCATACCCTTGGTGGTTCACTTGCAAAGAAATGTTCAAATATCTTCAAAAGAAACCAAAGCCATCTGAGACTGTGACATGGGCTCGACACCGGCTCCACGATTTCCCAGGACATCTTCGCTATGACCTTTCTGCCATGTCGATTAAATCTGATCAAGGCACAGGTGTGAATGCTTGGGAAAATCCCAAACGTTTCTCATTTTCTATATCTTTAACTTTTGCCTTAATTGTTTCGATTTTCAGCCATCAGGATAAAGACTGCTGCTTCAAAGTCAAAAGAAGGGAGCGCCTCTCAAGCCTCTGTCGAAACCATTGACAATGTGACTCCATCCGAACCAACAACAATTGCGGCAACAACAACAACAACAACACCAGTAATAGCCAGTGCTCCAACTCCACAGGTAATCACTTAGCCTTGATGTTTCGAATTCACTAATGTTTCATGATTTGCATCTAACTTATTGTTTAAATCTTTTCAGACCAACAAACTTCCGCCTACCACACCAAAGAAGCGAAAAACAAACACTACTGGGGAAGACCCCAAGGCTGGAGGAAATTTACCAGCTGCTTCGAAGAAGAAGCAGAAGAAAGATATTTCAAAAAGTGTTGTACCAACTAGTGTCTCTGGACTCGATTCCAGGGATGCTGCTCCCTCACCTAAATCCAAAATTCCATCTTCGACCTCCAACGTAATGTTGGAACGCATAGCTAGCAACCTCTCTTCTGAGAGTCCACAGGTAAATTGAACTTTAAATCTTTGACAAAATAATTTCTTATTACCTTGGTGCATGCTTTTAATATTCTTTTGCCTCTTGCAGGATATTCTAAATCCAGCTCTTACCACTTCGACCTCACCATCAAAAGCTTTTGCTCCGATTAACTCTTCTCCTCAAGGGGATTCCAGCAATCTTGTACAGAACAAGGGTTCCTCTAATATGGCGGTTCTGGCTGGGGCTTCTGAGCAGCAAGATGATCAGAGTACTTCTCCTCCTCTCAAAGAAACAAATGAAGCAACGCTTCATGAATCTGCAGAGGCTTTACAAAGAACTTCTCTCCAAAAGTCCCCTCTTGAAACCCTTCAAGAGGATCCAAAGGACACTCACGCTGAAGGAGAGAAAGCTGATTCTGGTCAAAGAAACGAAGAATCTGCGGAAGAAGGGTCTGAGGAGGAAGATGCCAATGATGGTTCGACTGCTGGGACAGAGTCCAATGCAAATAGCAGCGAGAACGAAGATATCGAAGTGGTGGATTTGGATGACGATGAAGAAGATAATGAGCACGAAACGAATGAAGGGGATGGTGACGCGACCAATAAACCCATGGAAGTCGAAATGGACGTGACCCCCTGCGCGTGGAACTCCCTCAACCGTCTTTGTCCCGAATGACTGAAGAGGAGCTTGCTCTCCTGAGACGAAATGACCTTATTGGGTACATGAAGGCGAAGCTGGCTCAAAGGGATATTCCACCTGCTAGGGCTGGCACAAGTTCGACTAGCCATCCGCTGCCCACAGATGAAAGAATTGTACTTCTTAACAGGATCAGGAGAACAATTCTAGATATGGATTTGTTCGAAGTGCTCAAACAAGATAGCACAGCTTGCTACACTATGAAGGAGTTGCTTACAAAAGTCAACCTTGCTACCTGCTCCTTGCCAGTTAGTTCTATCTTGTTCGATCTTCAATCTTTGCTGGACAACGTGACTGGGTACCTTCTCCAAGATGAATTTGCTGCCAGAAAGGTTCAAGAAAAACGAACTGCAATGGATGCTGCTTATGAGCATGCTTCGAAACTCTCTCAAGAAGCTGAGGATCAAGCCATGCATCTAAAGCAAGCAAAAACTGATTATGAGGCTCGAGCTGAGTCCATCCTTCTCTGGGAAAGGCAAATTCAGGAACTTCAACAGAAGGTTAAAGAGGCTCAAGAACAACAATTGGCCTACGAAACCAATACTGCTGGTAACCAATTCGAAGAGCTTCTCAACCAGGGGCTTGCAGAAATGGAAACTGCAGAACAACTCAAGGGAGAAGTGGCCACCTTAGAGGGAGCAAGACGTTTTGCTCAACAAAGGCTTGATTCTTTTCGAAGTACCTTCAACAGATTGAAGAATAATTCCTATTTCTAAATCTCAGAACTCATTTGATTAAAATTTGGTTTTTTATATGTAATATTTGAACAACGCCATTTTGGCATCCCATATTGCCATTTTGGCATTTTTATGAAATTTTGATTACGTTGTTACTATTCGAATCTCCTGCAGGCGTGGCTTATATTTCTTTAAATACTTCCCATTAACCTTTAGGATACGTTTATCATCCATCAGCTCTTCGATTTCATATGCATTGTTTGAGAATACCTTTATTATTCGAAAAGGCCCTTCCCAATGAGGTGACCATTTACCTAATGTTTTATTTTTCTTGTCCATGGGTAATATGACTTTCCAGACTAAGTCATTAATAGTGAATGCTTTCCTTTTCACCCTTTTGTTATATGTTCTGGCCACTCTTTCTTTTTATCTCATCAAGATTTCCAATGCATGTAATCTAACTTCGTCCAATTCCACTAACTCATTCATCATCATCTCCCAATATAATGCAGCTGGAATTTCGTTTTGTCTTTGAATTCGAACTGATTGTAGATGAATTTCTACTGGCAGAACTGCATCATGACCAAATGTGAGTTGGAAAGGCGTGGTGTTAGTAGCTTCTTTAGGAGATGTTCTACAGGCCCATAGTATTTGGTCCAAAGTTTTGTGCCAGTTCCTTGGTTTTTTACCAATATGTTTCTTAATTAACCCTATTATCACTTTATTAGCCGCTTCGACCTGACCATTTGCTTGTGCATAATATGGCGTTGATGTTAGTAATCTAAACCCCATTTCTTGGGCAAATTCTTGCATCTTTCTACCAGTAAACACAGAGCCTTGGTCTGTGGTTATGCTCTCTGGCAATCCGAACCTATAGATAATTTGTTTCTGTATAAACTCAATAATAGCCTCTTGATCAGCAACTATTAATGGTATAGCTTCGATCCACTTGGTAAAATAATCTATTCCTACCAAGATATATTTATGTCCTTTAGATGAAGCAGGATTTATTTCTCCTATTAAATCCAATGCCCATCCTCTAAATGGCCATGGTTTAATGATTGAATGTAACTCACTTGCAGGGGCATGTTGAATCCCTACATGTTTCTGACAATCTTCGCAACCTTTAGCAAAGTCTATACAATCTTTGAGCATGCTGGGCCAATGCATGCCATATCGAAATAACAGCCATTTCATTTTATGACCTGCTTGATGTGCCCCACATGCCCCATTGTGGACTTCTGACAATGCTAAATATGCCTCATTTTCTCCTAGGCACTTCAGTAATACGCCTTCTTGGGTCTTTTTGAACAATTCATTTCCCATGAGGACGTATGACAATGCTCTATATTTTATCTTCCTATCAACATTCAGAGTTGGGTTTGTTAAATAACTCACCAGTGGACTTCGTCAATCTGCATCTGATAAAGTGTTTATGGCTAATATTTCGAATCCTTGTTTCTCAGCATAACCCAATTTCATACTCTCTAGATCTGATGGTGTGAATCTAGTAGCCATAACTCTACCCCTTAATTCAACTAAATCCTCAAAGTTTCTGGCAGAAACTTTATAACCCGAAGCCAACTGTGCTAAGTCATTTGCTTCTTGGTTTTCTATCCTTGGTATATGTTGAATATCCATGTATTCAAATTTCCTAAGTAGCCTATTAACTATGACGAAGTATATCATCAGGTTTTCCTTTATGCATTTATACTCCTTTGTTATTTGCTTGACCACTAATTCTGAGTCTCCTTTAATTTCGACTCTAGTTGCCCCCAATTCCAACAAAGCTTCAAGTCCAACAATGAGCGCTTCATACTCAGCTTCTTTATTCGAGCAACAAGGACCATCTAATTTATACTTGAATTTTGTTGGAATTCCTTCAGAAGAAATTAGAAGGACTCCAACACCACTTCCATTCCTGTGGGTCGAACCATCAAAGTATAATTTCCATGATTGCATTTCGACGTAACTCATGACAGTCTTCTCAACCAACGAATGGTCCACAATGAAATCAGAAATCACTTGGCCTTTCACAGCTTTTAAAGGCATGAAAGTCAAAGAATATTCTGTTAAGGCTAAAGCCCATTTACCAACTCTGCTATGCATTATTGGTTTCGAAAGCATGTGTTTAATGACATCGAAATGAGATGAAACATAAACATCAACAGGCTTTATATAATACTTGAGTTTCATACAAGAGAAATATAAACAGAGACATAGCTTTTCTAAATTACTATATTTGGTCTCTGCATCATTCAATACTCTACTTAAATAGTATATGGCTCTTTCGATACCATTGCTATCTTCTTGTGCTAACATACTACCTATACTAACTTCAGAGGCAGATATGTACAATCTCATGGGCTTTCCCCATGAAGGTGGAGACAAGATGGGAGGCTGAGAGAGGTATCTTTTTATCTTGTCAAATGCCTCCTGATGGGCTTCGTTCCATTCGAAGGCTTGGCCTTGCTTTAGACGAAGCAACGGAGAGAAAGCTTGGGTTCTTCCACTCAGATTCAAAAGGAACCTTCTGAGAAAGTTAATCTTCCCTAGCAAAGATTGCAGCTCCCTTTTTGACGTAGGTGCTTTCGTCTCCATTATGGCTTTGGTTTTGTTCTGGTTGATCTCAATCCCTTTCTTGTGAACCATAAAGCCAAGGAAATCTCCAGCCTGCACAAAAAATGCACATTTAAGGGGATTCATCTTTAAGCCATGTTTTCTCATTCGTTCGAATGATTGGCTCAAGTGATGCAAATGTGTTTCTGCAGATATAGATTTGATGACTATATCATCAATATACACCTGTATAAAGGTTTCAATGAAATCATGGAAAATCGAATTCATTGCCCTTTGATAAGTTGCCCCAGCGTTTTTTAAACCAAAAGGCATCACCACCCATTCGTAGGTGCCTAAGGCTCCTGGGCAACGAAATGCTGTCTTGGAAACATCTTCTTCAGCAATAAAAATCTGATTATACCCAGAGTAACCATCTAACATACTCAAGTATTCGAATCCTGCAGCAGAGTCTACTAGCATTTCTGCCACAGGCATGGAGTACTCATACTTAGGGGTTGCAGTGTTTAAATCCCTAAAATCTATGCAGATTCTCAAAGAACCATTTTTCTTAATAACAGGTACTATATTTGCTAACCATTCGACGTACCTTGTGGTTCTGATGAATCTGCAACGCAACAACCTTTCGATCTCAGCTTTAATCTTTGTGAGAACCGCTGGTGCGAATCTTCTAGGAGTTTGCTTGATGGGCTTCTTGCCATCTTTGATTGGAAGTCTGTGTTCGACTAACTCCCTCTTTAAACCAGGCATTTCGTCATAATCCCATGCGAAGCAATCTTTGTTTTTCTTGAGGACTTCGATCACTTCCTTCTTGAGGCCTGGGCTAAGTTTTGCACTTATGTAGGTTATTCTTTTCGTGTTTTCATCCCCTAAGTTCACTTCTTCGAGTGGATCCTGTGCCAACATTTTGGCACCTGAGTCTATGGGGTCCCTTTCGAAGCCTAAGGGTTCTTTATCATAGATGGCGTCCAGCCTTTGATCTATCTCAATTTCTTTAAAGGGTGAGCCTTTCGAGCCATCCCCACTTATTTCGTTCATCTTCACAGCCAGTTTATTCATTTCAGCCTCTAAGGCCGCCTTTGATTCGTTCTCATCCATATAGGCCGAAATCCTTTCGAAAAAGGAGGACTCAGTCATGAGTAAGGTTGTCGAAGTCCCAGCCTGCTGGCCGTCTTTGTATAGTATTTTCGACTCCTTCGTCATCACTGATTATTCTTCTATCCCAGTATAGGCCATCATGGCGAAGGGTCATATAGTAGTGGGCGTTTCTGGTTTCGTTGATTTCATCATTTGGGACACAAGGAGCAATCTTTGCCAGATGTTTGTCATAATTCCTCTTGTCAACTAAATTGATTGTTGACATGAAGTAGCTCTGGTCTGCTTCAATGTTTTCCACGATCTCATCTTCTCTCCATAGAACTAATCGCTGGTGCATTGACGAAGGAACCGCCCCTACGCCATGGATCCACTCCCTTCCCAGCAACAAGTTGTAGTTGGCCTTGGCTTTGATCACCATGAACATGGTGGGCCTACAGCTTGAGCCTATTGTCAAATCCAATTGAACCACCCCCAGTGTTTTGCCCACTTTCCCTTCATAACTGGATAGAACCATATTGTGGGGCTTGATGTCTCCTTCGCGTATTTCTAACCTTTTCAGCATGAAGCGGGGTATCAAGTTGACTGCAGCACCCCCATCCACTAGAACCTTATTCATGCCATGGGCACCAACCTTTGCCCGAATAAATAGTGGCTTAAGATGGTTCTTCATAGCTGGTTCTGGACGTTCGAAGAATGCATTCTGCTCCTCGACAGCCCCATTATCCATCACATAATAGCACACAGTCCTATGCTTCATCAGGTCTATGGTATCTTCTTCCTCATATTCATCAATTTCAGTTTCCTGTCCAAACTCACAGGGAAGCACAGATACCACGTTGCAATTGAGGTTGAACGAAGACTCCTTCTCTGATTCGAAGTTATCCGTTATCATATCTTCGTCTTCTTCTGGGCCTGGAGTGTATTCCTTTGGTTCATCTAGTTGTGCTTCAGAGAAAAGCCTCCTATTAACTAGGGGTTTGTCTTCAGTTTGATTTTTTGGTGTGGGTTTGTTGGTGCTAGATTCACCTTGGTTCTTTGTTGAAGTTGCCCCTTTATTTGCCACAGCTTCCCTCTCATCTTTTCGGATCCTCTGTTGCCTTCGCCACTGGGATCTCGACACGGGGTTCTTTCCTTTGTAGTTCTCTAATCTTACCTCTTCCCTCTTTGCTATGTTGAATTGCCTTATGTATGTCATAGCATGGCGTGCGTTTCGTTCTGTGTTTCTCCATCTGTCTTTGCCTCTGTCATTTCTGACTTGCAGCCACCTGTCTGTTGGCACTTCAGCAGGGAGTTTGAACGTCACTCTTCGAGCACCCTTGGGATGAGGACTGTCAGGCCTTCGTTGTTTGTATTTGCTATCGAAACGTGGGCCCATCTGAACAGTTTCTTGATGGTTCCAGCAAGGGGCGAAGGGGACTGTTTCGAAGGCTCTGGCCATGCTTTGATCATACACAGCAGAACACCTTGGGCATATCAAGCACTTGGTTGCCCCTTTGTAGCAGCGAAACACAAATTCCAGTAAACTTTCTCCAGTCTTAGGATAACACCTGAATAGCTGGTTATCCTGGCGCCAGTTGTTGCCAGTTCGCGCCCTCTGTACCCTCTCGAAGTTCGCAGCGATTCTCTGATTGCAGAGGATGATGCACCTAGGGAATAATATAATTCCTGTATCTCCCTTGTGGCATATCATGAGGTAATCCTTGAGACTAGCATCTCCAGCATGATTATCCTCCATTTTATACTTCTCTTTTTCTAAGTATCTTTCTACCTCCCCCATCTCAGAGCGAGGCCTCTCCATATCCACCATGTTTATCTCAACATCCTCCCCCTTAGCTTCATCATCTCCCCATCCTGTGGGTTTTATATCTTCAATATGGACCTTTGAACTCTCTGGGGCAGAATATTTGACCAAATAGTCAAATCTTCCACTGGGTTCCCCTAAAGTGTCCCATATTTCTTTCTGAGGGGAGGTTGGCTTCGTGATTTGGACTTTCTCCAATTCCAGCCTCAGGCCTTCAGTGACCTGTGTCAATTCTTGGTTTTGGTTTTCCTGGCCTTCAGTAGCCTGGATTTCTTTTGCAACAGCTAAAGGTGTTGCTTCAATCGAAGTCTCGGGTTGCTTGTGGACGTCTTCAGTGACCTCCTGTTGGCTGAAGATTTTGATAATGATATTAGAAGCCAAATTAATTAAACGTTTTGATCGAAATGAGGTGAAACGTCATATTTCGAAGTAGCAGAAGCAATGTTTCGAATAAGTGTGTTAAAAGCTTGGAGCTTCGAGTGGCAATTATGGGAACATATCTAAAGAAGTCTCGAAATAACAACAAGGCTGTATCTGGGAAGAGCGTTCGAAACGGAGAAGCACCAAAGCATTTGAAATTCAAATGGAAGCGGGACTTTCGAAGTTTGAAAATTATGTGTTGGAACATTTGGGGACACGTGGAAAGATGAAAGAGGCATTGTCCTGCATGTTCGAAACGTGGCATAATCCTATAGCAAGACCGTTATGGTCGAATTAGTATAAATAGAAGTCTTAGTATTAGGATTTTGTGTGTCATATCTATTATACAAAATACTCAATAACATTCAAACTACCACATGGCAAGGGAAACGAATGCAAGGGAAATGTATGTATGATAGCACCATGTATTTTTGATTTAGTGAAAACCTTTTACCATTTCCAGTACTTTCCTTTATCCTTTTTTGTCAAATAACCTTTACAAGTTTTCTTATTTACAGTCTTTTCACTTCGAAATCTCTTCTTCAAAGTTTTATATTTTAATGTTTTCTTCATATTTCGAGCACTTTATATCTCAGAAAACTGTCATATTTTTCATACCTTTACTTTCAAGCCTTAAAATCAAACCTTTTACGTTCCAGAAATCCTTTATATTAACTGTTTTGTAAGTCGAAACTATTTACTTCACCTTTATGCAGTTTTACATGTCTTTACAATTAGCATTACAATTAGCACTTATTCATGTAACTTAGTTTTCACACACATTTTGATCACATCTTTAGACTTTTAGAGAGAGAAATCGAAATAAGCCAAACACATATAAAATATCAACCATGAATATCTGTTCGATTGTGAGAGTAACCTTAATATCCAAGGAGTCCTAGGATCAATCTAGTCGATCCTGTGAGTTACCAGAGGAATTGAATAACAGTCAGAAAGATTATTCGATAGTTTGGAAGACTAGCGGTTGTTTACCAGAAATCACTGGAAACAAATTGGCACACCCGGTGGGACCAATAATTGGATATCAGAATTAAGGATTGTTGAGACATAACCATTACAAAAAACGTTGGAACCTAAGAAGTTTGCTGTTTTATGAACCTGAGAAGTGGTAAGATAACCAACAGCAACCAACCTTTATCCAGAAGAAAACGTTTGGACAAAATGTCTAATTCAGACAATCAACAAGGGGACCAAAATGGCCCACATGCAACAGGCACTAACGCGTCCACTTCGATCGGAACATCTAATGTAATCCCTTCGAATGCACAGTCTGTTGCATCTTCGACCAGTAACATAGCCACCAATGGAGTAAGTGGCATATCAACTAATAGTTCGATCTTAGGAAATACTTGAACTATTGGCTACCCTGGGGGATTCGTTCCACCATCAGGGACACAATCCCATTTCGCCACTCCATTAACTAGACCATCCGGTTTCGATGGGAATAGAACCAGAAATTCCTCTTATGGAATGCCAACATCTTTTATGGCAGGTTTACACAATTCCACATCGAATTCATCTCCACAACTAGGGTCTGGGTCTGGGGAGAATCAGTTTATGACAAATAACCAAGGGTCGGTGGGTTATAGCACAATGCCTATCCTAACCATAGACAACCAGTTGGCTTTTAGGCAAATGATGGATGACAGTAACCATAATATGATAGGGGTGTTAGCACAAACCATGCAGGAGATATTTGCCCCAATAGTGCAAAATATGACTGTGACGAACAGGGAAAACGCTGACAATATGAGTCGAATAGCAGATTTCTTTGCTCCCCCAGAAAGGCGTAGGCAGAATCAAGCGGGATTTCGAACAAACATGCCTGTTATAGAACAAATTGCTAACGACCCAATTTATAGACCACCCAGAGAAGAAGTTAACTTAGGGGCCAGGGCACCAAGGTTAGAAGCCCCAATAATCCCGGGCCCACAAAGGGAAATTATGGAACCAGGGGCAAGGGTCGAAAGGCTAGAAGCCCCAGAGTTTCGAGAAGAACAACCTAGGGGAGTTGTTTTGGTTGGTCGAAATCAAGATGCCGATGCCGTCGTTCATAGAATTCGAAACGATAACATCTTGGCAGAAAACAACCTAACCACCATGATAGAGAGGGTCATGGCCCAGAATGGCCTCAACACAGGAATGAGGAGGCCAAATTACGCTTCTCCGATATTGGATTGCATAATGCATACTGATTTACCAAGGGGATATAAAGTCCCTAAATTTACAAAGTTCGCTGGGGATACCAATGAGTCAACAGTCGAACACATAGCGAGATATCTAACCGAAGCGGGAGATATAGCCAATAATGAAGATCTCAGGATCAAATACTTCCCAAGTTCCTTGACAAAAAACGCCTTCACATGGTTTACCACTTTGCCTCCTGGGTCCATTGACACTTGGGCTCTCTTAGAGAGATTATTCCATGAACAATTTTACATGGGACAGTCGAAAATAAGTTTGAAGGAACTGGCCAGTGTTAAGAGAAAGTTCACCGAACCCATAGATGATTATTTGAATAGATTTAGGCTTTTGAAATCCAGATGTTACACAATAGTGCCTGAACATGAGTTAGTCGAAATGGCCGCTGGTGGCTTGGATTATTCTATTCGAAAGAAACTAGACACTCAGTATTTGAGGGATATGGCTCAGTTAGCCGATAGGGTTCGACAGGTCGAAAGACTAAAGGCCGAAAAAGCCAGAGTCTTTAAGAATAGCAAGAAAGAAAGGATTTCCTATGTTGGGACTGAGGAAGCAGAAGAATATCCTGAATTCGAATTCGAAGAGGTTGAAATCGACCTCGCTGAATTAAAGCAGGCCCCTCCTTATTCCTGCAAAGTGTTAGTTCCCACAAAGGGGAAAGATATTGTTGAAAATGAAAAAAGTGACAAATTTCCAAAGAAGGTTTATACCTTCGATGTCACTAAATGTGACGAGATTTTTGATTTACTTGTCAAAGATGGCCAACTAATTGTGCCATCAAATGTCAAAATACCTCCTTTGGATCAGAGAAAGAAGAGAGGATTTTGCAAATATCATAGTTTCCTAGGCCACAAAACCTCACAATGTTTTCTTTTCAGGGACCTGATTCAAAACGCGATCAAAGATGGCAGACTAAAGTTTGCTGATAAGGCGAAGATGAAAGTGGACGAAGATCCCTTGGATGTCGCAGACACCAACTACTCCGAGCCTGCATGCATTGGAGAGGTCAACATGGTGGAAACTGATCAAAGCGACGCCCTAACAGGAGAGAAGGGTACTGGAGTTGAAAACTGGGTGATGGTCGAAGTCAGCGAGGAGGTCACTGAAGACATCCAGAATACGCCAGAGACTTCGATTGCTGCACCTGTAGCTGTTACAAGAGAAACCCAGGCTACTGAAGGCCAGGGAAATCAAAACCAAGAATTAACACAAGTCACTGAAGGCTTGAGGTTGGAATTGGAGAAAGTCCAAATCACGCAGCCAATTTCCCCTCAGAAGGAAATATGGGACACTCTAGGGGAACCCAGTGGAAAATTTGACTATTTGGTCAAATATTCTACCCCAGAGAGTTCGAAGGTTCAGATTGAGGATATAAAACCCACAGGATGGGGAGATGATGAAGCTAAAGAGGGAGATGTGGAAATAAATATGGTGGATATGGAAAGGCCTCGCTCTGAGATGGAGGAAGTGGAAAAATACTTAGAAAAAGAGAAGTATAGAATGGGGGATAACCACACTGGAGATGCTAGTCTCAAGGATTATCTCATGACGTGCCACAAAGGAGATTCAGGCATGATATTGTGCCCTAGGTGCAGCATCCTCTGCAATCAAAGAATTGCTGCGAATTTCAAAAGGGTACAGAGGGCTCGAACTGGCAACAATTGGCGCCAGGATAACCAGTTTTTTAGGTGTTATCCCAAGGCTGGAGAAAGTTTGTTGGAATTTGTGTTTCGCTGCTACAAAGGGGAAACCAAGTGCTTGATTTGCCCAAGGTGTTCTGCTGTGTATGACCAAAGTATGGCCAGGGCCTTCGAAACGATTCCCTTCGCTCCTTGTTGGAACCATCAAGAAACTGCCCAGATGGGCCCACGTTTCGACAGCAGACAGAAACAGCGAAGGCCTGATAGCCCTCACCCCAAGGCTGCTCGAAGAGTGACTTTCAAACTCCCTGCTGAAGTGCCAACCGATAGATGGTTACAGGTCAGAAATGACAAAGGCAAAGATAGATGGAGAAACGCTGAACGAAATGCACGCCATGCTGTGACATACAGGAGGCAATTCAACACAACAAAAAGGGAGGAAGTGAGATTAGAAAATTACAAAGGAAGGAACCCCATGTCAAGATCCCAGTGGCGCAGACAGCAAAGGATTCGAAAGGCTGAGAGAGAAGCTGTGGCAAACAAAGGGGTTACTTCAACGAAAAACCAAGGTGAATCTAGCACCAACAAACCAAAAAATCAAACTGAATACAAACCTCCAGTCAATAGGAGGCTCTTCTCTGAAGAACAACGCGATGAACCAAAGGAATACACTCCAGGCCCGGAAGAGGACGAAGATATGATAACAGATAACTTCGAATCGGAGGGGGAGTTTTCATTTAACTTGAACTGTAACGTGGTGTCTGTGCTTCCCTGCGAATTTGGGCAGGAAACCGAAATCAACGAATATGAGGAGGAAGACACCACAGATTTGATGAAACATAGGCCCGTGTGCTACTATGTGATGGACAATGGGGCTGTTGAGGAACAAAATGCGTTCTTCGAACGTCCAGAACCTGCAATGAAGAACCATCTCAAGCCGCTTTTCATTCAGGCGAAAGTTGGTGTCCATGGTGTGAACAAAGTTCTAGTGGATGGGGGTGCTGCAGTCAACTTGATACCCCATTTCATGCTAAAAAGGTTAGAGATCCGCGAAGGAGACATCAAGCCCCATAATATGGTTCTGTCCAATTATGAAGGAAAAGTGGGCAAAACACTGGGGGTGGTCCAGTTGGAATTGACAATAGGCTCAAGCTGTAGGCCCACCATGTTTATGGTCATCGAAGCCAAAGCCAACTATAACCTACTGCTGGGAAGAGAGTGGATCCATGGCGTGGGGGCAGTTCCTTCGTTAATGCATCAGCGACTAGTTCTGTGGAGAGATGATGGAATCGTGGAAAACATCGAAGCAGACCAGAGTTACTTTATGTCAACTGTCAATTTAGTTGACAAGAGGGATTATGATAAAAATCTGGCAAAGATTGCTCCGTGCGTTCCAAATGATGAGATTAATGAAACTAGAAACGCCAACTACTACATGACCCTTCGTCATGATGGCCTTTACTGGGATAGAACAATAATCAGTGAAGAAGAGGAAGTCGAAAGCACTATACAAAAACGGCCAGCAGGCTGGGACTTCGACAACCTTAGCCATGACTGAGTCTACCTTCTTCGAAAGGATTTCGGCCTATATGGCTGAGAACGAGTCAAAAGCGGCCTTAGAGGCTGAAATAAATAAATCAACTATGAAGACGAACGAAGTCAGTGGGGAGGGTTCGAAATGCTCACCCTTCAAAGAGTTTGAGATGGATCAAAGGTTGGATGCCATCTATGATAAAGAACACTTAGGCTTCGAAAGGGACCCCATAAACTCAGGTGCCAAAATGTTGGCACAGGATCCACTCGAAGAAGTCAACTTAGGGGATGAAAAAACGAAAAGAGTAACCTACATAAGTGCTAAACTTAGCCCAGGCCTCAAGAAGAAAGTGATCGAAGTCCTTAAGGAAAACAAAGATTGCTTCGCATGGGATTATGACGAGATGCCTGGTTTAAAGAGGGAGTTGGTCGAACACAGACTGCCAATCAAAGATGGCAAGAGGCCCATCAAACAAACTCCCAGAAGATTCGCACCAGCGGTTCTCACAAAAATTAAAGCTGAAATCGAAAGGTTGTTGCGTTGCAAATTCATCAGAACAACAAGGTACGTCGAATGGTTAGCAAACATAGTACCTGTTATTAAGAAAAATGGTTGTTTAAGAATTTGCATAGATTTTAGGGATTTAAACACTGCAACCCCTAAAGATGAATATTCCAAGCCCGTGGCAGAAATGCTAGTAGATTCTGCTGCAGGATTCGAATACTTGAGTATGTTAGATGGATACTCTGGGTATAACCAGATTTTCATTGCTGAAGAAGATGTTGCAAAGACAGCATTTTGTTGCCCAGGAGCCTTAGGCACCTACGAATGGGTGGTGATGCCTTTTGGTTTAAAGAATGCTGGGGCAACTTATCAAAGGGCAATGAATTCAATTTTTCATGATTTCATTGAAACCTTCATGCAGGTGTATATTGACGATATAGTCATCAAATCTATATCTGCAGAAACACATTTGCATCATTTAAGCCAATCATTCGAGCGAATGAGAAAACATGGCTTAAAGATGAATCCCCTTAAATGTGCATTTTTTGTGCAGGCTGGAGATTTTCTTGGTTTTGTGGTTCACAAGAAAGGAATCGAAATCAACCAGAACAAAACCAAAGCCATAATGGAGACGAAAGCACCTGCGTCAAAAAGGGAGTTGCAATCTCTGCTAGGAAAAATTAACTTCCTCAGAAGATTCATCTCGAACCTAAGTGGAAGAACCCAAGCTTTCTCTCCGTTACTTCGTCTAAAGCAAGGTCAAGCCTTCGAATGGAACGAAGCTCACCAGGAGGCGTTTGACAGAATAAAAGAATACCTTTCTCAGCCTCCTATTTTGTCTCCACCTTCATGGGGGAAGCCCATGAGATTGTACATATCTGCCTCTGAAGTTAGTATAGGTAGTATGCTAGCACAAGAGGATAGCAATGGCGTCGAAAGAGCCATATACTATTTAAGTAGAGTACTAAATGATGCAGAGACCAGATATAGTAATTTAGAAAAGCTATGTCTCTGTTTGTATTTCTCTTGTATGAAACTCAAGTATTATATAAAGCCTGTTGATGTTTATGTTTCATCTCATTTCGATGTCATTAAACATATGCTGTCAAAACCAATAATGCATAGCAGAGTTGGCAAATGGGCTTTAGCCTTAACAGAATATTCGTTGACTTTCATGCCTTTAAAAGCTATGAAAGGTCAAGTGATTTCTGACTTCATTGTGGACCATTCGTTGGTTGAGCAGACGGTCATGAGTTACGTCGAAATGCAACCATGGAAATTGTACTTTGATGGTTCAACCCACAGGAATGGAAGTGGTGTTGGAGTCCTTCTGATTTCTCCTGAAGGAATTCCAACAAAATTCAAGTATAAATTAGATGGTCCTCGTTGTTCAAACAACGAAGCTGAGTATGAAGCGCTCATTGTTGGACTTGAAGCTTTGTTGGAATTGGGGGCAACCAGAGTCGAAATTAAAGGAGACTCTGAATTAGTGGTCAAACAAATCACAAAGGAATACAAGTGCATAAAGGAAAATTTAATGGTATACTTCGTCATAGTCAATAGGCTATTAAGGAAATTTGAATACATGGACATTCAACACATACCAAGAATAGAGAACCAAGAAGCAAATGACTTAGCGCAGTTGGCTTCAGGTTATAAAGTGTATACCAAGAACTTCAAGGATTTGGTCGAATTAAGGGGAAGAGTTATGGCTACTAGATTCACACCATCGGATCTGGAAAGTATGAGATTGGGATATGCTGAGAAACAGGGATTCGAAATACTAGCCATAAATACTTTGTCATATGCAGATTGGCGAAGTCCATTGAAGAGTTATTTAGCAGACCCAACTCTAAAGGTGGATAGAAAAACAAAATATAGAGCATTGTCATATCTCCTCATGGGGAACGAATTGTTCAAAAAGACCCAAGAGGGTGTATTATTGAAATGCCTAGGAGAGAGTGAGGCATACTTAGCATTGTCTGAAGTCCATAATGGGGCATGTGGGGCACACCAAGCAGGCCATAAAATGAAATGGTTGCTATTTCGATACGGTTTGTATTGGCCTAGCATGCTCAAAGATTGCATAGACTTTGCTAAAGGATGTGAGGAATGTCAGAAGCATGCAGGAATTCAACATGCCCCTGCAAGCGAGTTGCATTCGATCATCAAACCATGGCCATTTAGAGGATGGGCATTGGATTTGATAGGAGAAATAAACCCTGCTTCGTCCAAAGGACAGAAATACATCTTGGTGGGAGTAGATTATTTTACCAAATGGATCGAAGCTATACCACTGGTAGTTGCTGATCAAGAGGCAATTATTGAATTTATACAAAAGCACATTATCTATAGGTTCGGATTGCCAGAGAGCATAACTATAGACCAAGACTCTGTGTTTACTGGTAGAAAGATGCAAGGATTTGCCCAAGAAATGGGGTTTAGATTGCTAACATCAACGCCATATTATGCTCAAGCAAACGGACAAGTCGAAGCAGCAAATAAAGTAATAATAGGATTAATCAAGAAGCATATTGGCAAGAAGCCAAGAAACTGGCACAAAACTCTGGACCAAATATTATGGGCTTGTAGAACATCTCCTAAGGAAGCTACTAACACTACGCCTTTCCAACTCACATTTGGTCATGATGCAGTGTTGCCAGTAGAAATTCATCTACAATCAGTGCGAATTCAGAGACAACGAAATCCCAACTGCATTATATTGGGAAATGATGATGAATGAATTAGTTGAGTTGGACGAAATTAGATTACATGCGTTGGAAATTTTGATGAGGCAAAAAGAAAGAGTGGCCAGAACATACAATAAAAGGGTGAAGAAAAAAGTATTCATTATTAATGACTTGGTTTGGAGAGTCATATTGCCTATGGACAAGAAGAATAAAGCGTTAGGTAAATGGTCACCTCATTGGGAAGGACCTTTTCGAATATTAAAAGTGTTCTCAAACAATGCATACGAAATCGAAGAACTCATGGATGATAAACGTGTCCTAAAGGTTAATGGGAAATATTTAAAGAAATATAAGCCAAGCCTGCGGGAGATTCGAATAGTAACAACGTGAACAAGATATTATAAAAAGCCAAGATGGCAAGATAAAATGCCAAAATGGCATTGTTCGAATATTACATGTAAGAAACCAAAATTATAGTCAAATAAACATCAAAATCTAGAAATAAGAATTATTTTTCAATCGATTAAAAGTGCTTCGAAATGATTCAAGTTTCTGCTGAGCGAACCGCCTGGCTCCTTCCAAGGTTGCCACTTCTCCTTTAAGTTGTTCTGCAGTCTCCATTTCCGCAAGCCCCTGGTTGAGAAGCTCTTCGAACTGGTTACCAACAGAATTGGTTTCGAAGGCTAGTTGTTGTTCTTTAGCCTCCTTAACTTTCTGTTGAAGTTCCAGAATCTGCCTTTCCCAAAGAAGGATGGACTCAGCTCAAGCCTCATAATCAGTTTTCGCCTGCTTCAGATGCATAGCTTGATCCTCAGCTTCCTGAGAGAGTTTCGAAGCTTGTTCATAAGCGGCATCCATGGCAATGCGTTTCTGTTGAACCTTCTTGGCAGCAAATTCGTCTTGGAGAAGGTAACCAGTTACGTTGTCCAACAAATTCTGAAGATCGAACAAGAGAGTACTAACTGGCAAGGAGCAGGTGGAAAGATTGACCTTTGTGAGCAGCTCCTTCATAGTATAGCAAGCAGTACTATCTTGCTTAAGCACTTCGAATATATCCACATTGAGAATGGTTTTCCTAATTTTGTTAAGAAGAACAATTCTTTCATCTGTGGGAAGAGGATAGCTGGTCGAACTTGTGCCAGCCCTAGCGAGTGGGACGTCCCTCTGAGCCAACTTTGCCTTCATGTACCCAATAGGGTCATTTCGTCTCAGAAGTGCCAGTTCCTCGTCGGTCATTCGAGACAGAGAGGATTGAGGGAGTTCCACGCGTAGGGGAACCACGTTTGTTTCAACCTCTAGGGGTTCGTTGGTTGCATTACCATCCCCTTAATTCGTTTCGTGCTCTTGGTCTTCTTCATCCTCGTCCAAGTCTACCACTTCGATACCATCCCTTTCACTTCTATTTGCATTGGACTCCGTCCCAGCAGTCGAACCGTCATTGGCATTTTCCTCCTCAGATTCCTCGTCTGCAGATTCTTCAGCTCTTTGCCCAGAATCAGCTTTCTCTTCTTCAGTTTGAGTGTCCTTTGGGTCCTCTTGAAGAGTTTCAAGAGGAGACTTTTAAAGAGAAGCCCTTTGCAAATCCTCTGCAGACGTTTGAAGTATTGTTTCGCTTACCTCTTTCAGAGGAATGGAGGTACCTTGATCATCCTGCTGTTCAGAAGTTCCAGCCAGAACCGCCATATTGGAGGAACCTTTATTTTGGACCAAGTTGTTGGAATCTCCTTGAGGAGAGGAGTTGAGCGGAGCAGCAGCTCTGGATGGTGAGTTCGAAATTGTGGAAGCTGGATTCAAGATGTTCTGCAAGGAACAACAGAATGTTAAGGAAAAAACATTCACCAAGGTAATAAGAAGTTAGTATTGTAAAAAAATTTAAAGGTTCAATTTACTTGTGGACTCTCAGAGGAGAGGTTACTAGCTATACGTTCCAACGGTGGGTTGGAGGTCGAAGGTGGATTTTTGGATTTAGGAGAGGGAGCGGCATCCCTGGAATCAAGTCCAGAGACACTAGGTGGAACGGTACTTTTTGAAATATCTTTCCTTGGTTTCTTCTTCGAAGCAGTATTTAAGTTTCCTCCAGCCTTGGGATCTTCTCCAGTGGTACTTGATTTCCGCTTCTTGGGAGTAGGAGGAGGAAGCTTATCGGTCTGAAAAGATTTTAAACGAAGAGTTAGATGTAAACCATAAAGCATGAGTGAATTCGAAACGTAAAGGCTAAGTGATTACCGTTGGAATTGGAACACTGGTTGTTGTTGGTATTATTGTTGTTGTTGTGGTTGCAGCAGTAGTAGTTGTTTCGGGAGGAGTCACTTTGTCAGTAGTTTCGATGGAGGCTTGAGAGGCACTCCCTTCCTTCGACTTCGAGGCAGCTGTCTTTATCCTGATAGCTGAAAATTGAAACAATTAAAGCAAAGGTTAAAGATATTGGAAAATAAAAGACATTTGGGATTTTCCCAAGCATTCGCACCTGTGCCTTGATCAGATTTAATTGACATGGAAGAAAGGTCGTATCGAAGGTGTCCTGGGAAATCATGAAGCCAGTATCGAGCCCATGTCACAGTCTCAGATGGCTTTGGTTTCCTTTGAAGATATTTGAACATCTCTTTGCAAGTAAACCACCATGATATGGGGGAAACCAAGCCAGAGCCAGTTCTGAGGTAGGTAATCTGGGAAATTTAGGTGGATGCATTTCGAATGCCAACCTATACCTATCCTCAGGTGACAGCCCTGAAGGAAGTTTTAACTTAGAAACTTTTTGTTTAAATTTTTCCTTCAAGGTCTCAGCTGCTTGATGCACAGTGGAGTCCAAGCGCGCGGGGTCGTAAGTAGTTTCAAAATAATTTTGGAAAGCTTTAATCTCTTTGGCATGAGTAAACATACCTTTCTTTGTTGGTACCTGCACATCGAAGGCATCAATTAGTTTCTGTCGAATTGTAAGTGTATCGAACATATAAGTTTGATAAAACTTGATCCACCACTCCAGAAATCCTTTAGCCGCGAGATGGGTAGGCTCGAAGGTTATCAGCTCAAATTGGGCAAAGCCTTGATATTGTTCTTGTTGTATTTTGGCTTCCCGTGCCTTGAAATTTCGTCCAGAAGTGATGGCGCTCTCAGTTTGAAACAAAGGTTCAGGAATCAGTTGGCATAAGCCAAACTGCCTCGAAACGAAGTTTGGTTGGTAGGAAAAGAGAAAATTTTGGTTCTTGGATGGGGTTATTCTTGAAGAAATGAGTCTAGGCAGCAAAAAAGCTCTCCATACATCCTGAATCTCCTTGCTCTTGATAGCTTCTGAGAGAGCCATGGTGAACCAAGAAGGTCCATGAGCCCTCGAAGCAAAAGGCGCCATGCTCTCTTTGAACTTGTGCCTTTTGGAGAATATCATGATGTACTTCGAGAATTGAACTTTGAAGTCATCTTTGTCATCATTGGGGGTTAATCTTCGAAGCCTAGTGCCTTCGACTATCCTATCACTTATCTCAGAATCTTGCTCATCGATGGTGTTGGCGGTTGATAAGGAGGGTTCGAACATGGCATTTAGCCATAGTTGGAGTAACCAAAAGGGGCCAGCCAATAGAATATTTTTGGAGGTGTGGGATTTGAGGCTCGAAACAGCTGACCTCAGGCTTTCATAGAGGTCAACTAAGAGCAGTTCACTTAGGCACACTTTTCGATTTTCATGCAAATCCCTAGCTAGAGGAATGAACCTACTAGCTACCTGTAGGGATCTACTGCAGAAAACGTATCTTGACAGCCACAGGGTTAAGAAAGCAATGTGCTCTACGTCAGACACATTGTCCCCCTCAGCATGATAATGACTGATAAATTTGGAAAAACTGGCTAGCTTGACTTCGAAGTCAATTATGCTTGAGTGCTCTTCGTTGTCGGGTATATAAGTTTCTCCCACTGGCGACAACCCAGTAATGGCCGCTATGTCGAAGAAGGTTGGGGTGATCATTCCACCTGGGAGATGGAAAGTGTTATAGGTACTGTCCCAGAAATAAAGGGACGCGAATAGCAGAGGGTGGCTGTAGGTGAAACCAGGCTTCGATAGCTTAATCAGGTTATAGATGCCTAATTCTTCCCATTGCTGGGATTTCTTGGCTTCTACTTTCGTGAACCAATTTTGATAAGAAATATCAGAAGTAGGGCAAGATCGAAATGGCTTAAAATTACTTTTTACATAATCCAAAACAAAGGGGTCCTTAGGAGGAATAGTTGGGGTTTCTATGGTATTTGAACTAGGAGATCCTACTGCCTTAGGGGCGTCCATTTTGTTAAATAAGGGTTTGAAGCTATAACAAACTGGGAAAATCGTCCTGGTGTCCTTTAATATTTCAAAAACCATAAGAGGGTCATTTAAAGCTAACCTCTTACCAGCAACGTGGGTAGGAATGAGTACCTGTGACGCATACAACATTTCTTTTTCTTTGGAAATCATCTGAGGGGCAAGAGCAGATTGACCTTGGATGGTGATGATTTTACTTTCCATGGTAGCTCCTGCAGTTTTTCCTTTCTTCTTGGAGACTTTCTTGAGTTGGGATGAAGTAGAAGAAGACATTTTTGAAAGATGTTGAAAGCTTAGATTGTTTTATGAGAGAAGGAGGGTAAAAGATTCAGAGTGTGAAAGATTTAGAGTGTGAAAAGAAAAGAAGAAGATTAAGTTAATGTTTTATAATGGGGAAGTTTAAGCATCCACCGAATAAAGGTTTGATACGTGGAGATCATGGGTTGGTGTGATGAAGAGGTGGCGTAAAGTTAACATGGGTAATAGGCGTGATTTAGAGATAATCATTATTTGTAACTGCACCACGCTGTAAAGTGGCTCCGGGCGGTTAAGGAATCCAAAAGGTGCTATGATTGATGTGACTGGAGTCAAATGCATTAAATGTTACGATGATTCGAAAGTCCTATCAAAATCTTGTGTAGGTGTTTAAAATAGGTATTTCTCAGAGGAATCGAAATACATATTTTAAAAGGGGCAATTTGTTGGCTGAAGATTTTGATAATGATATTAGAAGCCAAATGAATTAAACGTTTTGATCGAAATGAGGTGAAACGTCATATTTCGAAGTAGCAGAAGCAATGTGTTGTACCCCAAAATTTGCCCTCCCATTTCCTCAACATTTTCTCATCACAAGACCTTTGAAGATCAAGATCCAATTAGGGTTCTCTCTGCTCAAGACTTCTCCTTGCACTGTGGACTCAAATTAGGGTTGGTGTTTGCCCAAGGATGTTTTGACCTAAAATGCCTAAGATGACTTTCATGCTTCATATTGGACTCCCAAGTTTACCTATACCAAGTTTCAAGTCTTGATTCCAAGTTTTGCCCAGTCAATTGGACAGTTGACCTAGAAATCAGCTGTATTGGGGAAAAAGTCAACTGTGGCCAATTGACAGTCAAACCTCATGAAATTTGATCCACATCAACATTATGAACTCATATGGACCATTTGATCAAGTTTGGATCACAATTCCCCAAGAAATTTGATCAGATCATCAAAAGGGCAAAATGGTCATTTTTAGGGTTTTGACTGCACAAAGGCAATTTTTGACTGTTTGACCTAGCCAATGGTAAACCAAGCTCACATATGGCCTCAAGGACTCAATGGAATTATCTTGACATGTTCATCAAGCTCAAAAGATCCCAAGTACACAAGATTGACAGTTGAATTTCCCAGTCAATTGATCAATTTTGACTGTATACTGAAAAGTCAAACTTTGACTTTTTGGTCAAAATCAAGAGTCAAGATTCATTTTTCATTAAAACTTGCCAAATCATGAAACTTGTTCACCAAGAAATCACAAAATGCAAATTAGGGTTTGAAAATGGAATTTTTCATAACTTAGAATTTTTCTAAGTTATGAAAAACCCTAATTTTTCCCCAACTTTGCCCCATCTTTTCACCAAGATCCCTTTGGATTCAAACAAAAGTCAAAACATGAAAGTTGTAGCTTGTTGCATAATCTACAACTTTTATTCACAAAGTTTTCTCATTTGAAGCTTGTATCTCAAGTTACAATTTTTTGAATAAGGGCACTAAACCATTTTTAACTTAGTGAAATTTTAACCTATTTTGACAAGGTTTTCTACCCCACTTCAAGGCCACTTTTCATACCCTTCCACTTGGAATTTTAATTTGCATTTCAAAGATGGATTGTAGTACACATTCCAAGCTTTCCAAAATGTCCAAGAACTCATCAAACAACCTCATAACTTGAGAGATTCGAATTTCACAAGTTGGCAAGAATTCACTTTTGTTCTTCATCAAAACATGTTCATAAACTTGGCAAATTTGAACTCAGCATAGTTTGTGCTACTTTACAGGTCCCTAAACCAAATTACACTCCTTAATTTAATGCAAAACCATTGAACCAAGTTGTTATTCTAAGCCTTTGGTCATTACACAAGGAATTAAGCCTAAACTAGAAAAAGCATTATTTCCATTCTTGAAAAGAAGAACTTTATGTCAAGTTTGCAATCCAAGTGGTACAATCAAGATCTTCTTGGTACAAGTTTGTGAGAAAATTGCACTGATCAAGGCAAGGGATAGCAGCATAGTGGGAGGGCCTGTACTGACCTAGGAAGCAAAGTGGCATTTTGTAGCTTAAGTGTGAAGAAAGGTCCATAACTTATGCTAACTCTCTCTTCAGCATAGACACACAACACAAAAGCTATCAAACACATTCCATAGAACATACCCAAGCTTTGGCACGAGTCCTGAACCTCTCAAGCACCCTCCATCTCAAAATCACCTTGAAACTGCACAAACAGGGGAAGCCCTGCAGATTGAGTGCTATCTCTCAATCCCTTCGAGCATTCTTGTCCAAACTTGTTCCTCTACCTTCCTTACAACATATGCAAGCTAACCCTGTCCTTAAACCTGACCTGTAACACCTCCAAGCCACTTCACCATTTTTAAATTTCTGTTTTGCAGTTGGAGTTCATTAGCTCGATTCAGGGAGTTTCAAGATAAAGTAGGACTTGGAAAAGCATCCTTACACTTCAAGGAAGCTATACAAGTCATCATTTCACTCTGAAACATCCTCCATTGCCAAGCTCGATTCCAACTGAACAGGTATATTCATGGAGTTCTATCTCTCTTATTAGGCATTGTTAGCTTTAGGTTTTTGAAGAAAGCATGTCACAATCATAGCCCTGAACACGCTCATATGATTAGATTTCATTTATGTTTCGTGTGCTTAGAGAATTTCATGTCTGAATATTGATGAAAAGTTAGGTCAGAAATTGGGGGAGGAGAAATTCTCCCTCATCTTAGAGAGATAGGTCAAGTTATTTATATGGTTGAAACCGTCTCTTCATGCTGAACATTTCTTGTGTTATGAGTTTTTGCTGAAAAGCCAAGAATCAGGAGTTAGACATTGAAGAACAGGGGCGCGCGTTTTTTCAAATGTTTGAGCTGGAGGTTGAAGACAATGATCAGTGGGCTGGGCCTGTGTTATTTTACTTTTCACACCATCTTTTTTGATTCACACCCCCCTGAGCCCATTTGTTCATTTTTTAACATTTTTGACTTTTTCTTTTTTGGTTGACTTTGTTTATTTTTTCTCATGGCATTAAAAAATTAAAAATATTTTTTCCATCATTTTTTGAATATATGGCATATTTATTTGATTTATTTCTTTTGTTTGCATATAAATATATATATATACTATTATTAGAATAAATAGAAAAAATAGTGTAAATACATTTTTATTTTCATTTACCTTCTGAAAATATTTCACACAAAAAATACTCTTTTTACTTATTTTATTAAAATATTAAATAAATATTTATTTTGTATATGATGCACATTTAAGAAATTAATATATATATATATATATATATATATATATATATATATATATATATATATATATATATATATATATATATATATATATATATATATGTTTATTAATACATTTAAGCTAAAATGTAAGAATACTTGAATTTTTCATTTTATTAATATTTGATACAAAAATACTTTTCTCCATAATATACTTCATTTTATTTTATTTTTATAAATAATAAATAAATAGTTGTATTAAATTAGATAATATCCATTTTCTTTTAAAATTAGGGTTTTTACCCTAAATTCAAAATACTCCAAAAAAATAATACATTTTTTATTTTCTTTTCTCTTTTACATAAATAATATTTTTCATACATATACAAAACATTTTTGTGCATCTTGCATTTTTATTTAATTTTTTGTACATTATTTAAATTGCAAATATTCAAATGATGTAATAATTTAGATTTAAATTCTTGTCAATATCCCCATTTGAACATTTGTACCCCCTTTCCCATATTTGGTTTTGTAATAGCTTAGTAATTTTAATTTCGCACTTTATTGCTTTCTAATGATAACATGTTAGAATTAGGGTTTGTATGCGAAAAAACGATAAAAAATAGCTTGACCTAATACAAGATAAACAAGCATGAAAATGGACACACAAATCACACTTGCACCCCCTAGGGTTTTCCACTTGTTGCCTTCAAATAAATGGGCCATATTGCATGTTGAACTTCTTTGGGCAAAGCAAACAATTTGAATGATCATAGTCCCTCGATAAAAACTTTTCAAAACAAACAAAAAAACAAAATGATCAAGTCCCTTAAAGAAATTGCCCGAAGACCTTTAACGCCGTTGCAATTATGGTCTAGACGATGACCCGCGCCTGTCCCTTTCACATCCTAACACAAGATTGCCCACCAAATTCAATGGTGGAACAAACTTGTTAAAAGGGTTAAAACATAGCAATAATCTTTTGAGAAATTTAGGAGTAGATAACCTCTTAGTTACTTGAATCAAACTTGCAAAACAAAACACTTGCCTAATTTCAAAATCACACATCACTACACTTTCAAAACAACCTTCAAAAACAAATGAAAACTTTTTCAAAAGACATACATCTTTGTATACATCCCCACATGGATCATTACAAAGGTTGCCACCACATTGGCCTCTTTTCAAAACATTTTCAAACCCACACACTCAAGCACCATTTAAAACAATTGAAAACAAAAGGCAAGTGATCTAAGCAAGTAACTAAGAGCCCATGGATAACCATGGATAGAAAGGGTGCTAATACCTTCCCTTTCTATAATCTACTCCCCGAACCCAAGAAAACATCTCAAAAGGTTTTTGCTGTGCTTTTTAACCTTTCCTTAGGATAAAATAAAAAGTCGGTGGCGACTCTTGCTAAACCGCAACATTTGCGAATACAAACGCAAACCTCAAGTCAGTTCTCTCACCGTATCACAGAACTGGCGACTCTGCTGGGGAGAATTTTTTAAAGTGGAGTAACCTTAGGGCTTAGATCACCTTTATTTTCAATTGATTGTCTTGTTTGCTTTTACATTTGTGGGCTTTGTATCGGAGTTTTATAGATCCTAACCCGGATCTGGGGATACCTTCTTAGAAAGTAGCAACAAGGCTGTGAGGGAACTGTGCGGGGTATACCGACATGGTTGAAGCAGTCTGCTACGTTGATGTGGCACTTTGGTGTGTACCGGTAACCCTTGAGTTCAGTCAAGGAGAGTACGGGGCCGCCGCGTGGTGTCGTGAAGCATCAACTGACCTTAGGAACCTTAATTGAACCATCTTGGCCTTTTTAGGGTAGTGAGATAACTGACTTTGGTGCAGTCCGAGGTTGGTTGATACTCGATACTACACTCAATTGAGGGTTGCTTTCCTGGGATATTTCGGTCGCCAGTTCAGTGGCTAAATCGAAACGATGAACAATGAAAGTAATCCAGTGATATTGGGACCTTTAGAACCCGGTTACTTCTAATAGGACAGGTTGAGCCCACCAAACTTCAAGAGGGTAATACCCAGACCCCATGCAGGCCTAAACCCTAAGGGTTTGTCTTGTGTGACTTGTGTGCCTTACCATGTTTGCCCTTGTGAATATTTGTTGTGTATTTAATCATGACATCATGACATCATGCAACATCATGTGCATTGACTAACCATTTCAAGGGTTTCGAATCTTCATCTTTGTTCTTGTTTTATAGGACATGGAAACTGCTCGCAGAAAGACAATTCAGATTAGCCTTGTAAAGATCCCTCCTCAGCTTAAGGAACTTCTGTCCAGGATTCCCGAGGGTTCTTCATTCAGTGAGAGACATGGAAGACTCACCAGCTTGGTTAACACCAACATTGAGGAAGATATGATAAAAGTCTTGTTCCAGTTCTTTGACCCTCTGCATCACTGCTTCACCTTCCAGGATTATCAATTGGTGCCTACATTGGAAGAGTTCTCCCGACTTCTGAAGGTCCCTATCCTTGATCAACTACCCTACAACGGTACGGAAGAGGAACCCAAGCTTGAAGAGATTGCTAAAGCCTTGCACCTACAGCCGTCTGACCTCAAGGGACATTGGGAAGTTAGAAGTGGTATCAAGGGGTTCTTAGCCAGGTTTCTGTTTGAGAAGGCCCAAGAATGTTGGAACTCCCTTGACCTACAAGCTTTTGAAGAAGTTATGGCCCTCCTTGTCTATGGTTTGGTGTTATTCCCTAACCCAGATCAGCTCATTGATATCAGTGCTGTCCAGATCTTCATGACCAGGAATCCTATACCTACATTGCTAGGAGACATCCTTCACTCATGTTACACTCGAACCATGAGAAGAAGGGGTGTCCTTTTGTGTTGCACTCCTCTCCTGGGAAGGTGGTTTATTTCGCACCTTCCACAATCAGTTTTGAAGAACGAGCGGGGTTTGAGATGGTCACAACGGTTAATGACTCTCACGCATGCAGATATACATTGGTGCCCTAGGTCTAGGGAAGACATCACTATCATTGATCGTTGTGGGGAGTACCCTAATGTTCCTTTATTTGGAATCAAAGGAGGTATTACTTACAACCCATGCCTGGCTTGGAGACAGTTTGGTTATGCTCGGAGGGATGGCCCTCATGACATGTTAATTCCTAACATAGTTTTTGACTTCGACAACGATACTCAAGGACTTCGTCAGAGATTTATCAGAGTTTGGAAGATGCCAAGTAGGATAGACAGCAAGACACTGGGGCACAGGAACTCCATCCCGTTGGAACCGTATCTCAAGTGGATACGAGCCCGCTCCCAGAAGTTAGTAATGCCTTATCCTCATATGTTCCCTGTGATCAAAGAACCAGTCTTGGAAGGAGAGGCATCCTACACCATTCAACATCCCGACATGCCCACCTCCTGGGAAGAAATGCAGAAGAGCTGGGTCCAGCTTAAGGAAGAACGGAATTCTTTTGAGACCAGTCTACATGCTAGTGAAAAGAAGGTCCTGGAACTCACCCGCCTGCTGCACGAGGAAAGGAATCTCAACACCTACATCGCGCCAAAGAGGATGCGCAATGTTTTTTTACCTTAAGGAGTCATTTTGTAGTATTTGGCCCATGGGGCATTTATGTATTAACGAATTTCTCCTTATTAATATGATGTGCGTTCCTTTTTGTCTACAACAAATTTTGAATATTCTAAATCCTTGAATGCATTGCATACATACGCATTCCATTGCACCATATGCATAGCAGATACCCTATTTCGCAGGATGCTTAATTTTCTTCGTTGTTTGTGTGAACAGTCATCATGAATCCAGACTCATCCAGTGAGCAGGCAATCAAGGCCCTTCAGGCCCAAAGTGCACAGTTTCAAGAGATGGTCCTAAGCCTAGCCCAAGGTCAGCAAGAGTTGAAGACTCTGCTCCTGAAGAAGAAGAAGAAAAAGAGGACTGCATTGTTCAACACCGGACGCAGATTTGGGAACACACTCCATAATGAAGCTGATCCAACCACTTCTTCTGCTGAGAAAAACAGTCCCCAAGGGGGAGGAGCTCCTAGTCCCGCAGTCTCCGACAACGAGACGGACTATAACGACGAACAGTACCCACCTGCTGCTGACAGATACAAACAATTGGAGGACCGCTTGAGCGCCATGGAAATTCAGAATGTGCCGGGACTGGATTTCGGAGATTTGGGGTTATCTTCTGGGGTAGTAATTCCACACAAGTTTAAGGCGCCTGCCTTTGCCAAGTATGATGGGGTCTCCTGTCCAAAGCTACATCTAAGGTCGTACGTAAGGAAAATCCAACCTTACACGGCAGATAAGAACCTCTGGATTCACTTCTTCCAAGATAGCCTCTCGGGGTCACAGCTTGAATGGTTCTACCAATTGGATGGAGCTAGCATCCGACACTGGGAAGATTTGGCAACCGCATTCTACAGACAATACCAATACAATTCTGATCTCGCTCCCACGCGTACCCAACTTCAGGGTATGTCTCTAGGAACGGGTGAAGGGTTCAAAGAGTACGCTCAAAAATGGAGAGATTTGGCTGGCAGGGTGCAGCCTCCGTTAACTGATCGAGAGCTGGTTGATATGTTTCTAGGGACGTTGTCTGGTCCGTTTTTCAATCATTTGGTTGGTAACTCCTCCGCTGGGTTTACAGATTTAATATTGACGGGAGAAAGAATTGAAGCTGGCATCAGGTCAGGCAAGATACAGAAGGCTGCCTCTACAAGTGCTGAGAAGAGGCCATTTAAGAAAGAAGCAAGTGCCGTCTATGGTCCTAGAAGACAAGTCAAGCCCGAAAGTCGCCAAGCCGTCAATGCTTTGGTCATCTCCAAACCTGTTGCTGCTCCTCAGCAGTACAATCAACAAAGAAGCGAAAGGCCCAAGAGGCAGTATACCCGACTGAGTATGACCTTATCTCAAATTTTACCCCAACTGTTATCCACCAATCTAGTGACCCTCAAAGAAGCTCCTAAGGTCGTCAACACTGCATCACCTAAGTATAACCCAAATGCCCGGTGTGCTTATCATTCTGATAGTCCCGGGCACACTACTGATGATTGCTGGGCCTTGAGAAACAAAGTGCAAGATCTGATCGACGCAAAGGAAATTCAGTTTGAAGCACCGGAGAGACCAAATGTTGTAACGGCTCCTATGCCCCAGCATAGGGTAAATGCCATTGAGGAAGAAACGTATGCTGTTTCGATAGATGAAGTTGTTACCCCTCTGAAGACCGTCAAGAAGAACCTACTGCGGGCCGGTTTATTTCCGGGTTGCGGTGAAGGTTGCCTATTCTGTGCTGTTTCCCTATCTGATTGTCCCTTGCTGAGGTTAGGCGTCCAAGGCCTAATGGATAGCAAGGAAATTCTATTCAAAAAGACTGATGTTCAATTGGTTCCGATGAAAGAAGTTTCTGTGATTACCATCTTCAAAAATCCAATCAAGGCTCTCCCGAAGAAGCCTGTTCAAATCATGACAGTTGCGCCTGTGATCATTACTGTTCCGGGGCCTCTCTCCTACGTGTCTGATAAAGCTGTCCCCTGGCATTATGGGGCAGACGTGTATGTGAATGGAATCAAACAAGAATTCGACGCTGGTGCCAGTATCTGCGATATCACTGGTCCAGCCAAAGTTACCCGCAGTGGCAGGCTCTTTTCGCCTGACATTGCACCGCCCGCTATTCGAAGACCCCTTCTTATAAAACCTACAAGTATACCTGTTACTGTTGCTGATCAAGTTGTTTCCCCTGCTGCCGAGTCATCAAATGCTCGGGGCAAAGGGATTGAAGAAGAGCCTGCCCGGATGGAGGCACCAATACCCGTAAATACTGAGGCCTCCCGACAAGAAATGGAGGAGATTCTGAAAATAATAAAGAAGAGTGATTTTAATGTTGTCGAGCAGTTGGGGCATACACCCTCCAAGATCTCCCTGCTCTCCTTATTGCTATGCTCCGAGGCCCATGCTAAGGCCTTGATCTCATTCCTCAAGATGGCCCATGTGCCGCAGGAGACGTCTGCAGTCCAGTTCACTGATTGCATAGCGAATCTAACAGCGGACAATGGCTTGGGTTTTTCAGATGCTGACCTGACCGCGAAAGGGAGAGACCACAATGATGCCCTGCATGTCTCTATTGAATGCAGGGGCACTACTCTGGCACATGTATTGGTGGATACTGGTTCTTCCTTGAATGTTCTACCGAAAAAGGCTTTAGACCGTCTGGATTATGAAGGCCTGGAGTTGAAACCCAACAATATCATCGTCAGGGCCTTTGACGGTTCCAAAAGGATGGTTCATGGAGAGGTTAACATCCCTATTCGTGTGGGCTCCCAAGTGTTTGACTCTACCTTTTACGTGATGGATATACGTCCATCGTACTCTTGTCTGCTGGGTCGACCTTGGATCCATAAAGCTGGGGCAGTGACCTCTACCTTGCACCAGAAGCTGAAATACCCTGTCAGAGGGAAAATCGTCACTGTACAAGGAGAAGAGGAGTATATGGTGAGCCATTTGAATTCCTTCAGATACATTGAGATGGACGGAGAGTTTATTGAAACCCCCTTCCAGCATTTCGAGGAGGTACATCCAATTTCAGCAGCTGCAGAGACAATAGCCGAAGAGAATGATTCCTTGAAGATGGCTTCCCTAAGGGATGCCCGGGCTGTGGTTCAGAAAGGCAATTGTGCACACTGGGGTCAGCTTCCTGACTTCACTCAGAAGAACGACAAGTTTGGGCTAGGCTTTACTGCAGAGGCTCAAAAGGCGGTGCGCAAAGAGAAGATCGGAAAGGCTCCGGTGTTTATTTCCAGCTCAAGGGTGAATGCTATCGAGGAGGATGTGGAGGAAGCAGAATTTGACAGTTGGATCTACCCAACTACCAGCAACGGACCAAGCAACTGGACGGCAAAGGATTTTACCCCTATCACATTTGTCACGCAGTAATTAATTTCTTTTGATTTCCAAATTTGTAACAAACAATATGTTAAAACTTTGTTGGCTCGATGTCCTACCCGGGGCATCGTAGCTCCATTTGTGAGGGCTTTTTGTATGACATTTTCATATATCATCAATCAAAACATTGGACGTTTGTTGCATTTCAAATCTTTTGCTCTTTTCCTTTTTGTGTTATATATATTGCAAAACAGCTATATTTACACACACTCACTTATACAGGTTTCAATCCACTCCGGATCTCACTGGTAACAGCTCTGCTACCGCCAGTTATGACTTCGAAAATCCGATCAACTTGGCCGAAGACGAAGGTGAAGATGATTGCGAAGTGCCTGGTGAACTCGCAAGACTGCTACTCCAGGAAGAGAGGGCTATTCAACCACATGAAGAGCCTGTGGAAACAATTAACTTGGGTACTGAGACAGATAGGAAAGAGGTCAAGATTGGTGCCAATCTAGAGCTCAGCGTGAAGAAACGATTGATCCAAATGTTACAAGACTACATGGAGATTTTTGCTTGGTCCTATGAAGATATGCCTGGTTTGGATGCCGACATTGTAGTTCACCATCTGCCAACCAAGGAAGACTGCCCTCCAGTAAAGCAGAAAGTCCGACGGATGCGTCCAGAGATGTCTGAAAAGATCAAGGCCGAGGTTATGAAACAGTTTGAGGCCGGGTTCCTTGCAGTGACTTCCTACCCCCAGTGGGTTGCCAATGTGGTGCCGGTACCGAAGAAGGACGGTAAAGTCAGAATGTGTATCGACTACAGGGATTTGAACAGGGCCAGCCCCAAGGATGACTTCCCCCTACCTCACATTGATGTCCTTGTTGACAATACAGCTCAACACAAGGTGTTCTCCTTCATGGATGGTTTTTCAGGGTATAATCAGATCAAGATGGCTCCAGAAGATATGGAGAAGACTACCTTTGTGACTCAGTGGGGCACCTTCTGTTATAAGGTCATGCCATTCGGATTGAAAAATGCTGGGGCAACCTATCAACGTGCCATGGTTGCTTTATTTCATGATATGATCCATCATGAGATTGAAGTATACGTTGATGACATGATTGCGAGGTCTCAAACTGAGGAGGAGCACCTTGACCATCTGAGGAAGTTGTTTGATCGACTCAAGTTATACAAACTGAGGTTGAATCCCAACAAATGCACCTTTGGGGTAAGATCCGGAAAGTTGCTAGGTTTCATTGTAAGTGATAAAGGTATTCAGGTGGATCCTGCCAAGGTAAAAGCCATACAAGAGATGCAGACTCCAAAAACAGAGAAAGAAGTCAGAGGTTTCCTAGGACGACTGAATTACATTGCCCGATTCATCTCACATCTAACTGCTACTTGTGAGCCAATCTTTAAATTACTGAAGAAAGATCAAGTAGTACGCTGGAACGATGAATGTCAGGCTGCCTTTGAAAGGATAAAGGAATACCTCCAAGAGCCACCCATTCTTATGCCACCGGTGGAAGGAAGACCTCTGATACTATACTTAACAGTGCTTGATAATTCAATGGGGTGTGTGATGGGGCAGCATGACGAGTCTGGCCGAAAAGAGCACGCTATTTATTACTTGAGCAAAAAGTTTACCGACTGTGAGTCTCGTTACTCACTGCTTGAGAAAACTTGCTGTGCTCTTGTATGGGCTGCTCGCCGGCTGAGACAGTATATGCTGACTCACACTACCTTATTGATTTCAAAAATGGATCCCATCAAGTACATATTTGAAAAGCCCGCTCTGTCTGGAAGAATAGCGAGATGGCAAATGATCTTAACGGAATATGATATCCAGTATACAACTCAGAAAGCAATTAAGGGAAGTGTACTGGCGGATCATTTGGCACACCAACCTGTGGACGATTACCAATCATTAAACTTTGATTTTCCGGATGAAGACATCATGGTGGTAACTGACTGTGAAGTACCTGGACCGGATGAAGGACCTGAGGAAGGATCCCGATGGTCTATGCATTTTGATGGAGCCTCCAATGCTTTGGGTAACAGCGTCGGCGCTGTAATCATATCTCCCAAAGGAACTCATACTCCCCTCACCGCCCGATTATGTTTCAGCTGCACCAACAATATGGCAGAATACGAGGCATGTATCATGGGTTTACAAGCTGCAATCGACTTAAGGATAAAATTTCTAAGTGTCTTCGGAGATTCCGCTCTCGTGATCAATCAGATCAAAGGCGAGTGGGATACGAAACACCCGAATCTTATTCCTTACAAGGAGTATGTGTCGACCTTGCTCCCTCACTTTGAAGAGATAACTTTTGAGCATTTCCCCAGAGAGGAGACTCAGCTAGCGGACGCACTAGCCACGATGTCTTCAATGTTCAAAGTTAAATGGGACAATGAGGCTCCCCGAATCATAATCTGGAAGTTGGATGAACCGGCATACTGCTGCGAGCTCGAGGCTGAGAAGGTGACTGAAAACCCTGGTATCACGAGGTAAAGAGGTACTTGGAAGTTCAGGAATACCCTGAAGGTGCATCTGTCAATGATAAGAAGTTCATGAGGAGATTTGCTGCAAAATTCTTCCTCAGCAACGGCATTCTCTACAAACGGAATCATGATTCAACTCTGCTACGTTGTGTGGATAAGGCTGAAGCAGAGAAAATCATGATAGAACTTCATGAAGGTACGTTTGGAACCCATTCCAGTGGACACACCATGGCTAAGAAAATCCTTCGGGCAGGATATTTCTGGTCCACAATGGAAGCCGATTGTTACCAACACTCCCGAACTTGTCATAAATGCCAGATCTATGCTGACAAGGTGCATATCCCTCCGGTTCCTTTGAATGTCCTGACGGCACCTTGGCCTTTCGCAATGTGGGGCATCGATATGATCGGAGAGATCCGACCAACGGCATCCAATGGGCATCGCTTCATCTTGGTGGCGATTGATTACTTCACGAAATGGGTTGAGGCAGCTTCCTATGCCACAGTAACCAAGAGCGTCGTGGCACGTTTCATTCGGCATAATCTGATCTGTCGGTACGGCGTCCCAGAAAGAATCATTACGGATAATGGTACCAATCTCAATAACAAAATGATCACCGAACTCTGTGAACAATTCAAGATCCAGCACCACAATTCTTCTCCCTACCGGCCGAAGATAAATGGGGCTGTAGAGGCAGCCAATAAAAATATCAAGAAAATTATGCAGAAGATGACAGTGACCTATAAAGATTGGCACGAGATGTTACCATTCGCTCTTCATGGGTACCGCACCTCAGCAAGGACGTCAACCGGGGCAACTCCTTTCTCCTTGGTCTATGGCATGGAGGCAGTCTTGCCAATTGAAATCCAGATACCCTCTCTCCGGATAATGAAGGATGCAGACTTGAATGAAGATGATTGGATCCAGACTCGACTTGATCAACTAAATCTGATTGACGAAAAGAGGCTCACTGCTATCTGTCATGGTCAAACATATCAAAAACGGATGATCAGGGCATTTAACAAGAAAGTCAGACCGCAAGAGTATCAAGTTGGGGACCTGGTAATCAAACGCATCATCCTTCCTCAAAGTGATCCCAGGGGCAAATGGACCCCTACGTATGAAGGGCCATTTGTGGTTAAGCGTGTGTTCTCAGGAGGAGCCATGATCCTAACCACCATGGATGGTGACGACCTTCCTCACCCTACCAATGCAGACATAGTGAAAAAATACTACGCGTAAATAAGAGACCTGCTAGGTTGACATACCTAGGCAAAAATAAGGGCTTCCCGGCGAACCAAAAGGGTTCGGGCAAAAATAAGGGATGAAATGAATAAAAAAAATTTGTACACCCGGCAAGTCGAAAACCTGAAAAGGCGGCTTGGGCAAAAATGGGTATCCCGGTGGACTGAAAACCCGAAAGGGCGGTCCAGGCAAAAGTTAGGGATAAAAGCGTAACACTATGTCTCATTGGATCACTTCGCATCCAGAATTCGGCATCGACTATCTGGCTCCAGATTTCGGCATTGACCAATCAGCTTCATCTTCAACTAGGTAGCAAAGCGATGAGACGTTCGAAGACATAAAGGCAATAGCAGAGTTGGAACCCAGTGGGATTGTTCACATAGCTGTTTTGTTTCCTTTTTCAAATTGTAAACTCTATACTATTTGGCGATGTCCTCTTACTAGGATGTCAGCCTCTTGTACGAAAACGCCTATTCACAGGCAAAGTTTAAATCAATACAGATTCACTTGTCCATACAAATTACCATTGTTTTCTTTTTCTGTTTTGCGAAAAACGTCCAATGTTCATTGTTGATATATGCATTTGACATTAAATTGCTGATTCATAAATATTTACATATAAAGCAAGAGATTAATTACAGGTGACATCAAAGACAGGGGCAATGTGGAGTTGTCTAATGCAGTCTGGTTGTTTTGTCCGCCAAGGCACCAAGGTAGGTTCAACTGAAGAATGTGGCCAAATCATCTCAATTCCCCGCAGAGTAAAATAGGATGCGACAATACTTTCCCCAAGCGGAGTTGGTTCCCCGTCGATCCTGAAAAGGCACAACATTCCCCGGCAGGTCTTAAAGCTCATCCCCAGTAGATTCTGCAAGCTTATCCCCTGCGAAGCACGGACGTCTCGCCCGAGTTTTATTTAGAGTTATTTCCTCACAAGGACTTATAACTGGGTTATCCTCAGCGAAAAGCCACGGAAGACCGCTCTCGGCAAAGTTCCTTCAATCCCCAGCGAAGTCTATCTTTGGTATTCCCAAGCAGAGTTTATCTTTGGAGTTCCCCAGCGGAGTTTATCATCATTATCCTCAGCGGAATCCATCGTTAAAGTCCTCAGCAGGCCTCTCATCAAAATTTCGGCCAAGTATCTCTTCCACAGAGCAATTCTCCGGCCGATCGTCAAGGATTTATTTTCCCCAAGACGAAATTACATTCATAAACATTTTACATTTTCATACATCTTGCTTACATACATGATGGAACGCATACAACATCTCATGTTGAATATCATGACAACATGCATATCATACATCATGATATTGCATACAACTTACGTTTTTTGCCTTTTCAGGAAAAAGACAATCCCAAAAACAATTACCCCCGACTGTCACAATTCCAGACTCGATTCCTGTATCTAGCCAGGGCACGTCTGAAGAGTTCCGAGATTCAATTCCTGTATCCGGCCAGGGCATATCTAACAATTATCACCTTTCCAGACTCGACTCCTGTATCTAGCCAGGGCACGTCTGAAGAGTTCGAAGATTCGATTCCTGTATCCAGCCAGGGCACATCTATCCACTACAACATCTCCAGATTCGATTCCTGTATCCAGCCAGGGCATATCTGTTGACCACGTTTCCAGACTCGATTCCTGTATCTAGCCAGGGCACGTCTGAAGAGTTCGAAGATTCGATTCCTGTATCCAGCCAGGGCACATCTATTTAAACGACTATTTCCAGATTCGACTCCTGTATCCAGCCAGGGCATATCTATGGACAACCAGTTGTAGACTCAATACCTGTATCTAGCCAGGGCATATCTGCATGAGGAGATTGAAGATCAAACACCTGTAACAAGCCAGGAAAACATCCGTCTTTCTTAAATACGCAAGTTCTCGCTAAGGAATCTCTTATGCGATCAACACTTCCAAATGGCATCTATAAGCCCATTCCCGACAAAGTTCTGTCACATCTCCAGATGGCATCTATAAGCCCATCTCCCTATCCACCATCTCTCCAAATGGCATCTATAAGCCCATTTCCGACACCACATTGCTGACACTTCAACATGCGAGTGCAAATTTCCGGGCACTCTAGTGTCCAATCTCCTTTTACCCTCGAGTCACGAAAGGCAAACTTGCCAATCTAACTCTTCAGGTTCAAGAAGATTGAACAGGGGCAACTGTTGTACCCCAAAATTTGCCCTCCCATTTCCTCAACATTTTCTCATCACAAGACCTTTGAAGATCAAGATCCAATTAGGGTTCTCTCTGCTCAAGACTTCTCCTTGAACTGTGGACTCAAATTAGGGTTGGTGTTTGCCCAAGGATGTTTTGACCTAAAATGCCTAAGATGACTTTCATGCTTCATATTGGACTCCCAAGTTTACCTATACCAAGTTTCAAGTCTTGATTCCAAGTTTTGCCCAGTCAATTGGACAGTTGACCTAGAAATCAGCTGTATTGGGGAAAAAGTCAACTGTGGCCAATTGACAGTCAAACCTCATGAAATTTGATCCACATCAACATTATGAACTCATATGGACCATTTGATCAAGTTTGGATCACAATTCCCCAAGAAATTTGATCAGATCATCAAAAGGGCAAAATGGTCATTTTTAGGGTTTTGACTGCACAAAGGCAATTTTTGACTGTTTGACCTAGCCAATGGTAAACCAAGCTCACATATGGCCTCAAGGACTCAATGGAATTATCTTGACATGTTCATCAAGCTCAAAAGATCCCAAGTACACAAGATTGACAGTTGAATTTCCCAGTCAATTGATCAATTTTGACTGTATACTGAAAAGTCAAACTTTGACTTTTTGGTCAAAATCAAGAGTCAAGATTCATTTTTCATTAAAATTTGCCAAATCATGAAACTTGTTCACCAAGAAATCACAAAATGCAAATTAGGGTTTGAAAATGGAATTTTTCATAACTTAGAATTTTTCTAAGTTATGAAAAACCCTAATTTTTTCCCAACTTTGCCCCATCTTTTCACCAAGATCCCTTTGGATTCAAACAAAAGTCAAAACATGAAAGTTGTAGCTTGTTGCATAATCTACAACTTTGATTCACAAAGTTTCTCATTTGAAGCTTGTATCTCAAGTTACAATTTTTTGAATAAGGGCACTAAACCATTTTTAACTTAGTGAAATTTTAACCTATTTTGACAAGGTTTTCTACCCCACTTCAAGGCCACTTTTCATACCCTTCCACTTGGAATTTTAATTTGCATTTCAAAGATGGATTGTAGTACACATTCCAAGCTTTCCAAAATGTCCAAGAACTCATCAAACAACCTCATAACTTGAGAGATTCGAATTTCACAAGTTGGCAAGAATTCACTTTTGTTCTTCATCAAAACATGTTCATAAACTTGGCAAATTTGAACTCAGCATAGTTTGTGCTACTTTACAGGTCCCTAAACCAAATTACACTCCTTAATTTAATGCAAAACCATTGAACCAAGTTGTTATTCTAAGCCTTTGGTCATTACACAAGGAATTAAGCCTAAACTAGAAAAAGCATTATTTCCATTCTTGAAAAGAAGAACTTTATGTCAAGTTTGCAATCCAAGTGGTACAATCAAGATCTTCTTGGCACAAGTTTGTGAGCAAATTGCACTGATCAAGGCAAGGGATAGCAGCATAGTGGGAGGGCTTGTACTGACCTAGGAAGCAAAGTGGCATTTTGTAGCTTAAGTGTGAAGAAAGGTCCATAACTTATGCTAACTCTCTCTTCAGCATAGACACACAACACAAAAGTTATCAAACACATTCCATAGAACATACCCAAGCTTTGGCACGAGTCCTGAACCTCTCAAGCACCCTCCATCTCAAAATCACCTTGAAACTGCACAAACAGGGGAAGCCCTGCAGATTGAGTGCTATCTCTCAATCCCTTCGAGCATTCTTGTCCAAACTTGTTCCTCTACCTTCCTTACAACATATGCAAGCTAACCCTGTCCTTAAACCTGACCTGTAACACCTCCAAGCCACTTCACCATTTTTAAATTTCTGTTTTGCAGTTGGAGTTCATTAGCTCGATTCAGGGAGTTTCAAGATAAAGTAGGACTTGGAAAAGCATCCTTACACTTCAAGGAAGCTATACAAGTCATCATTTCACTCTGAAACATCCTCCATTGCCAAGCTCGATTCCAACTGAACAGGTATATTCATGGAGTTCTATCTCTCTTATTAGGCATTGTTAGCTTTAGGTTTTTGAAGAAATCATGTCACAATCATAGCCCTGAACACGCTCATATGATTAGATTTCATTTATGTTTCGTGTGCTTAGAGAATTTCATGTCTGAATATTGATGAAAAGTTAGGTCAGAAATTGGGGGAGGAGAAATTCTCCCTCATCTTAGAGAGATAGGTCAAGTTATTTATATGGTTGAAACCGTCTCTTCATGCTGAACATTTCTTGTGTTATGAGTTTTTGCTGAAAAGCCAAGAATCAGGAGTTAGACATTGAAGAACAGGGGCGCGCGTTTTTTCAAATGTTTGAGCTGGAGGTTGAAGACAATGATCAGTGGGCTGGGCCTGTGTTATTTTACTTTTCACACCATCTTTTTTGATTCACACCCCCCTGAGCCCATTTGTTCATTTTTTAACATTTTTGACTTTTTCTTTTTTGGTTGACTTTGTTTATTTTTTCTCATGGCATTAAAAAATTAAAAATATTTTTTCCATCATTTTTTGAATATATGGCATATTTATTTGATTTATTTCTTTTGTTTGCATATAAATATATATATATATATACTATTATTAGAATAAATAGAAAAAATAGTGTAAATACATTTTTATTTTCATTTACCTTCTGAAAATATTTCACACAAAAAATACTCTTTTTACTTATTTTATTAAAATATTAAATAAATATTTATTTTGTATATGATGCACATTTAAGAAATTAATATATATATATATATATATATATATATATATATATATATATATATATATATATATATATATATATATATATATATATATATATATATATATATATATATATATATATATATATATATATATATATATATATATATATATATATATATATATATATATATATATATATATATATATATATATATATATATATATATATATATATATATATATATATATATATATATATATATATATATATATATATATATATATATATATATATATATATATATATATATATATATATATATATGTTTATTAATACATTTAAGCTAAAATGTAAGAATACTTGAATTTTTCATTTTATTAATATTTGATACAAAAATACTTTTCTCCATAATATACTTCATTTTATTTTATTTTTATAAATAATAAATAAATAGTTGTATTAAATTAGATAATATCCATTTTCTTTTAAAATTAGGGTTTTTACCCTAAATTCAAAATACTCCAAAAAAAATAATACATTTTTTATTTTCTTTTCTCTTTTACATAAATAATATTTTTCATACATATACAAAACATTTTTGTGCATCTTGCATTTTTATTTAATTTTTTGTACATTATTTAAATTGCAAATATTCAAATGATGTAATAATTTAGATTTAAATTCTTGTCAATATCCCCATTTGAACATTTGTACCCCCTTTCCCATATTTGGTTTTGTAATAGCTTAGTAATTTTAATTTCGCACTTTATTGCTTTCTAATGATAACATGTTAGAATTAGGGTTTGTATGCGAAAAAACGATAAAAAATAGCTTGACCTAATACAAGATAAACAAGCATGAAAATGGACACACAAATCACACTTGCACCCCCTAGAGTTTTCCACTTGTTGCCTTCAAATAAATGGGCCATATTGCATGTTGAACTTCTTTGGGCAAAGCAAACAATTTGAATGATCATAGTCCCTCGATAAAAACTTTTCAAAACAAACAAAAAAACAAAATGATCAAGTCCCTTAAAGAAATTGCCCGAAGACCTTTAACGCCGTTGCAATTATGGTCTAGACGATGACCCGCGCCTGTCCCTTTCACATCCTAACACAAGATTACCCACCAAATTCAATGGTGGAACAAACTTGTTAAAAGGGTTAAAACATAGCAATAATCTTTTGAGAAATTTAGGAGTAGATAACCTCTTAGTTACTTGAATCAAACTTGCAAAACAAAACACTTGCCTAATTTCAAAATCACACATCACTACACTTTCAAAACAACCTTCAAAAACAAATGAAAACTTTTTCAAAAGACATACATCTTTGTATACATCCCCACATGGATCATTACAAAGGTTGCCACCACATTGGCCTCTTTTCAAAACATTTTCAAACCCACACACTCAAGCACCATTGAAAATAAAAGGCAAGTGATCTAAGCAAGTAACTAAGAGCCCATGGATAACCATGGATAGAAAGGGTGCTAATACCTTCCCTTTCTATAATCTACTCCCCGAACCCAAGAAAACATCTCAAAAGGTTTTTGCTGTGCTTTTTAACCTTTCCTTAGGATAAAATAAAAAGTCGGTGGCGACTCTTGCTAAACCGCAACATTTGCGAATACAAACGCAAACCTCAAGTCAGTTCTCCCACCGTATCACACAATGTTTCGAATAAGTGTGTTAAAAGCTTGGAGGTTCGAGTGGCAATTATGGGAACATATCTAAAGAAGTCTCGAAATAACAACAAGGCTGTATCTGGGAAGAGCGTTCGAAACGGAGAAGCACCAAAGCATTTAAAATTCAAATGGAAGCGGGACTTTCGAAGTTTGAAAATTATGTGTTGGAACATTTGGGGACACGTGGAAAGATGAAAGAGGCATTGTCCTGCATGTTCGAAACGTGGCATAATCCTATAGCAAGACCGTTATGGTCGAATTAGTATAAATAGAAGTCTTAGTATTAGGATTTTGTGTGTCATATCTATTATACAAAATACTCAATAACATTCAAACTACCACATGGCAAGGGAAACGAATGCAAGGGAAATGTATGTATGATAGCACCATGTATTTTTGATTTAGTGAAAACCTTTTACCATTTCCAGTACTTTCCTTTATCCTTTTTTGTCAAATAACCTTTACAAGTTTTCTTATTTACATTCTTTTCACTTTGAAATCTCTTCTTCAAAGTTTTATATTTTAATGTTTTCTTCATATTTCGAGCACTTTATATCTCAGAAAACTGTCATATTTTTCATACCTTTACTTTCAAGCCTTAAAATCAAACCTTTTACGTTCCATAAATCCTTTATATTAACTGTTTTGTAAGTCGAAACCATTTACTTCACCTTTATGCAGTTTTACATGTCTTTACAATTAGCATTACAATTAGCACTTATTCATGTAACTTAGTTTTCACACACATTTTGATCACATCTTTAGACTTTTAGAGAGAGAAATCGAAATAAGCCAAACACATATAAAATATCAACCATGAATATCTGTTCGATTGTGAGAGTAACCTTAATATCCAAGGAGTCCTAGGATCAATCTAGTCGATCCTGTGAGTTACCAGAGGAATTGAATAACAGTCAGAAAGATTATTCGATAGTTTGGAAGACTAGCGGTTGTTTACCAGAAATCACTGGAAACACCTCCTTATTGACTTCGACTATCACCCAGCTTTCATTTTCAGTACCTTTCTCTCCTATTGGGGCATCGCTTTGGCCAGCTTCCACCATGTTAATCTCTCCAATGCATGCAGGCTCGGAGTAATTGGTGTCTGCAACGTCCAAAGGATCTTCTTCCACTTTCATTTTTGCTTTATCAGCAAACTTCAGTCTACCATCTTTAATTGCATTCTGAATTAGGTCCTTGAAAAGAAAACACTGTGAGGTTTTGTGGCCTAGGAAACTATGATATTTGCAAAACCCTCTTTTCTTTATTTGATCTAAAGGAGGTATTTTGACATTTGATGGCACAATGAGTTGGCCGTCTTTGACAAGTAAATCAAAAATCTCGTCACATTTAGTGACGTCGAAGGTATAAACTTTCTTTAGGAATTTGTCACTTTTCTCATTTTCAACAATCTCTTTCCCTTTTGTGGGAACTAATAATTTGCAGGAGTAAGGTGGTGCCCGTTTTAATTCAGCGAGGTCGATTTCGACCTCTTCGAATTCGAATTCAGGGTAATCTTCTGCTTCCTCAGTTCCAACATAGGAGATTATTTTCCTTCTTGTTATTTTTAAAGACTCTGGCCTTTTCGGCCTTTAGCCTTTCGACCTGTCGAACCCTATCGGCTAATTGAGCCATATCCCTCAAATATTGAGTGTCTAGTTTCTTTCGAATAGAGTAATCCAAGGCGCCAGTGGCCATTTCGACTAACTCGTGTTCAGGCACTACTGTGAAACATCTGGATTTCAAAAGCCTGAACCTATTCAGATAATCATCTATTGGTTCAGTGAACTTCCTCTTGACACTGGCTAGTTCCTTCAGACTTATTTTTGATTGTCCCATGTAGAACTGTTCATGGAATAATCTCTCCAAAGAGCCCAAGTGTCAATGGACCCAGGAGGCAAAGTGGTGAACCATGTGAAAGCGTTCTTAGTCAGGGAACTTGGGAAATATTTGATCCCGAGATCTTCATTATTGTCTATATCTCCCGCTTCGGTTAGATATCTGGCTATATGTTCGACTGTTGACTCATTGGTATCCCCAACAAACTTTGTAAACTTAGGGACTTTGTATCCCCTTGGTAAATCAGTGTGCATTATGTAATCTAATATAGGGGAAGCATAATTTGGCCTTCTAATTCCTGTGTTGAGGCCATTCTGGGCCATGATTCTTTCTATCATGGTGGTTAAATTATTTTCTGCCAAGATGTTATCATTTCGAACTCTCTGAACGACTGCATCAGCATCTTGATTTCGACCCACCATGACAACCCCTCTAGGTTGTTCTTCTCGAAACTCTGGGACTTCCAGCCTTTCGATCCTTTCCCCTGATTCCATAATTTCCCTTTGTGGGCCTTGGATCATTGGGGCTTCTAACCTTTGTGCCCTTGCCCCCATATTAACTTCCTCTCTGGCTGGTCTATAGGTTGGTTCGTTAGCAACTTGTTCTATAATAGGTACGTTCTCTCGAACCCCCGCCTGATTCTGCCTACGCCTCTCTGGGGGAGCAAAGAAATCTGCTATTCGACTCATGTTATCTGCGTTTTCTCTGTTTGTCAAAGTCACATTTTGTACTATTGGTGCGAATATTTCCTGCATAGTTTGTGCTAATACCCCTATCATATTATGGTTACTGTCATCCATCAATTGCCTAAAAGCCAACTGGTTTTCTGTGGTTAAAATAGGCATTGCGCTATAACCCACTAACCCTTGGTTATTTGTCATGAACTGATTTGCCCCAGACCCAGACCCTAATTATGGTGATGAATTCGATGTGGAATTGTGTAAGCCTGCCATAAAAGATGTTGGCATTCCATAAGAGGAGTTTCTGGTTCTATTACCATCGAAACCGGGTGGTCTAGTTAGTGGGGTGGCGAAATGGGTTTGTGTCCCTGATGGTGGGACGAATCCCCCAGGATAACCAATGGTTCCAGTATTTCCTAGGATCGAACTATTAGTTGATATGCCACTTATTCCATTAGTGGCTATATTACTGGTAGAGGATGCAACAGACTGTGCATTCGAAGGGATCACATTAGATGTTCCCATCGAAGCGGACATATTAGTGCCTGCTGTATGTGGGGCATTTTGTTCCCCTTGTTGATTGTCAGAATTAGACATCTTGTTCAAACGTTTTCTTCTGGATAAGGGTTGGTTGCTATTGGTTATTCTACCACTTCTAAGGTTCATAAAACAACAAACTTATCACTCAGAGAGTATTTTTACAATGGTTATGTCTCAACAATTTTTTACTTTGTTCTAAATTTCGTAATGGCCAATGACGCGTCCCACCGGGTGTGCCAATTTGTTTACAGTGATTTCTGGTAAACAACCGCTAGTCCTCAAAACTATCGAATAATCTTACTGACTGTTATTCAATCTCTCTGGTAACTCGCAGGATCGACTAGATTGATCCTAGGACGTGTTGGTCATTAGGGTGACTCTCATGATAGAACTGGTATTCATGGTTGGTATTTAGAATGTTGTGTAGGTGTTTAACTTATTTCGATTTCTCTATTAAAGATCTAAAGGTGTGATCAAGTAAATGTGCGCGAAACCAAATTGCATGAATAAAGTTCAATTGTAAAGACATGTAAAAACTGCATAAAAGACAAGTAAATGACTTCGAAGCATAAAAACAGTTAATGTAAAGGATTCTCTGGAATGTAAAAGATTCGAAATATGAAGAAAGCGTTTAAATACAAGAGAACAGTAAAATGACTTTAAGTGAAAAAGGTATTCGAACGATAAAAGCTTGAAGATAAAGGCATGAAATGTACAACAGTTTCTGAAATGTAAAGTATTTGAAATAGAAAGAAAGTATTTAAATGTAAGGCATCAGTAGAAAGACTTCGAATGAAAACATTTTAAATGCAAAAGATTGTGAATGGTATTGACATGAACGTAAAGGAAAGTACTGGAAATGATAAAGAGTTTTCATTAAATCATAAACATTTGGTGTTATCATACGTACATTGCTCGTGCATTCGTTTCCCTAGCCATGTGGTATTTTGAATGTTTACTGAGTTTTTTGTACAATAGATATGACACACGAAATCCTAATGCTAAGACTTCTATTTATACTACTTCGACCATAACGGTCTTGCTACAAGATTCTGCCACGTTCAGAACATGCAGAGCAATGCCTCTCTCTTGCTTCCACGCGTCTTCGAATGCTCCAGCGCATATATTTCAAATTTCGAACATCCCACTTGCATTTTGAATTTCAAATGCTTTGGCACTCCTTCGCTTCGAACACATTTCTTGGACACAGCCTTGTTAGCATTTCGAGACTTCTTTGAATATATTCTCATAACTGTCACTCGAAACCCCAAACTTTGATATGCCCATTCGAAGCACTGATTCTACCATTTCGAAACATGACATCTTGCTTTATTCCAATCGAAACGTCCAATTTGCTTCTAATAATATCATCAAAATCTTCAGCCAACAGGTAGCTGAGGCAAAACACATTTCACGTCCAAGGTTACAAGATTTATTTGTAGTAGTGCACAATACTGGTTGGGGGGAACCATCCTAGATAGTGTTAACCATCTTAATGGTTATCAATGCAGATATTCATATTCAAATTTTTACATTCTAGGGTGGAGAGATCACCCTAACTTTTCTTACAAAACAATAACCCCTAACCTCCCATGGGACCACCGGGTTTCTAAAATGGAATAGTAGGTGCCCCTAAGAAATCCATTCTAGAACAGATGATAGAGAAATTTATAGCAACTTAAACTCGCCAAGATGAAGAATTTAGGAACCAAAATCTCCATACTAACAAATTTCTTAGGAAGTTACCCCCTAGTTTAGAGTCCATTTTAACCCATAACATAATGTTAGAGACTCAAATCTCGCAAGTTGCACAACAACAAGCTTTATTATATGTCCTTCTCGAATCTTTCCCGGGACAACCTAAACAAAATCCCAAGGAACATATAAATGTTGTAACAACTAGGAGTGGTAAGCAACCAGGGGGGCTAGTTAGAAAGGTAATGAAATGAAAGAAACCGAGCCAACACAACATGTAAAGGAGGTTGTTGAAGAGGAACAGAAAGAAGAAAAATATGTTGTTCCTCTTCCCAATAATCCATATATCCTATTTCCACAGAAGTTGGTAAAGGAAAAAATGGAGGCCCAATTTAAAAAGTATGTGGAGCTGCTGAAAAAGCTCCACATCAACGTCCATCGCATTGAGGATTTATCTCAGATGCCTCCCTATATAAAATATCTAAAAGAAATCCTCTATAGTAAGCAGAATTTGGTGGACCATGAGTCTATGGAGCTGACTGTGAAATGCAACACCATAATTTAAAACAACTTTCCACCTAAGCTTAAAGACCTAGGGAGTTTTTCAATACCCTGGGTTGTCTGAACAATAAGTTTCAATCTTAGCGCAACTGGTTGATATGTCAAAGAGGACAAATTAAAAGTGAAGGAAGGTGAAAATGAGAAAGTTATAGCCTATGAAAAACTCTCCCTCCAGTCTGAAGTTCTAGCATATTGGTAAGTCCCTCAAGTGAAGAAGAAACCTCCACCACCAGACCTCTAATATGAACCCCCTCATAGAAGAAAGAACCAAGAGGGTCAAAAGTTAGGGAAATGGTTGAATAGGTTGAAATGGATCCCTAAGTATATTAAGAACAATGTTAAGGACTCAAGCTTGAAGGAAGTACCCTCTAAATCATAATGGTCAACTGATAAAGCTAATGACCTTAAAGAAGCCTTACGTGGAAGGCAACCCACCAAATTGTGTTTTTTAATTTTATGATTGTGTGTTGTTATGTGAATTATTGATATGTGCAAGTATACATAGTCAAATAGTAGCAAGTGATATAAAAGTAAGATTATCGATCCAACAGAGATTGTAATAACTTAAATAATTCTCATATTAAAATCTTGTGAATAGCCATGAGCAAAAAGATAACAATAAAATTAGGTTGTCACAGATTCAAGTTGAAATACGATAAATGATAAGTGATAATGAAGAAGTAAATCAATAGTAAGAGGCATTGTTGGGTAATGATGTATCTAATGAAGTTCATATTTAGTGTGTGTTTGATGAGGCCCTGTCATGACAGATGAGGTAGAAGGTAATCTAGTGGTGTATGACTACAACATCAAGTCATATGCATTAAGTCAAGGGAACAAATCTCGAGGTCTCATAATAACATTAAAGCATGTTTGTTTTCATCTTTTGATTTCCACTATGGTTGTAGTCCTTTATCTCTAAAGTGACTAATCTAGTGAATATGTTTATCCTACTATTTCACCATATTTACGTATGAAGTTTGTTAGTTAATGAATCTCCCAACCCTTAACCAACCTTTACTCATTCCTAAGGTGATCAAACAAAGATACATATGTATAACATTATTTCACATAGTAAAATACATCACTTCAAACCACACGATGTTAACAAAAAACAATAATTTTCATTAAACTTCACATTGCTCAACATAAAGAGGTTTACCTCATGATAAGAAAAATAAATACAACGACCCAAGTTTTTTTATTCAAAATTTCTAACCACAAATGAAAAGAAAACATAAACCTAAGTATGACATTTTACTCCTTGCAATCTTTTAAACAAACAGAGGAAAATTTTGTCACGCCAAGATGCTCAACAATTATTAAATGGAAAGAGAATGGAAGGAACTCAACTCGCTTTCACCTTCAAGGATTTTAGAGGGATACATCCCCATGTTGATGACCCTTTAGTTATTCTGTCGATCATTATTGATTTTCAAATCAAACGTGTGATGGTGGACACATGTTTAAATAACATTTTGTTTTAGGAGGTCTTTAAGCAATTAAGATTTCCTAAGGAAGTCATGAGGGAACACCTAAGAACTTTGTTGATGATCTCTGGGGATTCGATGGAGAACTTAGGGAACATGGACCTGCATACTACCTCCGACAAGGGTTAAAACGCAAAAACTATAGTGGTAAAATATAGGTTTAATATCATTTTCTGTCTCGTATTTATTGGTCGGGGTTCATATTGGTCCCTTAATTTTAAAATGACCATTTAGGACTCCTGAAATTTAGTAATTGTTTCAAGTTTTTCCTTTCTATCCATTTTCCTGAAACGGTGTTAAATATTTTAATTATTTGTCCATGTTAGCAAGATGTTGAATACACGTCAGATCACATGTTATAAACCACATAATTGCTTCGGGAAATTAGGTTTACTGTCTTTCTTCTTCAAACATGCTAAAATCATGACATCTTAATTTCTAAAACTAAGAAGAATTCCTTCTACAAGGGTTTACTCATCTTCTTCAAAGAAACAATGGAAACCTAATTGTTGGTGTGGTAACTTCGTTGTGCTTAGAAACGCTACAAAAATTAATAATTTTGGGAAGAAATTTAGCTGATATACACTATAAGGTAAGATCTCTCTTCTTATTCACCAATTTCATTTTGGCACAATGGATTATGTTTTCCTGAATTTACACAAGGGACTACTAAAAATGGATGTGACTATTTTGCTTGGTATTATGATGATGTGAAAGATGATAAGAACATATTTACCATGAATCAAAAAATAGGTTGAAAATTTTAGCAAAGAAAATGAAAATCAACATCAAAAGTTGATTCAATGTGAAGGAATAATTGAAAGACAAAGAGACAAAATTGATGTACAAAATCAAGAGTTAGAAGAACATGAGGTGGCTCTCAAGAACACAATGAGTTGAGATAAATTTTGGAAGAATTTATGTTTTATAGTTATAAATATTTTAATGCATAGTTTGGTTTAGTATTAATAGTGTGTAATTATGTAATTTTGTTATGAATTGATATTATAATTTTGTGGGAAAGAATTTTACAACGCTTTCTAGCTTCAACCGTAGTGAAATATGGAATATAACTACGATTGATTGAAGCAGTTGTAATTGTTATAGCTTTAATTTTTAAATAAAAAATAAATGTTAAGGGACACACAGTTATTTTTATTAAAAAAATGAAAAAATGTTAATACTGAAATTCGAAGCTTACCACTCAAATTATATGACAATGGTTCTTTTAAAGAACTGTGATGAAAAATTTCTCAATAAAATTAAAAGAAAACATGCGCGTCAAAATGGAGATATGACTACGGTGGATAAATGATCATAGTAGTATAGTGTTATCGTAGGTGTATTTTTGTTGTGGTGTTATTTTTTCTATTTATTCATTCATCATGCTTTCACTTCTTCTCTACTCTGATTTTCTCTAATTTGTTCGGTTTGCAAAATTGTTTAAACAATTTCTTTTATTGAAGATTTCTTAATTGAACATGTTTTTCAAACTCACAATTCATATCCCCCTCTCTTATGTTTGGAGTCATTTTTTCAACAAAAGCTTGGTGGCATATTCTCTTATGTATATCGCTTATCTGACTTCGTAGACTAGGTCCAAATTATTTCTTAAGGCTTATTCGATATTTTCTTCTTCGACTCTTTCTTCTCCTGCTGGAGGGGGGTTAATTCCTAGTGGAATGATAGCATTAAATTCATAGACCATTATGAAAGGTTCTTTTGTGGTAGATGAATATAGTGTCGTGTGTTATGACCATATTACTTGGTTTAAAGTCTTGTCCACCATCCTTTTACTTATTTATTTTGTTCAAGATGACTTTTCTTGTAATTTTTGCTTCATTGTCCGTCTATGGGTTCTCTATTGATATGTATTTGTTTTATACAAAGATAATATCGCAGAATTTGATCACCTTTGAGTTTGTGAATTGTGTGGTGTTGCATGTTATTACGTACCTAAGTAGTTAAAACCTATAAATAATTTTTTTCTAGTGAATTTTTTTTACCCTTTATGCTATGATGGTTGTTAATGGCTCCACGTCTATCCACTTGATGAAGTAGTTTATTCTTACTATGAGGAATTTTAATTCTCTTACCGCTATAGAGAATGAAATTAAGATGTCAACACCCCAATAGAAATACCATGGAAATTACACTAACTACGAGAAATTTTAATTTTCTTACCGCTATGGAGGATAGAATTAGGATGTCAACATCCCACGTATAGAAAGGTCATGGAGATTCCACTAAGTCTAGTACTTCGGTTAGGGCATGGCGGATGTTTGTGTATCTTAGAAATTTATCACATTTCTTTATATATTTCTTGTTGTCTTTAGTCATGGTGGGCTAGTGTTCTTCCTTCGTCCTATGTGTTTTGATCATAACGCTTATTTACTCTTCATTGCTCAAACATCTAAGCATTGGTGTTGTGGAATTTCTCTTTGCACCTCATAGTTTGTTTGATTTTGTCTATTTTATCTCTCGGATTTGACTTCTTTGATTATTATATAATTTTTTGGTTTAATTAAAGGTAAAATGACCGACAGCCAAGAAAGATTGAGATATAGTAGAGTAGTCTAACAGACATCATTAGTGTCCCTTCATTTGATGCGGAATCATTTTCTTCCCGAGTTCACGTGTCTCCGACATCATTTTATCAGAGGCATGTGACCCTTGGTGCTGCTCCCAGAAGTCCAACCTGTTAAGCTTGTTGTTGTTATTCCTGATGTTTTTCCAAGACTCCCTCCAGACACCCCACTACTTTAACATTTATGTATACTGCATAAATGGAGATTTATTAAAATATGTCAATTTTGTAACAAATTTACTATCTGGAAAAAAATTTACTGTCTTGAGGGTTAGTATGAAACTTAACATCTGAATTATCTACTAAGTTGGGAAATAAACATACTATCATGAATTCAAAATATATTTAGAAATTAGTCTGAAAGTTAACTTCCAGATCACCCTTCCACCAACTCTTTGGTGAATTTGGAATGACTCGCTTACAAAGTGTTTTAATGTGTATTAAAAGCGTCCAGATAAACTTCGAGTTTGTGCTAGGAATATTTTTGGATTTCATAAAGGAGGCTCTTCACCACTAAGGGTGCGAATAAAAAACCCCTTGGTTTTGTCGTCCTTCGTCTCTATAGTTTTTCTGCAAGTAACAAATATTTACATGAATCTCTTTTTACCTAGTTTGCTTCCTCGAACAATTATGAAATGTTTCTTCTTCGAGGTATTGGATAAGCAAGGTCATCCATTTGTTATCTTCTTCAATGCAATCCATTGTTAAAGTCTTTGTGCTAGGAATCAAGACGGCGTCTGTTAGTTGGTTAATTCTTGTTAGTTGCTATTTGGGCTATAGTTTGTATTTGAGCCTGGGCTTGTTGCCTATATAAAGGGTCATTACTTTGTAATCCACATATACTACAACATCAAATTAACAGTTTCAGTTTTAAAGAGTTAGTTACACTAACTAACTCAACAATCTCTCTTCTTCTTCTTCTTGTTTTCACTATATTCATCTTTCTTGAATCCTTTGTTCCAACAGGTTGGTATCAAGAGCTTGTTTGCGATTCAGATAGAATCTAATGGCAAACAGATCAATAACCTCAACATAATTTCCAACAAATCTTCTAGTTTTCAAAGGTGAAAACTAATGGGTGACACAAATGAAGGTTATTTTCATATTTCAAAGTGTTGTAGAAATCGTGAATGATGGAATGTCACAACTGGAGGAAGATGCTACGAAAGCCAAGAAAGTTGTGCACAAAGATCAGAGGAAGAAAGATGGCAAGGCGTTGTTCTTGATTCACCAGTGTGTGGATTATGATGTGTTTGAGAATATAATCGAAGAAGAAACAGCAAAAGAAGCTTGGGAAAAGTTGAAGTCTTTGTATGATGGAGATGAGAAACTGAAGAAAGTAAAGTTGCAGACTCTGAGAAAGCAGTATGAGATGCTGCAGATGAAAGAGGATGAATCTATTTCAGCATATTTCTCAAGAGTGGTGATGCTGACAAACCAGATGAAGGCGTGTGGTGAAGCATTAACGGATCTGCAGAAGATAGAAAAGGTATTAAGATCTCTAATTGCAGATTTTGATTACTTTGTTGTAACAATCGAAGAGGCCAAGAATCTATCTGAGATGAAGTTAGAAGAACTTCAAGCTTCTTTGGAGGCTCATGAAATAAGGTTGCAGCAAAGAAACTCAAAAAGGGAGAAGACAGTTGAACAAGCATTGCAATTAAGATTCAGCAAGAAAGCTGGAAAAGAAAAATCGAAGCAGCGTAAGAATCTTGCTGGTGATGAGAAGTCAAGCAAGAATACTGATTTGAAAGGAGTGAGCAACAAGTATTCTGAGAAGAAAGTTGACATGAAAGGGGTATAATGCTACAATTGTCAAGGTTTTGGCCACTATGCTAGAGATTGTCGAAGTAAGATTGAAAGATAGTGATGAAACTCAATATGCAAGAGCTGGAAGTAGTGATTCTGATGATGTGTTGTTACTGGTGAACACTCAATTGAACACTGAGAAAAACAACATGTGGTATCTGGATTCAGGATGTAGCAACCACATGACTGGCAATAAAAACTGGTTCACCAAGTTAGATGAGTCAGTTGAAAAGGTGATAAAGTTTGCATATGGCAGACATATCAAATCAGGTGGTAGAGGAGACATTTCGATTATTAGGAAGGATGGTCGAAAGGCTACTATCACTGAAGTTCTGTATGTACCTTTGATGACAAGTAACTTGATAAGTGTAGGTCAATTACTTGAAAAAGGCTTCAATATGAAGTTGGAGAATAATCATATGAAGGTATATAGGGCTGATGAGAGGCTAATCATGAAAGTACCATTAGCGGAGAACAAAACCTTCAAAGTCGAACTCAATACATCAGATGAAAAATGTCTTGCTTCAAATGTAGGAGAAGACAAGAACTGGCTATGGCATCACATGTATGGACATCTAAACTTCAAAAGTTTATGTATGCTCAATCAGAAGAAAATGGTGCTTGGGTTTCCGTATATGAAGGAACCAAAGCAGATATGTGAAGAATGCTGCAAAGCTAAGCAGGCAAGGAAGGCATTCAAACGTGATTTGCCTATAAGGTCAAGGCAAAAACTAGAGCTGGTTCATTCAGATGTGTGTGGACCTTTCAAAGTAAAATCCAATGGAGGTAAAAGGTATTTCCTTACTTTCATTGATGAATTCACCAGACATGTGTGGATTTACCTCATTGAAAGGAAGAGTGAGGTATTCACACAATTCAAGAAGTTCAAGTTGCATGCTGAGAAACAAAGTGGCTGCAAATTGAAAAAGTTAAGAACTGATGATGGTGGTGAATATACTTCAGCAGATTTTGCCAGATTTTGCAATGAGGAAGGTATAGAGCATGAGATTGTTGCACCCTATACGCCTAAGCATAATGGCATCGCTGAGAGAAAGAATAGAAGTGTACTGAACATGACCAAATATATGTTGAAAGCTAAGAATATGCCTAAACGTTTTTGGGCTGAAGCAGCCTCGGCAGCAGTATACATTCTAAATAGATGCCCAACAAAGAAGATGGTCGAAAAGACACCACATGAGGCTTGGACAGGGTCGAAGCCAAATGTAAGTCATCTTAAAATTTTTGGATCAATGTGTTTCAGACATGTATCTGAACAATTGAGAAAGAAGCTGGATGATCAAAGTGAAGTCATGGTGCTAATAGGTTATCATTCGACTGGTGCATACAAGTTGTATTCACCAATCGAAGATAAACTAGTGATCAGTAGAGATGTTCTTGTAAATGAAAGTAAAGGATGAGATTAGAATAGAAGTGCAGTTCGATAAGAATCAGACACAGTCACAACTGTGTTCGAAGAAGGTGAAACTTCGACAAGTCAAAATGAACAAGGTGATACTTCGACTGGTCGAAATGAAGAACCACATGTGTAGAATGAAAGAAGATCCACAAGAACAAGAACTGAGTCAACTAGGCTGACTGGATATGAGAGGTTTCCAGATCAAGCAATAAATGCTGATGGTGACTTAATCGAAGAAGCCATGATGATGGCTGAAGCAGAACCAATTGACTTGGGTGAAGCCTTGAACAATTCGAATTGGTGTGAAGCCATGAAAGAAGAACTTAGAGCCATTGAGAAGAACAACACTTGGGAACTTGTCGAAAGAACCAACAAGAAACCAATTGATGTGAAATGGATCTACAAGGTGAAATGAAGGCCATATGGTGAGATTGCAAAGTACAAGGCAAGACTGGTGGCCAGAGGTTTTCTACAACAACCAGGTATTAACTTTAATGAAGTGTATGCGCTTGTTTCTAGGATCAAAACAATCAGGATTGTTGTTTCGATAAATACATATAGAGGATGAAAAATGCACGAACTTGAAGTGAAGTTAGCATTCTTGAATGGGCCTCTGGAAGAAGAAGTCTATGTCACTCAACCACCAGGCTTCGACGTCAAAGGGTAGAAGTCGAAGGTTTACAGATTGAGGAAGACTCTCTATGGCTTGAAGCAAGTTCCTAGAGCTTGGAATAAAAGGATAGATAGCTTCCTAATCGAAGTAGGGTTCACAAAGTGTGTCTCTGAACATGGAGTGTATATAAATAATGTCGAAAGTACCAATCGAATCATTTTATGCCTCTATGTTGATGACTTACTCATTACAGGAGTAGATGAAGTTGAGATAATGAAGGTAAAGTCAAAATTAATGTAGGAATTCGAAATGTCTGATTTAGGGAATCTTTCATACTTCTTGGGAATGGAATTCAAAGACATCGAAGGAGGAGTTTTCTTGCATCAAATGAAGTATGCTCAAGATATATTGAAGAGGTTCAATATGAGCAATTGTAAGGCAGCTGTTACTCCATTAGAGACTGGAGCAAAGCTGAAGAAGGAATCAAATGATAAATTTGTAAGTTCGACCCTTTACAAACAAATCATTGGATCATTGAGGTATCTTTGTAATACTAGACCAGATATCTACTAAAGTGTGGGATTGTTGAGCAGATTTATGGAGAAGTCTCAGGAATGTCATCTAATTACAGTAAAGAGGGTGTTGAGATACATCAAGGGAACTGTTGATCATGGTGTGTTGTTGCTAAAAGGATCGAAGAACAGTACAAAGGTCAAAGTGCATGGATACACTGACTCAGATTTCAGTGGAGATCAAGATGAAAAGAAGAGTATTGTAGGGTACACCTTCATGATCGAAGGAGCTCCAATCTCCTGGAGTTCGAGGAAGCAAATCATTGTGGCTTTGTCTTCATGTGAAGCAGAATATGTAGTTGCATCATATGTTGCATGCCAAGCAGCATGGATCGAAATGCTACTTGAAGAGCTCATAATAATGGAGTCGAAGATGGAGCTGTTTGTTGATAACAAGTCAACAATAAATCTTGCGAGTCACCCAATGTGTCATGACCGAAGTAAGCACATTGAACGAAGGTATCATTTTCTAAGAGACCAAGTAAACAAAGAGAAGCTTGAAATAGAATAGTACAAGACGGAAGTGTAACTAGCTGACATATTCACCAAACCTCTGAAGAAAGTGAGATTCGAAGAGTTGAAGAAAGGCATTGGGATGAGAAGTCTTGATAACATGAATTAAGGGGGTGTGTTAGTTGGTTAATTCTCGTTAGTTGCTATTTGGGCTTTAGTTTGTATTTGAGTCTGGGCTTGTTGCATATTGTTTCCAGTGATTTCTGGTAAACAACCGCTAGTCTTCCAAACTATCGAATAATCTTTCTTACTGTTATTCAATCCCTCTGGTAACTCACAGGATCGACTAGATTGATCCTAGGACTCCTTGGATATTAAGGTTACTCTCACAATCGAACAGATATTCATGGTTGATATTGTATAAGTGTTTGGCTTGTTTCGATCTCTCTCTCTAAGAGTCTAAAGATGTAATCAAAATGTGTATGAAAACTAAGTTATACGAATAAATGCTAATTGTAATGCTAATTGTAAAGACATATAAAACTGCATGAAAATGAAGTAAATGGTTTCAACTTACAAAACGGTTAACATAAAGGGTTTCTGGAACGTAAAAGTTTGAAATGTGAAGAAAGCGTTTAATGCAAGAAATCTGTAAATGATTTTAAGTAAAAGTATGCGTTCGAAAGACAAGACTTGAAGGTAAAGGTATGGAAAATTTGACAGTTTCCTGAAATATAAAGTGCTCGAAATATAAAGAAAACAATAAAACGTAAAACTTTGAGGAAGAGACTTCGAAGTGAAAAGACTGTAAATAAGAAAACTTGTAAATGTTGTTTGACAAAAAGAATAAAGGAAAGTGCTGGAAATGGTAAAAGGTTTTCATTAAATCAGAAATACATGGTGCTATCATACATACATTTCTCTTGCATTCGTTTCCCTTGCCATGTGGTAGTTTGAATGTTATTGAGTATCTTGTATAATAGATATGACACACCGAAATCCTAATACTAAGACTTCTATTTATACTAATTCGACCCTAACGGTCTCGCTATAGGATTATGCCACGTTTCGAACATGCAGGACAATGCTTCTTTCATCTTTCCACGTGTCCCCAAATGCTCCAACACATAACTTTCAAACTTTGAAAGTCCCGCTTCCATTTGAATTTTAAATGCTTTGGTGTTTCTCCGTTTCGAACGCTCTTCCCAAACACAGCCTCACTGTTGTTTCGAGACTCCTTTAGATATGTTCCCATAATTGCCGCTCGAAGCTCCAAGCTTTGACACACTTATTCGAAACACTGCTTCTGCTAATTCGAAATATGACGTTTAATTCCATTCCGATCAAAAAACATTTAACTTTACTTGGCTTCTAAATAACATTATCAAAATCTTCAGCCAACAAATTGCCCCTTTAAAATATGTATTTCGATTCTTCTGAGAAATACCTATTTTAAACATCTACACAAGATTTTGATAGGACTTTCGAATCATCGTAACATTTAATGCATTTGACTCCAGTCACATCAATCATAGCACCTTTTGGATTCCTTAACCGCCCGGAGTCACTTCACGGCGTGGTGCAGTTATAAGTAATGATTATCTTTTAAATCACGCCTATTACCTATGTTAACTTCACGCCACCTCTTCATCACACCAACCCATGATCTCCACGTATCACAGCTCTATTCGGTGGATGCTTAAACTTCCCCATTATAAAACATCAACTTAATCTTCTTCTTTCCTTTTCACACTCTAAATCTTTCACACTCTGAATTTTTTACCCTCCTTCTCTCATAAAACAATCTAAGCTTTCAAACATCTTTCAAAATGTCTTCTTCTACTTCATCCCAACTCAAGAAAGTCTCCAAGAAGAAAGGAAAAACTACAGGAGCTACCATGGAAAGTAAAATCATCACCATCCAAGGCCAATCTGCTCTTGCCCCTCAGACGATTTCCAAAGAAAAAGAAATGTTGTATGCGTCACAGGTACTCATTCCTACCCACGTTGCTGGTAAGAGGTTAGCTTTAAATGGCCCTCTTACGGTTTTTGAAATATTAAAGGACACCAGGACAATTTTTCCCGTCTGTTATAGCTTCAAACCTTTATTCAACAAAATGGATGCCCCTAGGGCAGTAGAATCTCCTAGTTCAAACACCATAGAAACCCCAACTGTTCCTCCCAAGGACCCCTTTGTTTTGGATTATGTAAAAAGTAATTTTAAGCCATTTCGATCTTGCCCTACTTCTGATATTGCTTATCAAAATTGGTTCACGAAAGTAGAAGCCAAGAAATCCTAGCAATGGGAAGAATTAGGCATTTATAACCTGATTAAGTTATCGAAACCTGGTTTCACCTACAGCCACCCTCTGCTATTCGCGTCCCTTTATTTCTGGGACAGTACCTACAACACTTTCCATCTCCCAGGTGGAATGATCACCCCAACCTTCTTCGATATAGCGGCCATTACTGGGCTGTCGCCAGTGGGAGAAACTTATGTACCTGACAACAAAGAGCACTCAAGCATAATTGACTTCGAAGTCAAGTTAGCCAGTTTTTCCAAATTTATCAGTCATTATCATGCTGAAGGGGACAATGTGTCTAACGTAGAGCACATTGCTTTTTTAACCCTGTGGCTGTCAAGATACGTTTTCTGTAGTAGATCCCTACAGGTAGCTAGTAGGTTCATTCCTCTAGCTAGGGATTTACATGAAAATCGAAAAGTGTGCCTAAGTGAATTACTCTTAGTTGACCTCTATGAAAGCCTGAGGTCAGCTGTTTCGAGCTTCAAATCCCACACTTCCAAAAACATTTTATTGGCTGGCCCATTTTGGTTACTCCAACTATGGCTAAATGCCATGTTCGAACCTTCCTTATCAACCGCCAATACCATTGATGAGCAAGATTCTGAGATAAGTGATAGGATAGTCGAAGGCACTAGGCTTCGACGACTAACTCCTAATGATGACAAAGATGACTTCAAAGTTCAATTCTCGAAGTACATCATGATATTCTCCAAAAGGCACAAGTTCGAAGAGAGCATGGCGCCTTTTGCTTCGAGGGCTCATGGACCTTCTTGGTTCACCATGGCTCTCTCAGAAGCCATCAAGAGCAAGGAAATTCAGGATGTATGAAGAGCTTTCTTGCTGCCTAGACTCATCTCTTCAAGGATAACCCCAGCCAAGAACCAAATTCTTCTCTTTGCCTACCAACCAAACTTCGTTTCGAGGCAGTTTGGCTTATGCCAACTGATTCCTGAACCTTTGTTCCAAACTGAGAGCGCCATCACTTCTGGACGAACTTTCAAGGCAAGGGAAGCCAAAATACAGCAAGAACAATATCAAGGCTTTGCCCAATTTGAGCTGATAGCCTTCGAACCTAACCATCTCGCGGCTAAAGGATTTCTGGAGTGGTGGATTAAGTTTTATCAAACTTATATGTTCGATACACTTACAATTCGACAGAAACTAATTGATGCCTTCGATGTGCAGGTACCAGCAAAGAAAGGTATGTTTACTCATGCCAAAGAGATTAAAGCTTTTCAAAATTATTTTGAAACTACTTACGACCCCACGCGCTTGGACTCCACTGTGCATCAAGCAGCTGAGACCTTGAAGGAAAAATTTAAACAAAAAGTTTCTAAGTTAAAACTTCCTTCAGGGCTGTCACCTGAGGATAGGTATAGGTTGGCATTCGAAATGCATCCACCTAAATTTCCCAGATTACCTACCTCAGAACTGGCTCTGGCTTGGTTTCCCCCATATCCATGGTGGTTTACTTGCAAAGAGATGTTCAAATATCTTCAAAGGAAACCAAAGCCATCTGAGACTGTGACATGGGCTCGATACTGGCTTCATGATTTCCCAGGACACCTTCGATACGACCTTTCTGCCATGTCAATTAAATCTGATCAAGGCACAGGTGCGAATGCTTGGGAAAATCCCAAATGTCTTTTATTTTCCATATCTTTAACCTTTGCTTTAATTGTTTCGATTTTCAGCTATCAGGATAAAGACAGCTGCCTCGAAGTCGAAGGAAGGGAGTGCCTCTCAAGCCTCCATCGAAACTACTGACAAAGCGACTCCACCCGAAACAACTACTACTGCTGCAACTATAACAGCAACAATAACGCCAACAACAACAAGTGTTCCAATTCCAACGGTAATCACTTAGCCTTGATGTTTCGAATTCACTCAAGCTTTATGGTTTACATCTAACTTTTCGTTAAAATTCTTTCAGACCAACAAGCTTCCTCCTACTACTCCCAAGAAGCGGAAATCAAGCACCATTGGGGAAGACCCCAAGGCTGGAGGAAACTTAAACACCGCTTCGAAGAAGAAGCTAAAGAAAGATACTTCTAAAAGCACTGTTCCGACTAGTGTCTATGGACTCGATTCCAGGGATGCTGCTCCCTTACCCAAATCCAAAAATCCACCTTCGACCTCCAACCCAACGTTGGAACGTATAGCTAGTAACCTCTCCTCTGAGGGTCCACAGGTAAACTGAACCTCTAAAAATTGTTTCTAATACTAACTTCTTATTACCTTGATGAATGTTTTTCTTTAACATTCTGCTGTTCCTTGCAGAACATCTTGAATCCAACTTCCACCATTTCGACCTCACCATCCAGGGCTGCTGCTCCGCTCAACTCCTCTCCTCAAGGAGATTCCAGCAACTTAGTCCAAAATAAAGGTTCCTCCAATATGGCGGTTCTGGCTGGAACTTCTGAACAGCAGGATGATCAAGGTACCTCCATTCCTCTGAAAGAGGTGAACGAAACAATACTTCAAACGTCTGCAGAGGATTCGCAAAGGGCTTCTCTTCAAAAGTCCCCTCTTGAAACTCTTCAAGAGGACCCAAAGGACACTCAAACTGAAGAAGAGAAAGCTGATTCTGGGCAAAGAGCCGAAGAATCTGCAGACGAAGAATCTGAGGAGGAAAATGCCAATGACGAGGAAAATTGTCAATGACGATTCGACTGCTGGGACGGAGTCTAACGCAAATAGCAGCGAAAGGGATGGTATCGAAGTGGTAGATTTGGACGAGGATGAAGAAGACCAAGAGCACGAAGCAAATGAAGGGGATGGTAATGCAATCAACGAACCCCTAGAGGTTGAAACAAACGTGGTTCCCCTACGCGTGGAACTCCCCCAATCCTCTCTGTCTCGAATGACTGACGAGGAACTGGCACTTCTGAGACGAAATGACCCTATTGGGTACATGAAGGCAAAGTTGGCTCAGAGGGACGTCCCACTCGCTAGGGCTGGCACAAGTTCAACCAGCTATCCTCTTCCCACAGATGAAAGAGTTGTTCTTCTTAACAAAATTAGGAAAACTATTCTCAATGTGGATATATTCGAAGTGCTTAAGCAAGATAGTACTGCTTGCTATACTATGAAGGAGCTGCTCACAAAGGTCAATATTTCCACCTGCTCCTTGCCAGTTAGTACTCTCTTGTTCGATCTTCAGAATTTGCTGGACAACGTAACTGGCTACCTTCTCCAAGACGAATCTGCTGCCAAGAAGGTTCAAGAGAAACGCATTGCCATGGATGCCGCTTATGAACAAGCTTCGAAACTCTCTCAAGAAGCTGAGGATCAAGCTATGCATCTGAAGCAGGCGAAAACTGATTATGAGGCTCGAGCTGAGTCCATTCTTATTTGGGAAAGGCAAATTCTGGAACTTCAACAGAAAGTTAAGGAGGCTAAGGAACAACAACTAGCCTTCGAAACCAATCTTGCAGGTAACCAATTCGAAGAGCTTCTCAACCAGGGGCTTGCAGAAATGGAGACTGCAGAACAACTTAAAGGAGAAGTGGCAACCTTGGAAGGAGCCAGGCGGTTCGCTCAGCAGAAACTTGAAACATTTCGAAGCACCTTTAATCGATTGAAAAATAATGCTTATTTCTAGATTTTGATGTTTATCTGACTATAATTTTGGTTTCTTACCTGTAATATTCGAACAACGCCATTTTGGCATTCTATCTTGCCATCTTGGCTTTTTATAATATTTTGTTTACGTTGTTACTATTCGAATCTCCCGCAGGCTTGGCTTATATTTCTTTAAATATTTCCCATTAACCTTTAGGACACGTTTATCATCCAAGAGTTCTTCGACTTCGTATGCATTGTTTGAGAACACTTTTAATATTCGAAAAGGTCCTTCCCAATGAGGTGACCATTTACCTAACGCTTTATTCTTCTTATCCATAGGCAATATGACTCTCCAAACCAAGTCATTAATAATGAATACTTTTTTCTTCACCCTTTTATTGTATGTTCTGGCCACTCTTTCTTTTTGCCTCATCAAAATTTCCAACGCATGTAATCTAATTTCGTCCAACTCAACTAATTCATTCATCATCATTTCCCAATATAATGCAGTTGGGATTTCGTTTTGTCTCTGAATTCGAACTGATTGCAGATGAATTTCTACTGGTAACACTGCATCATGACCAAATGTCAGTTGGAAGGGCGTAGTGTTAGTAGCTTCCTTAGGAGATGTTCTACAAGCCCATAACACTTGGTCCAGAGTTTTGTGCCAATTTCTTGGCTTCTTGCCAATATGCTTCTTGATTAATCCTATTATTACTTTATTTGCTGCTTCGACTTGTCCGTTTGCTTGAGCATGATATGGTGTTGATGTTAGCAATCTAAACCCCATTTCTTGGGCAAATCCTTGCATCTTTCTACCAGTAAATACAGAGCCTTGGTCTGTAGTTATGCTTTCTGGCAATCCAAACCTATAGATAATGTGCTTTTGTATAAATTCAATAATTGCCTCTTGATCAGCAACTACCAGAGGTATAGCTTCGATCCATTTGGTAAAATAATCTACTCCCACCAAGATGTATTTCTGTCCTTTGGACGAAGCAGGATTTATTTCTCCTATCAAATCCAATGTCCATCCTCTAAATGGCCATGGTTTGATGATCGAATGCAACTCACTTGCAGGGGCACGTTGAATTCCTGTATGTTTCTGGCATTCTTCACATCCTTTAGCAAAGTCTATGCAATCTTTGAGCATGCTAGGCCAATACAAACCGTATCGAAATAGCAACCATTTCATTTTATGGCCTGCTTGGTGTGCCCCACATGCCCCATTATGGACTTCAGACAATGCTAAGTATGCCTCACTCTCTCCTAGGCATTTCAATAATACACCCTCTTGGGTCTTTTTGAACAATTCGTTCCCCATGAGGAGATATGACAATTCTCTATACTTTGTTTTTCTATCCACCTTTAGAGTTGGGTCAGCTAAATAACTCTTCAATGGACTTCGCCAATCTGCATCTGACAAAGTATTTATGGCTAGTATTTCGAATCCCTGTTTCTCAGCATATCCCAATCTCATACCTTCCAGATCCGCTGGTGTGAATCTAGTAGCCATAACTCTTCCCCTTAATTCGACCAAATCCTTAAAGTTCTTGGTAGACACTTTATAACCTGAAGCCAAGTGCACTAAGTCATTTGCTTCTTGGTTCTCTATTCTTGGTATGTGTTGAATATCCGTGTATTCAAATTTCCTTAATAGCCTATTGACTATGACGAAGTATACCATTAAATTTTCCTTTATGCACTTGTATTCCTTTGTGATTTTTTTGACCACTAATTCAGAGTCTCCTTTAATTTCGACTCTGGTTGCCCCCAATTCCAACAAAGCTTCAAGTCCAGCAATGAGCGCTTCATATTCAGCTTCGTTGTTCGAACAACGAGGACCATCTAATTTATACTTGAATTTTGTTGGAATTCCTTCAGGAGAAATTAGAAGGACTCCAACACCACTTCCATTCCTGTGGGTTGAACCATCAAAGTACAATTTCCATGGTTGAATTTCGACGTAACTCATGCTCGTCTGTTCAACCAACGAATGGTCCACAATGAAATCAGAAATCACTTGACCTTTCATAGCTTTTAAAGGCATGAAAGTCAATGAATATTCTGTTAAGGCTAAAGCCCACTTGCCAACTCTGCTATGCATTATTGGTTTTGAAAGCATATGTTTAATAACATCAAAATGAGATGAAACATAAACATCAACAGGTTTTATATAATACTTGAGTTTCATACAAGAGAAATACAAACAGAGGCATAGCTTTTCTAAATTGCTATATCTGGTCTCTGCATCATTTAGCACTCTACTTAAATAGTATATGGCTCTTTCGACGCCATTGCTATCCTCTTGTGCTAGCATACTACCTATACTAACTTCAGAGGCAGATATGTACAATCTCATGGGCTTCCCCCATGATGGTGGAGACAAAATAGGAGGCTGAGAAAGATATTCTTTTATTCTGTCAAACGCCTCCTGGTGAGCTTCGTTCCATTCGAAGGCTTGACCTTGCTTCAGACGAAGTAACGGAGAGAAAGCTTGGGTTCTTCCACTCAGGTTCGAGATGAATCTTCTGAGGAAGTTAATTTTCCCTAGCAGAGATTGCAACTCCCTTTTTGACGCAGGTGCTTTCGTCTCCATTATGGCTTTGGTTTTGTTCTGGTTGATTTCGATTCCTTTCTTGTGGACCACAAAACCAAGAAAATCTCCAGCCTGCACAAAAAATGCACATTTAAGGGGATTCATCTTTAAGCCATGCTTTCTCATTCGCTCGAATGATTGGCTTAAATGATGCAAATGTGTTTCTGCAGATATAGATTTGATGACTATATCGTCAATATACACCTGCATGAAGGTTTCGATGAAATCATGAAAAATTGAATTCATCACCCTTTGATAAGTTTCCCCAGCATTCTTTAAACCAAAAGGCATCACCACCCATTCGTAGGTGCCTAAGGCTCCTGGGCAACAAAATGTTGTTTTTGCAACATCTTCTTCAGCAATGAAAATCTGGTTATACCCAGAGTATCCATCTAACATACTCAAGTATTCGAACCCTGCAGCAGAATCTACTAGCATTTCTGCCACGGGCATGGAATATTCATCCTTAGGGGTTGCAGTGTTTAAATCCCTAAAATCTATGCAAATTCTTAAAGAACCATTTTTCTTAATAACGGGTACTATGTTTGCTAACCATTCGACGTACCTTGTTGTTCTGATAAATTTGCAGCGCAGCAACCTTTCGATCTCAGCTTTAATTTTTGTGAGAACCGCTGGTGCGAATCTTCTGGGAGTTTGTTTGATGGGCCTCTTGCCATCTTTGATTGGCAGTCTGTGTTCGACCAATTCCCTCTTTAAACCAGGCATCTCATCATAATCCCATGCGAAGCAATCTTTGTTTTCCTTAAGGACTTCGATCACTTTCTTCTTGAGGCCTGGGCTAAGTTTAGCACTTATGTAGGTTACTCTTTTCGTTTTTTCATCCCCTAAGTTGACTTCTTCGAGCGGATCCTGTGCCAACATTTTGGCACCTGAGTTTATGGGGTCCCTTTCGAAGCCTAAGGGTTCTTTATCATAGATGGCATCCAACCTTTGATCCATCTCAGACTCTTTGAAGGGTGAGCATTTCGAACCCTCCCTACTAACTTCGTTCGTCTTTATAGTTGATTTATTTATTTCAGCCTCTAAGGCCGCTTTTGATTTGTTCTCAGCCATATAGGCCGAAATCCTTTCGAAAAAGGTAGACTCAGTCATGGCTAAGGTTGTTGAAGTCCCAGCCTGCTGGCCGTTTTTGTATAGTGCTTTCGACTTCCTCTTCTTCACTGATTATTGTTCTATCCTAGTAAAGGCCGTCATGACGAAGTGTCATGTAGTAGTGGACGTTTCTAGTTTCATTAATCTCATCATTTGGAACACATGGAGCAATCTTTGCCAGATTTTTATCATAATCCCTTTTGTCAACTAAATTGACAGTTGACATAAAGTAACTCTGGTCTGCTTCGATGTTTTCCACGATTCCATCATCTCTCCACAGAACTAGTCGCTGATGCATTGACGAAGGAACTACCCCCATGCCATGGATCCACTCTCTTCCCAGCAGCAGGTTATAGTTGGCCTTGACTTCGATCACCATAAACATGGTGGGCCTACAGCTTGAGCCTATTGTCAATTCCAACTGGACCACCCCCAGTGTTTTGCCCACTTTTCCTTCATAATTGGACAGAACCATATTATGGGGTTTGATATCTCCTTCGCGGATCTCTAATCTTTTTAGCATGAAATGGGGTATCAAATTGACTGCAGCACCCCCATCCACTAGAACTTTGTTCACACCATGGACACCAACTTTCGCCCGAATGAAAAGTGGTTTGAGATGGTTCTTCATTGCAGGTTCTGGACGTTCGAAGAACGCATTTTGTTCCTCAACAGCCCCATTGTCCATCACGTAGTAGCACACGGGCCTATGTTTCATCAAATCTGTGGTGTCTTCCTCCTCATATTCGTTGATTTCGGTTTCCTGCCCAAATTCGCAGGGAAGCACGGACACCACGTTACAGTTCAAGTTGAATGAAGACTCCCCCTCCGATTCGAAGTTATCTGTTATCATATCTTCGTCCTCCTCCGGGCCTGGAGTGTATTCCTTTGGTTCATCGCGTTGTTCTTCAGAGAAGAGCCTCCTATTGACTGGAGGTTTATCTTCAGTTTGATTTTTTGGTTTGTTGGTGCTAGATTCACCTTGGTTTTTCGTTGAAGTATCCCCTTTGTTTGCCACAGCTTCTCTCTCAGCCTTTCGAATCCTTTGCTGTCTGCGCCACTGGGATCTTGACATGGGGTTCCTTCCTTTGTAATTCTCTAATCTCACTTCCTCCCTTTTTGCCGTGTTGAATTACCTCCTGTATGTCACAGCATGGCGTGCATTTCGTTCAGCGTTTCTCCATCTATCTTTGCCTTTGTCATTCCTGACTTGTAACCATCTATCGGTTGGCACTTCAGCAGGGAGTTTGAAAGTTACTCTTCGAGCAGCCTTGGGGTGAGGGCTATCAGGCCTTCGTTGTTTGTGTCTGCTGTCGAAACATGGGCCCATCTGGGCAGTTTCTTGATGGTTCCAGCAAGGGGCGAAGGGAATCGTTTCGAAGGCCCTGGCCATGCTTTGGTCATACACAGCAGAACACCTTGGGCAAATCAAGCACTTGGTTGCCCCTTTGTAGCAGCGAAACACAAACTCCAGCAAACTTTCCCCAGCCTTGGGATAACACCTAAAAAGCTGGTTATCCTGGCGCCAATTGTTGCCAGTTCGAGCCCTCTGTACCCTTTCGAAATTCGCAGCAATTCTTTGATTGCAGAGGATGCTGCACCTGGGGCACAATATCATGCCCGAATCTCCTTTGTGGCATGTCATGAGATAATCTTTGAGACTAGCATCTCCAGTGTGATTATCCCCCATTCTGTACTTTTCTTTTTCTAAGTATTTTTCCACTTCCTCCATCTCAGAGCGAGGTCTTTCCATATCCACCATATTTATTTCCACATCCCTCTCTTTAGCTTCATCATCACCCAATCATGTGGGCTTTATATCCTCAATCTGAACCTTCGAACTCTCTGGGGCAGAATATTTGACCAAATAGTCAAATTTTCCACTGGGTTCCCCTAGAGTGTCCCATATTTCCTTCTGAGGGGAAATTGGCTGCGTGATTTGGACTTTCTCCAATTCCAGCCTCAAGCTTTCAGTGCCTTGTGTTAATCCTTCGTTTTGATTCCCCTGGCCTTCAGTAGCCTGGGTTTCTCCTGCAACAGCTATAGGTGCAGCAATCGAAGTCTCTGGCGTATTCTGGATATCTTCAGTGACCTCCTCGCTGACTTCGACCATCACCCAGTTTTCAACTCCAGTACCCTTCTCTTCTGTTAGGGCGTCGCTTCGATCAGTTTCCACCATGTTGACCTCTCCAATGCATGCAGGCTCGGAGTAGTTGGTGTCTGCGACGTCCAAGGGATCTTCGTCCACTTTCATCTTCACCTTATCAGCAAACTTTAGTCTGCCATCTTTGATCGCGTTTTGAATCAAGTCCCTGAAAAGAAAACATTGTGAGGTCTTGTGGCCTAGGAAACTATGATATTTGCAAAATCCCCTCTTCTTTCTCTAATCCAAAGGAGGTATTTTGACATTTGATGGCACGATTAGTTGGCCATCCTTGACAAGTAAGTCAAAAATTTCGTCACATTTAGTGACGTCGAAGGTATAAACCTTCTTTGGAAATTTGTCACTTTTCTCATTTTCAACAATATCTTTCCCTTTTGTGGGAACTAACATTTTGCAGGAGTAAGGCGGGGCCTGTTTTAATTCAGCGAGGTCGATTTCGACCTCTTCGAATTCGAATTCAGGGTATTCTTCTGCTTCCTCAGTCCCAACGTAGGAAATCCTTTCTTTCTTGCTATTCTTAAAGACTCTGGCTTTTTCGGCCTTTAGTCTTTCGACCTGTCGAACCCTATCGGCTAACTGAGCCATATCCCTCAAATACTGAGTGTCTAGTTTCTTTCGAATAGAATAATCCAAGCCACCGGCGGCCATTTCGACTAACTCATGTTCAGGCACTACTGTGTAACATCTGGATTTCAAAAGCCTAAATCTATTCAAATAATCATCTATGGGTTCGGTGAACTTTCTCTTAACACTGGCCAGTTCCTTCAAACTTATTTTCGATTGTCCCATGTAAAATTGTTCATGGAATAATCTCTCTAAGAGAGTCCAAGTGTCGATGGACCCAGGGGGCAAAGTGGTAAACCATGTGAAGGCGTTTTTTTGTCAAGGAACTTGAGAAGTATTTGATCCTGAGATCTTCATTATTGGCTATATCTCCCGCTTCGGTCAGATACCTCGCTATGTGTTCGACTGTTGACTCATTGGTATCCCCAGCGAACTTTGTAAATTTAGGGACTTTATATCCCCTTGGTAAATCAGTATGCATTATGCAATCCAATATAGGAGAAGCGTAATTTGGCCTCCTCATTCTTGTGTTGAGGCCATTCTGGGCCATGACCCTCTCTATCATGGTGGTTAGGTTGTTTTCTGCCAAGATGTTATCGTTTCGAATCCTATGAACGACGGCATCGGCATCTTGATTTCGACCAACCAAAACAACTCCCCTAGGTTGTTCTTCTCGAAATTTTGGGGCTTCTGGCCTTTCGACCCTTGCCCCTGGTTCCACAACTTCCCTTTGTGAACCCGGGATTATTGGGGCTTCTAACCTTGGTGCCCTGGCCCCTAAGTTAACTTCTTCTCTGGGTGGTCTATAAATTGGGTCGTTAGCAATTTGTTCTATAACAGGCATGTTTGTTCGAAATCCCGCCTGGTTCTGCCTACGCCTTTCTGGAGGAGCAAAGAAATCTGCTATTCGACTCATATTGTCAGCGTTTTCCCTGTTCGTCACAGTCACATTCTGCACTATTGGGGCAAATATCTCCTGCATGGTTTGCGCTAACACCCCTATCATATTATGGTTACTGTCATCCATCAATTGCCTAAAAGCCAACTGGTTATCTGTGGTTAGGATAGGCAATGTGCTATAACCCACCGACCCTTGGTTATTTGTCATAAACTGATTCGCCCCAGACCCAGACCCTAGTTGTGGAGATGAGTTCGATTTGGAATTGTGTAAACCTGCCATAAAAGATGTTGGCATTCCATAAGAGGAATTTCTGACTCTATTCCCATCGAAACCGGGTGGTCTAGTTAATGGGGTGGCGAAATGGGATTGTGTCCCTGATGGTGGAACGAATCCCCCAGGGTAGCCCATAGTTCCAGTATTTCCTAAGATCGAACTATTAGTTGATATGCCACTTACTCCATTGGTGGCTATGTTACTGGTCGAAGATGCAACAGACTGTGCATTCGAAGGGATTACATTAGATGTTCCGCTCGAAGTGGACGTGTTAGTGCCTGTTGCCTGTGGGCCACTTTGGTCCCCTTGTTGATTGTCTGAATTAGACATTTTGTCCAAACGTTTTCTTCTGGATAAAGGTTGGTTGCTGTTGGTTATCTTACCACTTCTCAGGTTCATAAAACATCAAATTTCTCAAGTTCCAACGTTTTTGTAATGGTTACGTCTCAACAATCCTTAATTCTGATATCCAATTATTGGTCCCACCAGGTGTGCCAATTTGTTTCCAGTGATTTCTGGTAAACAACCGCTAGTCTTCCAAACTATCGAATAATCTTTCTTACTGTTATTCAATCCCTCTGGTAACTCACAGGATCGACTAGATTGATCCTAAGACTCCTTGGATATTAAGGTTACTCTCACAATCGAACAGATATTCATGGTTGATATTGTATAAGTGTTTGGCTTGTTTCGATCTCTCTCTCTAAGAGTCTAAAGATGTAATCAAAATGTGTATGAAAACTAAGTTATACGAATAAATGCTAATTGTAATGCTAATTGTAAAGACATATAAAACTGCATGAAAATGAAGTAAATGGTTTCGACTTACAAAACGGTTAACATAAAGGGTTTCTGGAACGTAAAAGTTTGAAATGTGAAGAAAGCGTTTAATGCAAGAAATCTGTAAATGATTTTAAGTAAAAGTATGCGTTCGAAAGACAAGACTTGAAGGTAAAGGTATGGAAAATGTGACAGTTTCCTGAAATATAAAGTGCTCGAAATATAAAGAAAACAATAAAACGTAAAACTTTGAGGAAGAGACTTCGAAGTGAAAAGACTGTAAATAAGAAAACTTGTAAATGTTGTTTGACAAAAAGAATAAAGGAAAGTACTGGAAATGGTAAAAGGTTTTCATTAAATCAGAAATACATGGTGCTATCATACATACATTTCTCTTGCATTCGTTTCCCTTGCCATGTGGTAGTTTGAATGTTATTGAGTATTTTGTATAATAGATATGACACACCGAAATCCTAATACTAAGACTTCTATTTATACTAATTCGACCCTAACGGTCTCGCTATAGGATTATGCCACGTTTCGAACATGCAGGACACTGCTTCTTTCATCTTTCCACGTGTCCCCAAATGCTCCAACACATAACTTTCAAACTTTGAAAGTCCCGCTTCCATTTGAATTTTAAATGCTTTGGTGTTTCTCCGTTTCGAACGCTCTTCCCAAACACAGCCTCGCTGTTGTTTCGAGACAACTTTAGATATGTTCCCATAATTGCCGCTCGAAGCTCCAAGCTTTGACACACTTATTCGAAACACTGCTTCTGCTAATTCGAAATATGACGTTTAATTCCATTCCGATCAAAAAACATTTAACTTTACTTGGCTTTTAAATAACATTATCAAAATCTTCAGCCAACACCTATATAAAGGGTCATTACTTTGTAATCCACATATACTGCAACATCAAATTAACAGTTTCAGTTTTAAAGGGTTAGTTACACTAACTAACTCAACAATCTCTCTCTTCTTCTTCTTCTTCTTCTTCTTCTTCTTCTTCTTGTTTTTACTATATCCATCTTTCTTGAATTCTTTGTTCCAACAGTGTCATCCATTTGTTGTCTTCTTCGATGCAATCCATTGTTAAAGATGAGAATCAAGACGATCTCTTGTATGATCGTTTTGTTGTTGCCCTCTTTCTTTGTGCTTGCCAGGTTATATAGGAAATCTGTTCTAAAATTTTGGTCTTTTGAGACATAAGTGAGTTCAAAAAAACAAAAAAAAATTTAAGCAAGTAATCTTACCTTGTGCAATTATTTCGTCAGTTGGTAGCAATGTTGATTTGGACAAAGTCTCAACTCACTTGAGATATTAATGTTATTTAATTAGAGTCATCGACTTAATTGAGATTAACGGTTGAGAATGAGTGATATGCATTTTTTTGTCATTGTATTTAAAACAGCTAATTTTATCAAGCAATTTAAAATAGAAGGCAAGAGTGAAAGACATATTTAACACTTTGTAAGGTATACTTAGTATTTACACATTTGTATGATTACACTGCAACAGATAACAATGGCATAAGTGAGTCATAGACTCATAATGTATCATCCATTCAAATGCTTCTTATTAAAACTTTGCTAAATCTGAAGTCATGACTAAAGAATATCTAACTTATAAGCATTATTGTTAATATATAGGTCAAGCAAGGAATACTTGTATAACCCAGAGCATCGCGCACTTTACAGCCATATCAGAATAATATTACAAAACATCTGAATCACCTGACTCGCTATCGGTGTTTCCTTGCCTTCCTAACCCCATCCTAAATTTGCACACAGGACATGTTCCTTGTTGCCGAAGCCATGGATCGATGCAGTTGGCATGAAACTGGATGGAAAACAAGTAAATAATTTGTTTATAACAACAACAACAACAAAAATTCATGAAAGCAAGAGATAGGCAGCAGCATTAAACCTGATGCTAGCACGGCAAGCTACGCACAAGTTCCCCCCTCTTAACTTGATCCAAACATACAGTACATATCAGCTCATCTTCTGAACCTTTGGCACTTCTCTCGGCTCCTTTGGAGTCTTGTTTAATCTGATTAAAAACATTTGAAAAAAATTTAAAAACATCTCCTATTCCAGAAACAAAAAAGTAGGAAAACACCACATGCATAAAGCTATCTACTGAAACAAAAAACGAGAGATGCATTGACACTATTGCATTGACAGTCTAGTGAAAGCACATAAACCTAAAGCGAAGATTGAGCTAATAGAGATATTTACCTCAGCTGCCTCTGAAGAGGATGTTAAACCGGTGGAGCCATCTCTGTTAATATAAACAAATCATGTCAATTTATTTATTGTCGCATAGACTTCTTTACAAAATACGCACAAAAGGAGAAAACAAATCCTGTGGACCCTTTAACCTTCTATAAGACACATACCACTGGGAACATTTTTCTCAAGAGCTATTAAATACTGCTTCTATTCAATGTTCATATTCAATGCCATAAAGGAAAATTCTCAATCCACCCTATTCATTTCTCAGGGACCTCCCAAATTGTTCATTTTGACCCTGTCCGAAAGGATCGTTCCGGACACCTTTGGACGGAAGCATCCTTCTAGAGTGTATCGATATACCAACGTGCACCCTCTATGATGCACGCACTTGGACACGGACACTGGGACATGACGCAAACACTCTGACACCGATAACGTCAAAAACATAGGACGCCGACTCCGCTACATATATGATAGTATTTGAGCTTCATTTATCCATCTATTACTAAGAGTTAAAAGTATTCTTATCATAATTAATATCTTTCTTTGAGCTTCATTTATCCATCTATTACTAAGAGTTAAAAGTATTTTTACCATAATTAATATCGTTATTTCGTCATTGATGACATTGTTTCAATACATATTTAACCATTTTAGATGTACCAGGTTTGTTCACAAAATGTATAAGGTGTGTTGAAGCCAAAAAAAAATTTATTTTTAAACACTTGTGTGAATTGTCCGTGTATGAGTGTCATACAGGTGTGGGACCTCAATTCGAAGTGTTGAAGCAAAGAAAAAACTATTTTTTTGGGGACACTTGTCTAACTTTTCCAACACATGTCATACGGGTGTCATAACAAGGGTCGGACACCGCGAAACATCTACTACAGAGGTGTCTGTGTTTCATAGTGCACTCTTCCCCTTCCTCCATTCTATCTATTTCAATTAAAAAAGCTTTAAAAACCCCAAAATTACCAATCTCTCATTTTTCATCTAAATAAGTATTAAGACCTACAACTTTCTCCTAATCATCAAAAAATTGACCAGGTATGTTTTGACTTGCAATGTTTTTGTAAGTTAAAACATAAGCAGTGCATACCAATTTGAATTTAAGATGGAAATCCGCACCAAATATTTAGTGATCTAATTTGAATCACAGTCGATGGTTTATGTACACGATATTTCATTAAGTTATAAAAATAAAAATAAAAATCGTAATAATTCTAAACCTCTGGTATAGCCAACCTCGGGATTTATATTTTATAAACTTGATTGTTTTCTAAAACAAAATCCGAGGACTTCAAATCGCCCAACAGTACCAATGATTCAGCAGTTGGTGCCAACTGAAGAGCTGCAAAAGAAAGGTGAACTGACCCACCAAATACTATCTTGCTTCTTGCAAGAAAAGAAAATAAAGAACAAAGATGCACAAAAATATAGCAAGCTTTTCCTCTGATTCATTAGCATTACTTTTTTTAAGAGACTTTCACAACTTACTTTGTTGAGCCTGGAATCTTATATTTGTGAACAGGCAAGGCACTTATCTCTTCCTCTGTCATTGAAGGAGTACTAGAAGCATTATCAGAGTCCAGTGCTCTCAAAGTATCATAATCTGTCACAAAATGAACAAAAAAGCAAATGAATTTGCATATTTGAACGAAAATGAAGCACGATAAGCTTTCATCGGTTTTGGCACCCATTTTAGGCATTGTCAACTTAAAAGAATATGCCAAAATACAGAAGCACAATACCTAGCTCGTCGAATTCTCGGTCAAGAAGTGCAAGCTGAAGTCTAAGTCCCTGCAATCTTCCTCTAGTTGCAATTGCAATAGATGGCGGCATTTGAAAATGTAATTCAGCATGGCCAAGCAACCCAGAGGCTGCTGCGGCATGAGCCCTGGCTTGCGCTTGAAGCTGTTGACATGTTGCATACATTCTCAGACTTGTAGCCATCACGAAGACAGCCAGTACTATCCAGAGCTGAAAAGGAAAAGGGCAATTGTTACTTTTGTAACTTCATGCAGAAGAGAGCTAGTATGAAAACTAGTAGTATATATACATTATATATTAAGTAATTACTTACTAGAAAATAATGCGACATCTGAGGGGAGCTTAATATCATGAATATCAAAATAACTGTCAAATAGGTATGAGCAAGTCAAATAGCGATTAACATTCTACACATATGAAGCAGAAAAGCATAGTATCTTGTTTGGATAAACAGCTAAATTAAGCGCATATAGCATAAGCACTTATCATATAAATTTTATGTTATGTATAAGCTACTTCTATGACTATAAATAAGATAAAGTCAAATTGCTTCTATACAAACTATAAGGTGTTTTCACAAGCTATTTGATGGAACCTCACAAAAATTAAGATAAACGCATAGAAAATCGATAAATGAGATATCGTTTATTGACAGCATTTGATGAAAAAGAGTAGTTGGAGTGAATAGGAAACCAGAGCCAGAATATTCATTCCCGGATAGCATAGGGGAGTGGCCAACCCCAAATGTGGGATAGCGGGATAGCGAATAGCGGGATTGCCGCTCCATTTGAACATTTTTAGGACAAATTACATATAGTTATAAACATATATTTTAATGTAAAGTTAAACAAATAACTCAACTCATAAAATGTTCATAAATCAAAGCACGTGTGACTTTTGTGTTGAAGTTGGTATTTGTGTTGTTGGTGTTTGTTTGAAGTCCCACATTTCTTAGGTTCTCGGGCTGTTGAAGGAAGGTTATGATTGAGTCTCACCTAAAATTTGATTGAAAAACCTAAAATTACCCTTAAAACGTTGTAAATTTAAGGGGTAATTTTGGTTTTTTAGAGGGGAAAACGAAAGCGGGTCAGAAACCGCTCTACACCGCTAACCCACTATTTACCCTATAGCGTCTGCTATAGTGTTCTGCAGCGCTAAGACTCTTCCCATAGCAACGCTCCTACTAGAGAAAACAATAAACGTGTATACCCATTCTACAATACCCTTCACCCTATATCCCTCCCTCCTAACAGAATCTCTAAGATTTTTCAGGGACATTCCCAGCCATGTCACTAACTAACTGATTCTTCTCTTTTTTAGCCTTCCAGACATGCATTCTCCACAACTCAGGTTTCGGCCTCTCACTAGCACATTAGGCCAAATAGTTTCGGCCTCTCACAGCTTATGGACATATCGTCAGTGATCTCCATAAACTCCCCCAAACAATCTTATAAGTACTTATGTCGGTACTAGTTAAACTCAAATAAGTCAATACAAAGAGACTCTAGATACATAAGATAATAGCTTACCCGCAATAAGAAAAGCTAGAGAATTGCTATGAGCTGACCGAGATGGATGAATCCGCTGAGATTAAATAGAGTAGTACAACAATTACAATACAATTTAATCATGAACAATCTGAACTATACGAGTAAAAGCTAGCACATTGCACAAAGACTAACACAAACACATAAAAACAAGAATGAGTAATCATACCATTGAGGTTCTTTCAGGAACATATTGCGAAAACCCGCTTTCAATATCTCCCCTACTCCCGCGAAAAGAAAAACTCATGACTGCAAATGAACTCTTTCAACCAACAATCCACAACACAATCTGCAATGAACTTATCAAGATAAATAAGGTAATTGACACACAGAATCTCGAATTATTGAACAAATTATGAAAGAATCAATAAGCACTCATCCATTCAAGGAACAAACATGCATTTATGTGAATAGTTAACGGCAAAAGGTACAGTACGAAAACAAGGACAATAAAGCTAAGAAAACGATGCTTTTACTAAGGAATTGTATGTAGACTTGTAGTGTAATGAACGAGTTGGTTTGGTAGTTTCTACGTTGTTCGTGTGGTGTAATGCGGTGGGGTATATAGCGACGGAATGGGAAATGATATTTGAATTAAAAAAGTGGTGGTTAAAATATATGACAACTAAGTAAGGTTTAATTGTCATTTTTGTAGACTGATTTTATTTTATTTGGTTTTTGGTACTCGTTACTTTGAGATATTGAAATTAAATATGATCTAAAAAAAATCAAATCATTTTAAATGTGTTTGGGTTCTCCCGTTCATATTGAATTCAATTTTGAATTGATTTTTTATAACACTAGTAACAAACCCGTGCTATCGCACGGATCTCGTCTGGATTCACATTATATTTATAGATTATTAAATTATTAAGTATGTTATCATGTTTTCAGTTGAGTATATGTCTCATGTAAATCATGTTGGCATTTAACTCCATATTTGTAGCAAGCGTCGGTCCTATCAACAAATCACGTCTGCATGAACAAATAGGAAAAATTATATACTTTTTGAAATACATGGAAAATGTACATACTATATATTTTAATTCAAAATAGATTTTTAATTTGAATCGTAAAGTATAAGATATAAAGTTTACCAACTATCAAAGTGCTTGAAAGACTTCCTTGTACACAACATTAGTAGTAGTAGAACACGGTACATTCTCCTTGTCATGAATTAGGATTTTTAGCTCACTTTTGCTCTTAACTCTTGAAATTGCAACATATAATTGACCATGACTAAACACAGGAGTAGACAAATACAATTCAACACTATCAAGAGATTGATCTTGTGACTTATTAATTGTCATTGCATAGGAGACAATAATCGGAAATTGTTTCCTAATCAACTTGAATGGCCAAGGTGAATCAGAAGGTGACATAGACATTCGTGGAATGTAAAAAATGTTACCTATGTTCTTTCCAAACATGATTTTTGCCTCAATGACATGATTTGCAAATCATGTAACAATTAATCTTGTTCCGTTGCACAACCCATCGGCTTGGTCCAAATTTCTCATTAGCATAATAGGTGTACCAACCTTCAATTTGATCCTATGATTGGGAAGCCCTGACGTTCTTAATTTACTGAGAAATTCAGGAGTTAGAACTTCATATGCTTCAGTATAACTTGAATCTGTTCTATCAATGGAATCAAAACTCAAATACTCTTTCTCTTCTCCTAAAAAAAGTTTAAAAGCAAAACATAAATAAATTAGTAAAACTATGTTCTTATATATATATATATATATATATATATATATATATATATATATATATATATATATATATATATATATACATATATATATATATATATATATATATTATGAATGTAATAATACAGTAAATATAAAACACATGTACCTGGTATCAAGTCTAATACATAATGATTGATTTTGTCCACAACTTCAATGGTTGAAGCAAGAATAGCCTTTCCTTGTAAGAATTCAACATCTTGATATTTTTCCAACAAATTGGGATATGTGTTTTCAACAATTGCTCTTATAGGATCATCAAAATTTGATATTAATAGCTCTTTAGGAATTTCAATATCAACCAAACCATCATTGGGTTCACAAATCTTACCATCACCCACATTTAAAATCCATTTTGAAAATTCCGCTAGTTCATTAGAACTTGTGTTGTCTCTTCCCTCTTGAAGTCTCATATTTTTTTATAGTGTTAAAACCTGGCAATAATCCCATACATAAGATGAACTAATTGATGCATGAACAATATCAGAACGCCAGCTCTTGGAACAACAGGAAGAATCTGTCTAAAATCTCCTCCAAATACAACAACTTTTCCACCAAAAATAGTATTCTCAACACCCTTTTTGCTCATTACATCTTTAAGGGTTTTATCCAATGCTTCGAAGCAGTTCTTGTGAGACATAGGTGCCTCATCCCATATTATCACATCCGTTGCTTCAAATAATTGAGAATGTTCGGTGTCTTTGTCGATGTTGCAAGTTGAGTTGTCAAGCGTTGGCACAGGTATTTTGAACTTTGAGTGTGCTGTTCTTCCACCCGGCAATAATAACGAAGCTATCCCACTTGAAGCAACAGTAAGAACAATTTTTTTTTGAGAACGAAGTGCACTTGATAGTGTTCTCCACATGAAAGTTTTACCAGTCCCTCCGTAACCATGCAAGAAAAATACCCCTCCACTCTGTTTGTTAACAGCATCCATGATTTTCTCAAATATCAAACGTTGTTCATCTATAAAATACAAACCAAGAATTATAAGTGCAAGGACAATAAAAATCATTTTTGTAATCATTTTTGCAATATTTAGAAACACGCAGCTTTTTCTGATGTTTTCGAATATAATTTAATCTTTGTGACTCCATCATAGTAAATCCATCAACCAAAAATTGTTGAAACAACCTTCTTGACCGCAATATAGTTTGTGCCTCGTTATGTCTGTATTGAATCCTAAAAGCAAGCCATTCTCTAATGGTAAGCTTATTCCTCTTCATTTTTTTTTTGGTATTAGTTTCTCTAAGAAGAACTCCAAGTCTAAAACCATCTTCCCCATAAGGAAACAAAAGTGGATATTGATATGCCAGATAACTTGAATGAAACTCACTTATTCTTTTTAGCCTTCCGCTCTTTCTTTCAAAAAGAATATCCCTCTTAGAACCCGTATCAACATCACCAACTATTAGGGCGGCTACCTCCGAAACAGTAGGTTGGTTATAAATCCTTCCATCTGTTGATCTATCAGATATTAGCTTAAGCTTGAGATCAGGCAAAGGACAATCCTTTAATCTATCTGCTGCCATCCTAAAAGATTTGGCATGTGTGTTGAACTCATCTAACATGTCCTTCAATCTACTAACTGTTTCTGGAATAATATTGGGATTGTTCCTGCATATAAAAGGAAATACTATGATGCAGCAATGAAAAATATTTAATATGTTGTAAAGAAAACAAAGTTTGGTAAAATTACCCAATTCCTTTAATTCTATGTTGAATCTCATTGTCGGTGTCGTAAACATACAGTTGAGCAAATTTTTGAGATTGTCCAGTTAAAGGTAACATGCTCCCAATTTGATGGCAAGTCTGTCCATGAATTCTTATGTTAGGTGGTCCACTTCTAGCTAAAAATCTGTTGTCGAATTTCATTCCCGGAGACGTAAAAGCAAACATCATGTTGTACATTCTACAAAATTGTTGATAATTTCGATTGTCTATCTCACTATTATCAAACAAAAGACATTGTAGTAATAGTGGTGGTGTTTTCAGAAGTGGCAACACAACTTTCCCCTTTCCACAACATAGTTGAAACTTAGGAACTGCACTATGTTTTCGCTTGTCAGTTTTTTCTTGATACCACATAAGTGCCCTACATTGTGTGCATTCAACTATAGGATCACCAATATCAGAATAACCTATTTAAATGAAACGTAGTTGAGCAATTGGTTTATATTAAATAATAAAATTATAACTAAAATCGTTCATATTAAATAATAAAATTATAACTAAAATCCACATTAAATCATAACAGGTATCAAAGTACAACATGTAATGGACAACGTCAAATTGATATGTATAATGAATTTAAAGAAGAAATAAAGTTGGTTTTAATGATAAATACCAATATTTAAAGAATCAAATGATGTAGAATTGGAGTCATAGACATCTTCGTCATCATAGCTGGAACTTGAGTCATAATTTGCATCTGCGGCATTGAATTCACATGAGCTATCATTGAGAGAATCATCTGTTACCGTCTCATCACCAGAGTAATCACTCTCAATGTTAACATCTGGAGTTGAAGTGAATGTTGTGGGTTCTTGTATAGGAATATTGCTTGTGGATGAAAAATCCAGATTATGATTCTCATTTCCAAAATAATTGAAGAGTTTGACCGTCATGGATTGAATAACACCTACATTCAACTATTTTTTTGATTTATGAACATAACTACTTGGATGTTCATGAGGTTCCATATTTCTTTGATTATAAAATGAGGAAGTTATATCAGAAAGAGGTGTAACAGTCAACTGTTTTTTTGATTTTTGAATAGAACAACTTGGCGGTGCATGAGGTTTTATGTTTCTTTGGTTAGAACATGAGGAAGCTATATCAGAAAATGGTGTTTTGAAATGCGAAAAGGATGGAGAATTTATCCTGAAAGGACCCCCACTGTTATTGCTAAGGTTGTTATGAAGTTTGTAAGATTGGGGCATCTTACCTTCCATAATACTTTTCCTCCGCTGTCGTGCTGAAGCAGTCAGTTGATTTGTAGAATCAATATTGAAACTCTTCATTGTACTTGAGTTGCTTGATGCAGATACTGGTGAAGGTGAACTCATATTTCTTTCATTAAAGATTGATGAAGTTAAATCAGATAATGGTGTTCTGATATTAACCATGGTTGGAACATAATACCTTTGAGAGTTTTCAATGGGATTGATTGTGTTTTCATCAGTTCTTCTTTTTTTTCAATCTTTTATCTTTAAGAATCTGCTTCCTTTTACGTCTTGCCATTGCTGCAACTTGTGGTTCCATAGTGTTGGTTAGGTCATGCAAAAATGAATGGGTAGAAAATCACTTTGATTGTATGGTTGTCATTCAATTTTTTTTTGTTAACCACATAAAATGATTGTAGACATAAAATGAATAAAGTTTTTAGTTATATGATAATAAATATAATTGTTAATACAACATTCACGGTTCCAAGATTTTGAAGTAAAATACTGAAGTCAACAGAATACCAAGTGATTATTTTTGTGAACCATTTTAATTATTAATAATAATAATTAATAATAATAATAATAGCGTTAAATAGTGTTAAGTGTTATTTCAAAATTTAATTAAAAATGTTATAATTATGGACAATCAAGTACCAATAAGAAAAGGTAACTTTCCAGATTCTAACCATTCTGCCAATTAATCTTGAATTGAAAAGAAAAGCAATGGTCAGAAAAAATCATTATAGTTTCACTTTGGAAACCGAAAATGAAATATAGGCAGAATAATTATGTAAAAAATATCGTGTAAAAAATAATTGTATGTAAAGAATAGTTTCACGTAATTGGCAGAATAATTGTAAAAAATAATTGTAAAAATAAATATTTACCATATCATCTTAAATTTATTTATTCAACGGTGATAAATATGTGTCTCTTAGTTAATTACATTTATAAATAAATATCGTGTATTAGTGATATATATTAAATTTATTATCTTAATGTCTAACTAATTAAAATGAATTTATTATTGTCAATCAAAAATTATAATATTAAATAATAATATAATATTATTATTATATACGGGAAAAAGAATAAATTAAATCTAAGAATATCGGAAAATTTATTATAATATTAAATAATAATTTAACATTTATTATTACAATGAATCATATATAACATTTCAAAATTATGTATTTATTTCTTATGTTTTATTATATTCGATTTGTAATAAATATTTTTCAGTTTATTGTGAATTTTCAATAATTAAATATTAATGATATTATATAAAATTAATTTCATGAAATAAATTTATTTAATAAAGTGTTATATAAATATTTAATACATTATATTATATCATTAATTTATATAAAATGACATTAACTTATTCCTGTTTATAAAATTATTGTAACTTTTTTCCGGTTTATAAGCATGTTGAATTCGTGTGTCCATTATTAAAATATATGTAATTTACTATTATTGATATAAATAATTTTATAAATAGTTTAATTTATTACATTTATAAAATTATTTGTAATTTATTCACCTTTATAAAATTAATTATAAATTATTTAATTTATTAAAATGATTGTATCAATAATTTTTTATTTTATCATAAATTTTTATGATTATCATTTATCATTAAATTTTCATGATTACCATTTAATATTTTTTTATCATGATTCAAGAATATAAATGTAACCTTTCAAAAAATATACACAAATATATTTAGAAGTCGGTAGAAAATTTTATTGGTTAAATTATAATTCCATTCAAAATTTATTGAACATAAATTTTTGAAATCAAATCATGCATAAAAATAAAATGTATTAATGTGACCATTCAAAATATTTTCTATATATAATAAAAATAAATAATATTAATACCTCCATTCAAAAGATATATTTGTAAAGTTTTGATTTAATTTTTTTCATATCTTTATATATATTCTAATGTATATAATATTCCTACAATATGAAACAGTATCAAACCTATAATATTAAAAGAGAATTCAAATTTTATTGATCATAATATTTTATGGAATTAAATCATATATAAAAATTAAATATATTTATGTCACCATTCAAAATAATTTCCATATAAGTATAATAAAAATAAATGATAATAATGTCTCCATTCAAAAGATATATTGGTAAAGTATCGAATTAAATGGTACTCCAATATTTGATTAAAAAATTGTAATATTTGTTTTTAATATTGTGTAAAAATATATTAATTAGTCGTACTTTAAAAAAATAAATCGTAAATATTTTATTAAAAATTGTAATATTTGTTTCTAAAATTATAGCAATTAAAAATAAAAAAATATCAATACAAAATAAAAATTTTATTCAAATTTCACGACAAATGAGAATTATAATTTCGATTCAAAATAAATTAGAATTTTGAAGGCACATCAACACCAACTTGTAGGTTATTATCTTCTCTTTAGGAGAAGAGAAATTCTATTTAAAAAAGATTGTAAATATGTTAATTGAACGAAAGTAGTGTGTTTGCTAGAGGCAATGTTACATTCAAAACAACTTAGAATTTGGTGTAAAATAAATTCCATTAAAATATAGGCCAACATAATTTGCAGTAGAAAAATATATTATGCCAAAATCAATGTTGATATGACATACAAAATATGAAAGCAATAATAATATACATATACATAATTTGAATCAAATATTGTTAAAAACATTCTTCTATAGAACCAGAAAATGATCGCATATCAACGTTGGTTTTATCATCTTATACATCTTAGATAATTATTGCCTTGCTTATGGACACAGAGAATCAAAATATGGGAATGAAGAAGAATTGGAAAATAATACGTAACCTCTTGAAAATAATGGAGAATGAAGAAGATTGAGGAGGGAAAGAGTAAGGGTTTAGAATGGCTATATATAGGGTTTAGAATGCATGGGGAAGTTGTGATATCTTGGAATATCAAAATAATCCATTCTAATTCCAATAATAAAATTCAAATAACATTGGAATTGGAATTCAAATATAAATAAAATTCAAATATAAATAAAATAAATTAATAAATCAAATAAATAAAAAATAGTGTAAAATTATGATAGATTGACATGTCAGCAAAATTAAATGCCAAATGAATATGGTAACAGCATAGCGTTGATTAGTCTATTATACCCTTGGAATAAGAAAAGTTATAACATCTAATCAAAAGGTTAGACTTGGAATTTCCAGGTACTTTACTTTTAATAGATTGATAATAGATAATAGATATCTAAACAAAACTCACCGTATTTATATATTTTAATATTTAATATATTATATTTTATATATTACTTTAAATTTATAAATTATTTTAAAAAATTATAATATTAATATTAATAAAAATTTATAAATTTGAATTTGAATTTTTAAAAATTGAATTTTTTTTTGCAATAACCAGCTTTTGAAAAAAATCACAAATAATTATGTTTCGGAGAAAATTATGCATATAATCATGTTTCAGAAAAGTCTACAAAGGAGGAGACAACTCAGTTGGCGTCTGTACTTGGTCATTTGTCCTAAGCGCCATCTCACTTGGCGCATGCTCTCACTTTTAGCCAAGTGAGATGGCGCATGCACTCTAAAAGTGAGAGGAGGCGCCATCTCACTTGACGCCTAGGGCAAAATATAATTTTTTATAAATAAATCTCCCGTTTCTCCGTCATTCTTCACACTTTCTCGCAATGTCTTCTTTTTTTTTTATCTGTTATTTGCGTCATGACATCTCCCATGATTTTTATCAGAGATGGTTACATTATTTTCTCGGCCACCAAACCTCCGATGAAAATGAAATTTTGGCACATTCACTCCATGGAGCGTCTGAAGAGAGAGTCGATGCGATGGCTAGAGGGAAACATCGAGGATGGGGAATAAATTAGAAGGATTCAGCGAAGAAGAACAGTCACTTCACTTGCAACAGGAAAACCTAATTTTTTATTGGAGTTAGTCAAAACAGACGGAGACGTAATGTTGATGATGCATGAGTCAAATGAAATTGTTTTAACGGTTGTAATTTCTTAGACGTTTTATCCTATTTTTATTTGTTGTTTACGTAAGGTTTGTTGTAACAAATGCTCTTAATGAAAAACCGTAATATTTAAAACTTAAAAAAGTAAAGATGTTTTGTATACAATTTTTATGTTGTTGAGCTAGTAGCCTGAGTTGGACAATTATTGTGATTGTGTCTGACCTGACGACATAAACCACACTTTCTTTCTAGCTTGTCAAAGGAGTCCATTTCAGTTGTGATGCGTTTGCTTTTGGGATGACCCTTTTTATTCCTTCGCACTTGGTCGTTGTGTCATACTATTTCGCCGTCGTATGCAGGCCAATAATCAGGTTTCACTACCAATGGGAAGTTGTTGTTGTATACGTTGAGCAAGGTTTCAGACTTATAAATAGGAGATAGAAGTTGTAATGCATCTTGATGAGTATACACACATGCCACAATGACATGAGAGCAAGGCATATGAAAGACTTGAAACTTTCCACAATTGCACCAACGAGAAGGTAGTATAACCCTATACTCTTGTCTTGGCAGCCCCTCGTTGTGGTCGATTGTCTCATTGACAATAAAATTACGGTTGTGTCGGTCAAACCGTATAACCATATGGGTGTTGGCGTTGGCACTTTATGCCTTAATATACTTCATACAGCTTTCACTCCATAGTTGTCCCGATTGCAAGACAGCATTCCATATTTCACCTCTTTTGGAAAACAACGAAGCCATCCTAAAATATGTTGATTTAACCAAAGAAGTTATTGGGAGGTTTCGTATGCCTTTGAATACACCGTTCATGGATTCAATCAGATTTGTTGTCATGTGGCCCCATCGTTGTCCATTGTTGTATGACCTAGTCCATTTCTCCACCGGAATATTATCGATCCACCTACCTGCGTTCGAATTTGACAATCTGGTCTCGTTGCGATAGTGTTTGAACGTAAGTTGTGTTAATGCATACCCTGTGTTCATAGCCGCTTTCCTAAGAGCCTTGTCTTTGATCTCCCTCGTAAAATTTTAGACGATATGTCTAATGCAATAGACATGCGTAGAAGGAGGGTCATGCCAACCATTTGCAGGATTGTTGTATTCACTCTCAATAGATGCATGTCTATCAGAGATCAAACAGAGATCTGGTTGAGGAGCCACGTGTGTTCGGAGATTCTTGAGAAAGAAACTCCAAGCACCACCAGTCTCTCCCTCGACTAGAGCAAAGGAAATTGGGAAAATGTTGGTTTTGCCATCTTGTGCAACTGCCATCAGTAGCGTGCCTTTGTATTTTCCATACAACCAAGTCCCAATAATTTGAGTAATAGGTTTGCATGACGCAAACCCCGTGATGCAAGGTTGAAAAACCCAGAACACTCGACTGAATATTTCATTTCCGGTGATATGAGTACCATCTGAGGCGTACGCCGACAGTGTTTCCATAATATAAACAGTACCTGGAGAATAAGTCTGAAGTGCATTCAGGTAGCGGGGAAGTTCTTTGTATGACTCCTCCCAGTTTCCATGTGCCTTTTCAATCGCCTTGGTCTTTGCTAACCACGTCTTTCGGTATGACGGAGTATAGTTATATACCGTAGTGATGTGAGGGATTCTGGTTTTCACCTTCAATGATGGATCATTGCTGACGAGAGGTAGGATTTCTTGACATATGAGATCATAATTTAGTTTCCGATGATCCTGTGATTGAGTAGAATTGACGCAGGTGTGGGTGGACATAGAACCTATGACCCAACAATCACCTCTTAATCTGTATGATGCAGTGAGCTTGAACATATAATCTGGGCGGACACGCCTGAGCCTGTACCTTTCTGGATAACCGATTGTACCCCAAAGCGGATCTTCCAGATATGGAGATCTGACTGATTTCATGGACCCAGAACGCATTGACTTCGCTGGGCCATCGACCCTGCCACAATAGGAAACGCCACGAAACCCATCACGGAACAGGCGAGGACGCGGATGCGGAATCGCGGGTCGTTACCGAGTTCCGGGGGACCATTAATTACTTTGTGTTTTTTTTATCATGTAATCGTTTTGTGTAAATAAAAATTCGAATTTTCGTGATCCTATATCGTTTACCTAATGTCCCGCATTTAAAATAAAAAACGAAAAAAAATGGACCCCCTTTACACTAAGGTGCCATCTCACTTGACTTATGGCACACTTTTAACACTTAGGCGTCAAGTGAGATTGTACCTCCCCTTTAAATTAAGGTGTAGGCGCCAATTGAGATGATTCCTCTTTTGTGAGGTTTTCTGAAACATGGTTATTTGCGTAATTTTCTCCGAAACATAGTTATTTGTAAATTCTTTTTTCAAAACTTGGTTATTGCAAAAAAAATATTCTTAAAAATTTATTCAAATTAAACTACATAAAATTGTACTTAATCAAATTAAAATTTTCAATTAATTATCTAATATCAAATCAAATCGCAAACAATTTTATCTTAAAATCAGATGAATTTTTTTCTCAAAACCATCTTAAATTACCTTGAATATCCCTCTACCATCCGTGAATATGGGGATATTCATCCTCAATTGTTTATATTATTATGAAATTTTGAATTTTTATTTAAATAACTCCTTTTGCAAATGCTTTCGTTTGATTTTTACTTTAAAATAAAATAAAATTCTTCTTTCATAACTTTTATTGGCCTGTGTATAAAAAAGAGTTTAGTTTTGTGTATTATCATTATCAATGTATAAACTTTTCCAGATTCAATGCATCACAAGTATTCGCATGTGTTATTTTAAATATAAGTTGAAATAAAAATAAATATTATTTAAGATTTAATAGTTGCTATTAATTGATATGGTAAAATATTTTTACACCATCATGCATATTAATTCTTGAAATCGACTATATAGAAAAATAGATAGGAAAAATACCTTTGATTGCAAATTAATATGGCTGAATTTTGAGGGTTTACACCTTTTTTTTTTTTAAGGTTTAATATCACTTTTCGTCTTATATATTTATTTCAACCCCTTAACTTATAAAAAAATTATATTATTTTCTTAACTTTTTAAAATGTATTAGGTTAGTTTTTTTCCGTCTAATTAGCAACGAATTTAACTATATATTTTTTAATTTTTTCGTCGCTAGTTAGACAAAAAGACTAACATAGTTTTTTTTTTGAAGAGTTAAGAGACTAGTATAGATCTTTTTTAAGTTAATGGAAAAAATGAACCCCCAATGTTAAAATACAGGGCCAAAGAAGATATTAAGCCATAATTTAATTATTATCATGCCTGATTTTGCAATATCCTTCACGAATGGTAGGGCGGGTGACGCGTTTGACTATGGTCCAACCTTCCTTCTTTGTATGTGTATTTGTCAAAAAGTACTAGTGTGCACGGTATCCATACAAGGATAATGGATACTCAGATATCTTAGTATGTTTATAACAATTTGGGGTGGTTATGGTTTTCCACAGCGGCGAGAAGTCTTGTATGGTAATGTTATTGTGGCTTTAGAGGACTTGCTCACAGGAGATGAGAGGCTATGCATTTTAGCGTTTTTCTTTGAATATTATGTGTAAGTTATGATTTGTCCTTTCTCGTATTAGGGGAGAAGTATTTATAGAGGCATTGGGCCTAGGGTTTTCTTAGGAAGGGTCACCGCCCACTCAGTTAATAGTGGACCATTGAATCCCTATTTCTTAGGGAGACGTGGACCAACTACGGGCCCTGACTTCTATCTTCCAAGAAACGTATTTTCCCACGTTTTCCATATCTATGCGAGAGGAAGGTGTCGGGGGCGAGATAAAACCTTCCTGAAGGAAACATGTGGTCGTTTCTCTTCAATGTCTTTTACAAATATAACACTACACAGTCCCTCAGGCACGGGGGCTTTGATAAAGAACGAAGTTTTTTTAGACCATAGAATGAAGGAGTATCATGAGGCCATAATTTTCCTGATGATAAGTGTAATGAGTCAGGCTGATTAGGCTTTGGTTTCTTTAGGAGAAATTACATTAAGCCTGAATGATGAGACTATGGGTCCCACGGGAAAAGTTATATGTAGAGCCTGGTTAATGAGGCTATAAGCTCCTCATGCAAAGTTATATGGATATTGGATTATGAGATTATAAGTCCTTTAGGTGAGGTGTTGGACCTCTCAGGCAGTACTTCTAATAAGCCCTCAAACATGACTTAGAACTAAGTCTCTTAGGCTATACTTTGTTTGCATCCTTTGGTCAAGATTTATATGTTTAGTCCCGCTCGAGGAAACTCTGGGTCTTTTAGGCGGCGAGTTTAGATAACTTATTTGTATTGCCCTAAAGGGAGACAAGGTTCTTTGCCATGAATTCCAACATACAAAATATTTCCTTAAGAGACGAAAAAGATCTTTGCCATAAAGTAATATTTCTTTAAGAGGGGACAATGATCGCCGCCATGAAGTCCAGCCTACAAAATATTTTCTTAAGAGGCGACAAGGATCTTCACCATTAAGTCCAGCAAAAAAAAAACATTTCCTTAAGAGGCGAAAAGGATATACACCATGAAGTCCAACATACAAAATATTTTCTTAATAGGCGGCAAGAATCTTTGCCATGAAGTCTAGCATACAAAATATTTCCTTAAGAGGCGGAAATAATATTTGCCATGAAGTCTAGCATACAAAATATTAACTTAAGATGCAGCAAGAATCTTCGTCATAAAGTCCATCATACAAATATTTCCTTAAGAAGTGGTAATAATCTTTGTCATAAAGTCCAGTATACAAAATATTACCTTAAGAGGCGGCAAGGATCTTCTCCATGAAGTCCAACATATAAAATATTTCCTTAAGTGGTAGAAAGAATCTTCATCATGAAGTCTAGCCTATAAAATATTGGAAAATATCCTTTTTGGTTATAAATATTCAGGAAATTATTCATAGATAAATACTTATGTTTTGTAAGAAATTACAAATAAGATTATCTATAATTATACTTAAGATGGAGAGTGTTTCAAGATTTGTGCAGGAGTTATTCGTCCAGTTCCTACAACTTGTACACCACAAAAAGGAGCTTCTGGAATATATGATATGGTCCTTCTTTGTTGGCTTGTAGTTTTCTCTTCTATGCGGGCAAAACCATTTGCTTTACCAGATTGCCCTCTCGTATCTCTATTGGATGACTTTAGAGTTGTATCTTCTGACGGCTCTATGATTGGTGGTGAATTCTTGGATATGGGCAACTTCTCACACATTCTACTCATGGCCTATTTACCTCTAGATTAAATTGGGAGTGTTGCCACGAGGGTATGTCAACCTCTACGGGCAGCATGGAGTTTGCTCCATACACTAAGGTGAATTGAGTTTCCTTGGTAGTAGGGTGACGGGTGATTTGATTTGACCATAATATTTCATAGATCAGATCTCCCATAAACCTTTGGCATCAATAAGCTTCTTCTTGAATCCCTTCAGGATTACCTTGTTTGTCTATTCACCTTGCCCATTGACTTGAGTGTGCACAATGGTATGAACTTTGTCTGTACTCCTAAATCTCAACAAAAATCAATGACCATAACACTTGTGAACTTGTAGTGTACTGAAGGTGTTGGTTTGGTAGTTTCTACGTTGTTCGTGTGGTGTAATATTGTGGGGTATATAGTGACGGAATGGATAATGATATTTGTAAATAAAAATTATGGTGAAAATATATATGATATGATAAATACATTATATATGGTTTAGAAGAAAAAAATAATAGAGTATACAAGGCTTAATTGCAACTTTTATCCACTTACTTTGTTCTATTTGGATTTTGGCATCCATTACAAAATATGGAGATATTTATTCTCAATTTTTTTTTAAAATTATTCACATGTAAATTTGAATTTTTTATTTAAATAACTCATTTTGTAAATACCTCATTTAATTTTTTTGATTTTATATAATAATGAAATTCTTCATTCATAAATTGTATTGGCATATATTTATGAAAAAAATCAATTATATGTATTATTATTATTATGTAAAAAGTTTTACATAATCGATACATCACAATAATTTATATATGTTATTTTGAATATAATTAAAATAAAAAATAAATATTATTTAGGATTTAATGTTGCGATTATTAGGCAATGTAAAATACTTTTACAACAATCGTGTTAAGGCATCTCAGTATGTAGCTGTGCAAGGACATCAGATGCAAGAGCGCGGGTTCGACCCGTGACATCCACTTGTTCACCTTTAAAAAGGTGAATTCCATCCACTAGGCTACTTCACAGAAAAATTATAAAATTTTATTTTAGACTAATTTTAAAATATTGAAAATTGAAAGGCATTTTTTTAAAATTTAAGCATAAAAGACGTTCCCATATCAACTCAGCTGATAGTTGTAAAAGGACACCAAGAATAGTGAAAAAGTTAAGAGACCAAGGTTCGATTCTTGACAAAGAAGAAATTATAAAGTATTTTACAAGTTATTATGTTTTATTAATAATAATTTACTTGCTAAAAAGTATAATAATGAACAACCCCTTGTTATGTAGGGTTGTCTGGAAGTTTTATGGTGTTTGGATGATACGTAGGGCTAGCTCAAGCAGAGTGATGAGAAGCTATGTGTATAATTTAAGGGGAAATTTCGAGAAACCTCCTAAGTCTTGAGATTGGTGTATTTATAGAGGCTATGTGGGTTTGTGTTATAGAACCAAAAAATTGTTTTTACCCTAACTCCGTGTTTAGGAGATGTGGTCATGTGAGGACTTATTCTTCCTAAAATCATGTGGGAAACAATTGTCTCTCTTTGACTAACCATGGGTCTATTTTTATTTGAGACACATCATCTCCCATATTCAAAGTGTGAGTGGAAGTTAATTCGGATCCTAACCCCAATTGGACGAGTAGTTAATCAAATTTGGTCGACTATTTGCCCTGTATCGGGAAACTATCTTCAAGCGTTGGGTGTCAAGTGGTAAGACATCACGAATCCTTATCTCATATTGGGTGGCATGTGGCTTCTTAGTGGAGCTCTCACCCCCCATCAGTGTGTTTGGATTATCACATCTTAGAGCCTAATAAAATTACAATCATATACAATCACAAGAGCATGAGGGTTTGACAAGAACAAGGTGATTTAACATTAATGTTTTCTTTCGTTTTCGGGCCCAACACGTGAGTTACGTTGGGTAGACCCTCGATTCAACGTATGGGGATATTTACCTTTAGGAGAAATTTAGAATCGAGTCCCTCATGCGATATTTTTATAGTCGAGTCCATCAAGTGAGACTTTTAGAGCCGAGTCCCTCAGGCGAGACTTTTAGAGTCGAGTCCCTCAAGTGAGACTTTTAGAGGCGAGTCTCTTAGGTAAGACTTAGACTCAATTCCATCAGGTGAGACTTTTAGAGTCGAGTCTCTCAAGCGAAACTTAAAGTCGAGTCCATCAAGCGAGACTTTTAGAGTCGAGTCCCTCAGGTGAGACTCATATTTAAGTCCCTCATGAGAGACGTAGAGTCGAGTCCCTCAGGAAATACTTTTAGAATTGTTTCTCTTAGGAGAGACTTTTAGAGTTGAGCCCCTTAGACGAGATTTATAGTTGAGCCTCTCATGTGATACTTTAGAATCAAGTAATATACTCACAAAAATTACAAATGTGTAACAACCCCTGATGTATTTATAGTCCTAAGGGTCTAAAACCGTGTCTTCCTAGAATGTAGCAGCCACTCCAAGAATGGATGGTTTATTCCATCAAATCTAGGAAGTGAAGTTAAATCCCATAATCCCTTTATGTTGTGGATCTATGTGCTTGCAAGTATAAAGTTGATAAACCCATAAAAGTTCTTATCTGAAGTCTTAATAATGACAACGGTAGTTGAATTCAATGGTAACAACTTTCAACTCTTTGATGATGGTGAACCTAATTGGAAAACATCTCAAGCCTCATAAAAAGAGATCAAAATTAAAGTTCTTATATAATCGAGGAATTTAGAAAATAATCTTGAAAGTCTTAGAGTTATAAGAAAGAGGAAGTGTGAAAGTTTGGCAGGTCGTGTGGTTTGTTTGTTAGAGTGACCAGAGTTTTGTAACAGTAAGAAAGTAGCTCCTAAGTTTTAAGGTAACTCACACACATACACACACACACACACTTAAAAAGTATTTTTCTAATCGTTTTATATCTTATAAATGTATTCAAAATCAAGCCAAGTGATTAATAAGTTGTCCTCCACCGTTTAAAAGGACTTTTAAACTAACTGATCTATTGGGGACTCAAGCCAATGGATTAGGAAAACTTTTTTTAATCATCTAGTCGATTAGACAGAGCCTAAATGATTAAAAACCGATTAGGACAACACCTTAATGACTTGTTACAACTCTCTTTCAAATATTTCCTTACTAGGAAAGGTAATCCATTAAAAACAAGCCATCAAATTGATTGGACCTTAATCCAATCGATTAGCTCATCAATTATGCCCATGGATTATTTTCTTTTCTGATTTTTCCAACTCTTATATAAAGAAGGCTCGTCCCCTCTTCATTGTATTCCACTTTCTAAAGCTTTACATTTTCTTTGGAATTTATCTCTCTATTTTCTCTCATTCTCTCTC